>CM070874.1:238685929-239175929 GCA_036365515.1 Torymus aiolomorphi | reverse complement strand
GCACGCACGCACGCACGCACGCACGCACGCACACACACACACACACACATATTATGTGCGTGTGTGTGTGTGTATGTGTGTGTATCTGTGTGTGTGTGTTTGTGTGTGTGTATGTGTGTGTGTGTGTGTGTGTGTGTGTGTGTGTGTGTGTGTAGATAATCCTATCATCTTAATGAAAAAAGTTCAGGTTGAATAAAAAATTTGTCGTACAAGAAAATGAACATTGATTCAATTGAATAAATTTATTAAAAACCAAAACAAAAAATAGCATAATGTTATGCTGCAATTAATTTTTATTCGCTTTCTTCTATTGATTCATAACAACCGTCTTCCGATTCACTACTATTGTCCTCACTATTATTTTCACTATCTGAATCATCACTTTCTGCAATTATATCTTCAATAACTATAAGTTTTCTTAGGTCACTTGTTAATTCACTATGACTTTTCTTTACTGATCTATGATATAACATAGATAAAAATGGATCTGAGTAAAATAATAGTCTGTGGAACATATCCGTATTAGTTACGACTCTGAAAGGAATATGAAAATTTAGGTATTCTAGCAAACTATGAAATAATGAATTTAATAACTCTTAGATTTACTTTTAGAAAGTGAAAATTAGAAATGGCTTACCTTGAAATTTTTCTCGAAAACCTATCCTTAAATCTTTTTACATTTTTATTATTACACTCCTGAGCTTCTTCTGAAAACATTCCAGTGGGTAATAATATTATATCCATAATCTGATGTCCATGCAATAGTATAATATGCATGGATGGAGGCATATAGTACCAACTATAGAGGTCGGTATATCTCACTGCTGTAGCTTTAGCAAATTCTTTAAAGGCTGTCGTATTGATTTTATATCCGGATGAGATAACGGATAATATAGTTTTGAATCTCTCCAACAACTCTTTGTCAAAACCTGATTATATTTCGAATTATATATAATACGTATATATTATTAAAATAATAATAGTAATAATCTTAATAATAATAATGAGTATTGTATTGAGATATAAATCAACTAGTAACTATTATAATAAGAGTATATGTATGTATGCGCTTACAAAACGAGCGAGATAATGGTTAAAAATGTATCATTTTTTTCAAGCATTTAACGCTGGTATCTTAACCCATTTTCTCGTTCTTTTTTTTTCTTTTTGATAGATTATAATGTTTTAAGAAATCAAATTTCCCGAAAGAAACAAAGCTCATGTCAAAGTTTTTTTCTATCTCTTTTTAAATACTTTTAAATAATTCAATAAACAAAGAGAAAGAGACTCCATTTTCATTTAAAATACTTTATTTTGAAAATGTTTTAACTTGAATCTTGGAATAAAAGGCCCATATAGTAAAACACATGTTCCATCATTCGTCACTAAGAAGAGGCTCTTACAGTTTTAGCCAAATCCAGGACTTGCATCCCTGGTACTCTCAGTATTAGTCAATACTTTTCAAAGAATAACTGTTAATGTCTATTTTAAACTGAAACCCTGAAACAAGTTATCGTCATATACCTAGAGATATTAAGATTTTATTACCTGTAATTTTTGCAACTACATTAATATTCTTGAAAAACCTTCGCGCGGTATTACCATCGTTGGTATTACCAGAGCCTTGTGTCGGTGCATCATCTAATATACCAACCCGAATGGAAATAATAATCGTACAACTATGTTACAATCTAGTACATTGTTGTAAATTATCGCACCATTTGGTACATTTCGGTACGTTTTGATTAAGATTCGGACATTTGTACGGGATCGTACCTAAACGTACCGAATCATACGGAAATATATGTCAGGCTACTCGAAGGTACAGCCTCGTACAGAAACCTACAGAAACTTACATATGCTGAGAAAAATTATTTTTTGTCTCCAAAAATTTCTTGCCTAAGCGTACCGAAACGTACTCAAACGTACCAAAACATACAGAAACGTACCTCAGCGTACAAAAACGTACGAAAATGTACGTCAATGTACGTGAATATACGGTGTTGTAAAGAAAATTATGAGAACTTGAAATATACTGGAAAATATTTGTCATTTCAAAAGTTTTTGTAGAGTAAAAATTTTCGTAAAATATTACATTTTAAAATTCCGTACGTTTACATATGTTATCGCATGTTTTTGTAAGATCACGTATGTTGTTGTACATTGCTTTACGTTTTCGTACGTTTTGGTAAATGTCAGTAGGTTTCGGTATGTTTTGGTACGTTTCGGTACGTTTCGGTACGTTTCGGTGCGTTTCGGTACAAAAATATTTGCATATTGATACATTCATTTGGTACATATAAGTATGTTTCCGTTCATTTTCGTACGTACAAGTATGTCACTGTACGTCACCGTACGTTTCTGCAAGTCCGAATCTTAATCAAAACGTACCGAAACGTACCGAATCGTACGGAAAGGTACAGAAACATAGCGACACGTAAAGGAACGTGCCGAAACATACGATAATTTACATTATAGTACCGTTTATTTTTTCCATTCGGGAAGCTCTTCATAAAGATCATTTTGAATTTCCTTTTTCCGAGCAAGTATTACATTTTCTTTATCTTTTGGAATCTTTAATCGAGGAAATAAAATAATGTAAGTTAAACATTAAATCGTCGGGTGAGAGGTGAAAGGAGACAATTTGGCTAAGTGCTAAGAAACCAGACAACTCGGCCGAGCGCTAAGAAACCAGACAACTCGGTCGAGAGCTAAGAAACCAGACAATTCGGCAGAGCACTAAAAAACCAGACAACTCGGCCGAGAGCTAAGAAACCAGACAACTCGGACGAGACCTAAGAAACCAGACAATTCGCGGGCACCTTTTTTCATTCGATTTTTAGTTGATAATTGACAAACAGTAAAAAATTTATAGGTTATTACAAACTGCAAATTCAATGCTCTAACAAAGAGTGTAGCCAGAATATACCAATGAAAATGAAAACAGAAATGGTGAACCAAAATGTTATGAGTACAACAATTGCTAAGCAATATATTTACTTAAATTGTATTTTACCTCCTCGAACTACAATACTTAAATCATTTTTATACAGTTTATGGGCAATTGGAGCATATTTTCTATGGCTGGTTGATTCAGCAGACAATAATATTTATTAAATATTACATAAAATTACATATGTAATCTAAAATTATAATGATTTCAAAATAATCATAAAAGCTCAAATCGGGCATAGATATACATTACTTACCCTCCACATTTTGATTTCAGTACGATAAGAAATATGCAATAGAAGTTCCATAAATCGAATGTACGCATGGAGAACTGAAAATCCATATTGCAAGGCTGTCTCTTTGATAGGTCGATCGACTAAATCGTCAAGTTTATTTAACTGCGATATAGTTGCATTGCAAACGAAGCATTTTTGTGATGACGTATCATTCATAGCATTACATACCTGAAAATTCATAAAATTAAATTTCGTAAACATTTCTGATTGACTCTATGAATACCGGTATACATTAATTAATTTATGTATTTTTAATTGCCAAGTTTAATTGACAAACAATAGAAAAATAAAAGTTAAAAAATATTTTGATATTTCAAAAAAAAAGTTAAACTGCTATTCCGTGAATTCGCAGTTTTATACATTAATAATGCCTTACCTTTCCGTCGACCATAGTTAACATCATTGCAACTCCTACTTTAGAACCAGCAACTGCGATATCATTCAAATGATCTATTTGTTGTTTTAAATCGGCCTCTGTCCTCTTTATTAACTCAGTAGTTTCCTTCTCATAAATAATTTGTATGGGTCGACAAAAGTGAGTTGATGACGGACTTGGATTAGTCCAATAAATTTTATTGGTACTTTCATCAACCAACATTAGTGGGACTAAGGAAGAAGAGAACATGTAATCAAGTACACTACCTTTTTCGCTGGATTTTTGCTTGTATCTCTTAGCATTAGTTCCGTCGAACCCATATTTAACAAACAAGACTAATCTTGTGTTTGTATCTTCATCAAATGCCAAATTTAAAGAAGAACATAATCTTTTCACTGTATGATCTAGCAGATCTTGCAGTGAAACTTTACATTCAGTTTCGCTGATGTATATATTTTACGGATACGTCTTTTTTTTCTCTGATAATCTATTTTATCGAATATAATTTTAAAATATCATTTTAAAATAAGAAAAAAATTAATAATTACTACTATACAGACAAAATAAGTTTATCATCGCAAACTAATAATAACAAATAATAACATAAATAAAAATTGTTATTTTAAATACCCGTAACACACAGAAAAAAAATATTTGCTAATTCTACATTTCCTACAGTAACATTTAAGTTTTCCAGGACTAAACTCTAACAAGAAGCTTTTTAGTAAAATGGACCAAATTAGAGTGGGAAATTGAACTATAATACATCTACTTTATGTATAAAAAGTGTCATTTAATAAAAATGAATGTATCTATTTTTAGTAACTACTTGAAAGGAAATAAAAACCGTACGTTCCTTTTGCATTTTACGTACGTTTCCGCACGTTGGTGTACGTTCGCGTCTGTTTTCGTACGTTTTCGTACAACACTGTACGGTATGTGCGAATCGTAACCAAAACGTAGGAAAAAGTATGGGAAAGTACACGAATGTACGCCAACGTATGTGAGCGTACGCAAATGTACGTGACAGTATGCAAACATGCAGAAAGATGCGGTATTTTACGTTATAGTACCATGGATTCTTTACAGCTTTTAACTCAGGCTGGCCCCGTTAAACCAAAACTTAAAGCTCAACTAGGATTATCTTTCAAATTATTAATATCTATTACTAAAACTATAAGAGTTAGAAAGAATTTCAACATGAGTATTACGAAAATATAAGAATTAGTTAAAAAAAAAAATTAATAAACTTTCACCTGTTAGAAATACATTCTGGATAAATACATACTTTTTTATATGAAGGATATATCTCATGTTTATGCATTAGAGCACGATTTCTATTTACTTCATATGAATTTTTTGTCATGTTAGTCGCTATCAAAAGTTCTAGTGCTTCTTCTGGAGTCATTTTTGTCATTTCATAGTCTTTAGCACTTTTAACGACATTTAATAAATCATTTGCTGAGTCATTATAAAGCACGTTATTTATTAATTTTAATCCGCTCTTATTTTCATATATTTTAAGTTTTTTGCTTCCTCCTAGAGGAAGCTTTGTGATAGTAAATTTTTGAGTTGTTGTAAAAACATGTTATAATTGTGTTCCGAGGTGTTAAGAATCAAAATACATGGTTTTTGAAAAATGTGTGTGTGTGTGTGTGTGCGTGCGTGCGTGCGTGCGTGCGTGCGTGCGTGCGTGCGTGCGTGCGTGCATGCGTGCGTGCGTGTGTGTGTGTGTGTGTGTGTGTGTGTGTGTGTGTGTGTGTGTGTGTGTGTGTGTGTGTGTCTGTGTGTGTCTCTGTGTATGTGTACGCCTGGATCTCAGCTTCTACTCGGTCGATTTTGACCGGACAGGTCTGACTTTTTTTTTTTTTGCGTGATGGCGGGCCAAAAATCCGTTTTTTCATTGGGGCGATCCGTTTTTGTTTTTTTCAAATTTTCGATTTTCTCAAAACTGTTTTTTGATTTTTTTTTAATGATAGGATCGAGTTATTCGAATCTGATGGGTAGCGTTCGAAAGAGAATTAAAATACCTATATTTTCTAGAAAAAAAAGTTTCTAGCTATCACGGTTCTTTTGTTATTAGCAAAAACGTGTTTTTTATTTAGAAGCTTATAACTCCTAAACTTAACGGTCAATTTTTTTGAGAAAAATCGTGATAATACAGAATATAAATAGCTTAATCTGTTAAAATTTGAATACATTCTGTAGGCTAGATTTTGAGTAAAAAATTGAAAAATGAAAAAAATCAGTTTTGTATGTCCAACGATTATAAGAGTAAAATTGACTTAATGGCTTCAAAATTCCTTTTAGAGGTAGATTTTTTATAGTTCTCGGTCGAGTTCTTTGGGAAAAATGATTGGTCCATAAATTTCAGAGATATTTGAGGTTAAAAATTTTTTGACATTTTTTTAAAATCATAATTTCTCGAGAACGGCTCTATGTATCTGAATGGGGTGGGTAGCATTCGAAAGAGAATTAAAATACCTATATTTTCTAAAAAAAACTAATTTACTATCTATCACGGTTCTTTAGTTATCATCAAAAACAAAAACGTGTTTTTTTTAATAACTCATAACTCCATTTTGTGCGTTTTTGAACCTAAAAAGCAAGGCTAAATTCATTTTCGCGATTTTACATAATTTTAGAGCAGAGGGAGAGAATGAATTTCTTTACACGATAGGTAAAAAAAGTCACTTTTTAGAACATATTTTTATGTAGGAAAACGCAGAAAATCATTCATGTGTTACAAAAAATAATTTAATTTCTAAATTAAAAAAGATTTATATTTTACTTTTAAAAAACGCGCAGTGATATCTACCGCTACGTGGTGTGGAATGAGGAAACGTCATTGAGTAGGCATTCGATGATTTTTTTTTAATTTTTAAAAACCAACCAACAAAATGAATTAAAATGTTTAAAAATTATATCTATTATAATCTATTATACTTATGAATTATGCATTATAAATGCATTATATTCTGCATTATTATAATTTATTTGTGAGTTATGAACTTTTTTAAAAAAACACGTTTTTGTTAATAACAAAAGAACAGTGATAGCTATAAATTTTTTTTTTCTTAAAAAATATGAATTATGAAATATAAAAAAAACACGTTTTTGTTAATAACAAAATAACCGTGATAGCTATTTGTTTTATTATAAAATATAGATATTTTACTTCTATTTCAAATGATAACTTTATTTATCAGCTCAAAATTTATATAAATTTGATATAAATAAATAATAAATAAATAAATAAATTTAAAAATTAAAAATTTTTAATATTCATATATGAATTTTAATTATAATTATGCAATAAATTTTTTAAAAAATTATAAATTTTGTTATAAAAATTAATTAAAGGAATCAACAAATTACGGTTGAGGAAGCTACGTGCCAATGAATTGGCAGCGGTTTTTTTTGCTATATCACAAAGCTCGTCTGTACTAATAGCTGTTGCTCACATATAATTTTTTCTTCGTCTACTTCTCTCAGCCGACTGTTCATATGACAGTTGTGGTCGACCTGCCATACCAGCTAAAAAAATGATTTTTCGTTAACTTACAGATTTTTACTAACCTTATTAAAAATCAGCAACTGAGAATGTTCAATAGTATGAAATCTGCACAATTTTAATTAGTTTTAATCGGCTTCATTAGTGAACTCGTTAAAGCAGTATGATCAGTCAATCGTTTTGTTTTAAATCTATTTTTGCTTAAATTTACTCAGTGAATATTAATAAATGATAATATAAATTGCTATCATATAGATGGATTTGAAGTTTGCATCGTTGGAGTGCAACGAAATAATTTTTTTCAATTTATTAAAATTATTAAATAATGGGAATGTTATCTAAACCTCTGTTATAAAGTTATTTTATACTATAAAATACTAAATTCGCACGCAATATTAATATTAATTAGTAAAAACTTGAAATAAAATCAATTACTTTTTTTAATTCGTTGGACTCCAACGTTCTAAACTTAAGACACAGTTATATAGATAACATGTTTTTTATGGTGATTCTACCATTATATACTTTGGCAAACTGACAAATTGACAAAATCTAACTATAATTATAATTTTTAATTCCATTTTTATTTTAGATCTCTCATTTTGTTCTTTTGAGCATTTTTCAGAGAGGAGGTGAACATCGAATGAAAATTCATTAATAATATCTTATAAACTTGAAAAGTTAGAGTCTATTGTTGATACCTCCGCATGAATGCTCATTATACTCTGAAATAAATAGTTTTTAATATCGCAATTTTAGAGAAAAAATTTCGTCATGTAATTTTAATTAATATTAATTTAATTTAATATTAATTAATTTCGTTTAATAAAAAGTATTTTAAAAATGAGTTGTTGCATTCACGAGACTATTTTTATTTAACTAATATTTTAAGAGTTGATTACAAGTTACTATATTAAATAAGATGATTTGTATATACTGAAAATGTGAATAAAATTAAATTTTAAAAAACAATTATCGCACTGTAACACAGTGGCTAAGCGAGATTTTTAGATTTTTAAAAAAGCGCATGAGTTTATGTTTATCTATCTCGAATAGCTTAGAAAAATGAATATTTTTGCTGGAAGTAATTCTAAATAGCTATCAATAGTAGATGATTGTTATTTTTTAGAAATATCATTGCAATTTAATTTTCAGAAAGCAACGATTCGAAATTCTATAAAAATAAAAATCATAGTTATATATATATATATATATATATATATATATATATATATATAGCATATATATATAGCATAGTTATATATATAGCACTTGTGTATAATTTTTTTATTGACTAGAACATGAAATAACTGAACCTATATTTTTAACTGATAAGCAACCGTCGTCAATATCACAATTAACAAAATATTAATATACATGCTCATTCTAATAATAATAGTAGCAAATACAATTAATATTATAATAGTATATTACGATACGTGTGACTTAAGTGGCCAATTATTGCACGGCGTGAGGTTAGCGCTCGAGCGCAGCGAGTGCGATAAAAACGGTGCAAAAAAGTACTACTTAGGTCACTCATAGGCGTGTGTGTGTGTGTGTGTGTGTGTGTGTGTGTGTGTGTGTGTGTGTGTGTGTGTGTGTGTGTGTGTGTGTGTTCTCATAGGGAGATAGTAATATCAGTAATGTTACGCTACTTGGATATACCTATTTTAAGAGGAAATATATATACATAAAATTATACATATTTAACTTAGTACACCGCTACCTTCCAGGGCACCTACAGGTTTTCTGCAATAGAAGTAGGTATAAAACGTTAAACAGTATATAAGTGACTAAAGAAATAATATCCCTCAGGGTGTTGACTAACGCCACGACGCCTGCGGCGCCCCCTTTCAGTTCCGCAGTATTTTACGTTGATTTCGGAAAAATTTTACGGAAAAAAACGTTGTGAAAGAAACCCTAAATGTCCTGAATAATACAAAAATGTCCTGAAAAGTAGCGGTAAACATATTCCTAATTCAGTGCAGTCCTGAAAACATGCAAATGTCCTGAAACATAGCGGTAAACCAATGAAAAGTCCTGAAACATAGCGATGAACAGAAATATATATATAAATATATATATATATATATATATATATATATATATATATATATATATATATATATATATATATATATATATATATATATATATATATATAAAATAATATATATAATATTCATATGTACATATGTCATATAACATCTATATTACAAAAGTAATATGAGTGATGTTACGGTCTCTGGCTCTTGGAAATACCAACTTTAGGGATGAACATATATATGTAGAACAATTAAAATCACTAAAATGAACACGGCGTCTAAAAATAGAGTTCAAAACGAACATAAAGAGCCGTCGTTCATTAATTTTAGATACAAATCCGCGGGAAGAATGAATTTTGGCCACTTTTTTCCGAACGGCCCCACTGTGCGGCGGCGTGCGTGCGCGTATGTCCATGGTGTGATGTCAACAATCGCATGGTCTGGCTACCGGCGTTTCCAGTGATGACGGTGGCTGCTGCAATACGCCACCCTGGAGAATGTCGTCCCTTTCATCGTGTTTACTGCGGTTGATGATGATATTCCTCAAAGACAGAAAGGCAGCGTGTCGACGGCGAGAGCAAATTTCGTAAGCTCTTTCTCGTTCCTAACCTCTCTGATAGGTAACTGATGGTATTTTCTCTTGTTGTAGGTATCTGGCGACGAGAGTAGTGCCAACGATGGACACTGCTGCAGAATCTTGAGTGTGGTGATGTTTCTTGGCTCATTTATTTATTAGTCATATGTGGTTTCCAGATACTCAACTTTCCATGTGTATGTTTGACTCGTATACTAGTGGCTCTGTGTACAGTTAATCTGCTGCTGGCGCCTTCAGCGACTCTCAGGATGGAGGTGTTTTCAATGAAACTGTTGGATAATTTTGGGGATAAGAATAAGTTGAGGTTATTATTAATAGTATGTTTATTAACTAAATAGGATGAGGTTACATTGGTAAGAACGCATTTAGCTCACATGGCTTTCTTGTGACAACTGACTATACATGCGCTGTCGGCGCTTGCGATACTATCTCTCTACTCACACACACTCACACGCATGTAGCTATGTTCAGGAGCGTAGCATTTATACATATTCCAACACGCCTCCTTAAATCTACAATCCTGAACTTTTTACAATCTTTTCATCTTCATTATATTCTTATTTTATACAACCAATTTTAATGCGTTTCTATTTTTCACAAATTTTGTTTTGTCAAGACTCTTTGTCAACATATCAGCCAAAATCCAAACTTGTATCGATTTTTACAATGTCTATTATTCCATTCTCGTAATTCTCATTTATGCAATGGTATTGCACTTCAATGTGCTTTGAATTCTTAGTAAAATTTCCATACTTTGCAATTGCAACTGTACCTGAATTATCTTCATACAATTTTATAGGTTTTTCAAGTTTCACATCAAATGTCTCAATTAATAAATTTCTAATAAATAATATTTCTGTTACTGCTTCTGACATTGCAGTGTATTCAGCAAAAGTTGAGGATTTGGTTACATTATTTTGTTTATGTGTTTTCCAAAATATTAAATTTCCATAAAGTCTAATTATAAATCCTGTTGTAGAATTTCTATCGATATTATCACCTGCATAGTCAGAATCTACCATATAATCTAACGTCTCATGTTCCAAATTATCATAGTAGGTCAATTTTAAATCTTTGGTTTTATATAAATACTTTAATATTCTCATCGCATATTTGTAGTGCGTTGCATCATAACAGCTTTGGTATCTACTTAAGTAATTTACAGGATATGTTATATCTGGCCTTGTGCCTGTACTTATGTACAACGATTCACCAATCAAATTTCCATACTTTATACTCTCGTCTATTTCGCTTGCTTGTTCTAATTTCAAATTTGCTTCCATAGGAGTGTCATATAACTTCGCGTTTTCTAAGTTGTATTTTATAGCCAAGGATTCAATGTACTTTGTCTGACTTAAGATCATTTTACTTCTATCTTTACTATAATCAATATCAATTCCAATATAGTTTCCCACTTTCCCTAAATCTTCATCGAAAATCTTTTCATTAAACTTTCTTTAATTTCGTCTATCATCTTTTTATTTTTGCAACATATTAAAAGATCATCTACAAAAACTAGTATGTATATTGAATCTTTGCTTGTGTTATTTACATATAGACAATAATCATAATTACTTCTTACAAAATTCATCTTTTCTATAAATTTGTGAAAACAATCATACCAAGCTCTTGGACTTTCCCTTAAACCATAAAGTGCCCTTTTTAATTTATAGACTTTATTTTCACCTGTTTCATAGCCTTTAGGCTCATTAACATATACTTCAGATTTTACATGACCATTCAAAAATGCAGTTTCAACGTCCATTTGCTCTATGAATAAATTGTTTTTACAACAATGTGACAATAAAATTTTCAAAGTTTGCATTTTTCCTACTGGAGAATAAACATTTTCAACATATTCCTTTTGTTGGAAGCCTCTAACGACTTTTCATGCTTTATATGTATTATCACTTTCCCTTTTATAAATCCTCTTAACATCAATTATCTTTTTACCATTGGGTTTATCAACAATTTGCCATGTATCATTTTTCTCTAAACTTTTTATCTCTGAGTCCATCGCTTTCTGCCATTCTTTATATTCATTACACTTTATCGCCTCCTCAAATGTATTTGGTACATTTGCATTCACATAGTTTACATAAATACAGTGAGTTAGAGGATTTTCGTATCTTGTTACTGGACTTTTCTTTCTATTAAATTTTCTTGGAATTGTTAAATTTTCATTACTTTTATTTTCATTTTCATACTCAAAATTTTCATTGTTTTAATATTCAACATTTTCAAGATTTGTTTGATTATCTCTAGTCGACTCGAAAGTCAGAATGAAGAGAATAGATTTGTTTCGTTTTCATCAACATCATTTTTCATTTCAGAATCATTCTCATAATTTACTCTATCTTTCTCATCATCAATTTTTTCTAAACACATTAATTTAGTGCTTTCTTCAACAACTGTTACATGTCTAACATCTTTTACTTTACCGTTTATTAAAACTCTATATCCATTATTTGTGTAACCAACTAATACTCCTAATTGAGCTTTATCATCCCATTTACTTTGTCTTTTTACTTCAGGTATTCTTACAAAGACTCTAATTCCATAAATTTTCAAATGTTTTACATTAGGTTTTTTACTGAAAAATATTTCATAAGGTGTTTTATTTTCTACAGTATTAGCAATTGTTCTGGTTTTTAAATATGCTACTGCATTCATTATTTCTGGCCAATACCTTCTATGTATTCTAGCTTCTCTTAATAAGCATCTGCCAATGTCCATAGCAGTTCTATTATACCTTTCGGCTACGCCGTTTAATTCATGTACATATGGTGGACATGGTAATAATTGTATGCCTTTTTGTCTTATAAAATTATAAATTTCTTTGTTCAAATATTCTTTTCCATTATCGCATCTTAACTTTTTGACTCTCTTATTAAACTGATTTTCAACTAAGTTAATATAGTCGATGAAACAACTCGCAGTTTCTGATTTATTTTTAATGCAATAAATTCTGGCACATTTACTGTAATCCTCGATAAACGTTAAAAAATATTTTTCACCACCATAACCCAGGTGTTATGTGGTCCGTTCAAATCAGTATGGATCAATTCTAGAGTTTCAGTTGCCCTAGTTCTATCATTTTCAAACGGTTCATTTGACATTTTACTTTCTATGCAATTTGCACATTTCATATGTGTGCTTTCAATTTTTTCTGGCAAACCATCTAATAATTTATTTTTTATTAGTATATTTAAATATTGGAAATTCACATGATCTAATGCCCTATGCCATTTCTCTTTTTCAGTTAATTTTGTGACATTAGTATAAATTTTACTTTGATTCTTTTTTACATAACTTTTCATTTTATATAGGTTGTCATCTTGATATGCAACAGCTAATAATTTTTTATTTTGATCAAATATTTTTGCGTTATTATTTTTCGCTACAATAGTACAGTTACTTTTTGATATTCTAGAAAAACTTAATATGTTTTTTCCTATATCTTTTACATAGTATACATTTTTTATATCAATTTCATTTTCGTTACCATATGTTTTAATAGATTTTTACATTGCCAATTTAGTGGCTTTCAAAATTTTACCATCAGGTAATTCTACATCTACATGATTTTCTAAGTTTACATATTTTTCGAAGAATTTACAATCGTTTACAATATGGTCCGAGCAACCACTATCTAATAACCACTTCATTTCATTTGGATTTTCACTTCTCTCACTACACTTCCTCACTTGGGAACTAAACACTAGTGTCGCCCATGTTTAAGCTTCTCTGGAATTGTCGTCGTGATGACCTCTTCCTCTTGATTGATTCTGGTGATGACCTCTTTCTCGGCCACGACCTCTGTAACCTCCTTCTCGGTTGACGCTTCGCTGATGACTCTGCGGGTTTCTTTCTTGATTTCGATATTCGTGTTGATTGTTGGACCCTGCGTGCCAACAGTCCTTTTTGAAATGTCCGAGTTTTCCACAAACAAAACATTCCTTATTAGTTTTGCCATTGAAAGTGCTCATTTTTCTTTTCATTTTGATTTCTGTTCATATTTTTCTCCTTGATTTTAGATTTTACGTAATCTACTGTTCTTTGACCATCTGATATCACATCAATAAAGTCACCGATACAACTGTGTTAGGTTGTAGTGTTTTTAACAAATATCTCATTTTTTCGGATTCATCTATATTTCCTCCAGCTGATTTGAATTCGTTCACTGCTTTTTCAAAATGTATGAAAAATTCTTCTACTGCGTCATGTCCTTTAGCTTAATTTCATCAATTTTTCCTCTGCACAAAATTTGTAAAGCCGTAGATTTATTCGTATATATCTTTTCAAATTTACGTATTCTACTTTCACGTATTCTAGCTGTTTATCGGATATTTTGCTTACTAAAATCGTTCTTGTTTTTAAGTCTTTCTTTCTCCATTCTGGTTCGGTTTCTGCTTCCAATTTTAACCTTACTACAGGCTCTTTGCACTTCTTGTACTCCAATAGCATCATTAATCTAATTTTCCAACTTGAATAATTTTCTCCGTCGAAAATTGGTATAACAATATCTTCAATTTTGGCTTGCTTTGCCATTTCGATTTCTTTAATTTTTATTATTTTATCTATTTCACTTTTTCGAATAATAATCTTTTTGAGTTCTTTCAGAAGTAATTTTCTACACTTGTTTCTTAAATCTTTATCGAAAACAACGTGTTTATTCGCTAACTCACTTTCGTCACTCATATAATCGTGTTTAACCTAGACGTTTACTGTATAAACCTCGTGGTGCGCAGGTGCTCTATGCTTGAGCTCTGCGGCGTATTTCACTCGCCAACTTTAATCCGCTGACATCGCACTTTTTTACCATTATTTTTGAAAAAATCTTTCTATATTTCAGTAGTTTATTACTTTCACTTTGTTATTATGTGAATATTTTTTCATTTTAATTGTTCTTTACTGATTCTTTTGCACTTCAAACTTCGTGTCATGCTGACCACGTTTTTGTGACCCTTTTACACTTTTTCTTTAATCCCTCGACATCGGACCTTTTTTATGATTATTTTTCAAAAATCTTTTTACATTTCGGTAGCTAACAATTTTTATTTTCTGTTTGTGCACATATTTTTCACTTTCCCGTTTTCCAAAGTGATTTTCTTTCACTTTAAACTTTGTGTCTTTCTGACCACGTTTTTGCTTTAGTTATTCTTCTTGTTACATAACTGTTGATTATTCTTTAATTCACCTTTATTCCCTTATTGAATTTTAATACTTGCGTTGCATTGATATTGACTACCGTTAATTTTCACGTGGCTTTTCTAACCTCACTTGGTTTTATTTCCCCCCCATTATCTCTATAGGACTCGAAAGTCCATATAGTAGATAATAAATTTCAACAATTACCAACCAGGCACCTGCTACCATGTTGGATAATTTTGGGGATAAGAATAAGTTGAGGTTATTATTAATAGTATGTTTATTAACTAAATAGGATGAGGTTACATTGGTAAGCACGCGTCTGGCTCACATGGCTTTCTCGTGACGACTGACTATACATGCGCTGTCGGCGCTCGCGATACTCTCTCTCTACTCACTCACACGCATGTAGCTATGTTCATGAGCGTAGCATTTATACATATTCCAACAGAAACAACAAGTGAAGGTTCCACCAGTCTTTCCCCTCTAATTGTTAGAGGTAGCTGGTGCAGCGAGAATAGTGAACAACAACCATTGCTACAGTATTTTCTTTTATATGATAATGTTTTTTGTGTCATCTATTCATTAGTCATATGCGGTTTCTAGGTGCTCAACTCTCCTCGCTTGTCTCCTAGATCAGTGACTGATCTATTCATCTGTTTTGTTCATTCCTACGATGAGGCAGTCCTTGAGATTGAGACACGCATGTTGGTCTCTATAGTATTTTCTTCTCAGATGGCTATTAGATAATTCTGAGCAGACTGGCATCCATGGAGTAGTGCCCGCCCTGGGCCATCCAGCCTCATTTTGCAGCTTGCCCAGCTCTACAATGATCTTCAAGTGTTAGTGCTTTAGAATATGAGGGGATAGATAATTAGGAACTGGGGGATATAAAAGTGTTGTGTCTGTGGTTAGATGCGATACGGGTAAGCAGTTATCGCTGGTCATATTAGCTCATCTAGTTAATTTCTAAGTTTAGTCAGGTATAAGAACTCATTTCAAGGTATCTATTGTATATATAAGTGAGTCTTTCCTATTTAATAGTTTTCATTTTAAGTCTTTATACATATTGAACTTTCCTATACTACAAAATCTATAACACATACATCACACTAGAGTTTTTTTTGTGTAATATGATATTACTTTAACATGTACTTTTATAATATTAGACAATTTTGATTCTCTTAGTTCAGTCGCTTAAGTTCTGTGAACATAATTAACCGGTTAAGCTGCGTAATTTTATATGAAATTTCTATTTGTTATCAAAACAGTAAGATAACATAATTATAGATTTTTAACAACGCAATTTTTAAACATTTTTCTAATTTTGATTTTACTGTATACTAAGTTCTCTAGATCATGACAAGAAATTGTAATTTTTGACAGCTTTTATGTAACAGTTTTTGTTAGTTATTGTTTTAGTTTTTTTATTGGTATTCAAACGATATCTATATCCTTTGTATTTAAGAGTTCTATTGCAAATCAATTCTTTGTACGATATGCAAAAATTGTCTATTTTATGTATATTTTGGCGTTTAAAATTGTTTTTACAGATTTAACTCGTCAGGTATTTATTTTACATGAAAATCTTACATGGGGAAAAGTTTTGTTTAACTATTATCTATAACTTATGTATCGAATATTTTTGTGTAAAATTAAATACTGTCAAGTTACAGTCGAAAATCGTCCATTTTATGTTTATTTTTTGGCGTTTAAAATAGTTTTTATAAGTCTAACTCGTCAGGAGTTGATTTTACAAAAAAATGTTAAGTAGAAAGAAAGTTTTGTTTCAATATTATCTACAACTTTTGTATTTAATATTTTTATGAAAAATCAAATCCTGACAAGTTATAGCCGAAAATCGTCCATTTTATGTGTATTTTGGCGTTTAAAATCGTTTTTATAAGTCTAACTCGTCAGGAGTTGATTTTACAAAAAATTGTTAAATGGGAAAAAGTTTTGTTTCAATATTATCGACAACTCTTACATTTTAAATTTTTGTGTAAAATCAAATCCTGTCAAGTTACAGCCGAAAATCGTCCATTTTTTACCTTTTCTTTTGCCGTTTTTCGCAGTTTTCTTGGGAAATATTGCTCGTAGCAAAAAATGTTCAATAGGAAAAATATGTCTTTTAATTAGTTTTAGCAGATACATGGGTCAGATTTTTACTACAACTTAAATTTCTATACATTAAGCTTAAAAATCGATTTTTTAACATTCTTATTTGCTCTGGCATTTTTGTAATTTTCGATCGATTTGGCTCGGTAGGGAACCATAAGTTACATATAATTAGACGAGTATTTGGTCCAAAATTCGCTTGGATCTACCGAAAATTCGTTGAGATAATCGAGAAACTTGAGTACATACGGACGTATAGACATACATACATCACAGAAAACGATTAAAACGCACTCATTTTTGTTGGAAAATACTTTTTAAGCATTAAATTGTTGGTTCTTGAAGTCAGACAATTTTCGCTCTGGTGAAATTATAAGGCTCTCCCGAGCAGCGGTCCTGCCTAATGAGACCTGTACGGTTGAAATTGTCCGAATAGAAGCTGAGATCCAGGCGTATACACACACACACACACACACACACACACACACACACACACACACACAACGCGCGCGAGCACGCATGCCCGCACGCACGCACGCACACAGACGTGTGCGCGCACACACACACGTATCCATACAGACATTTTTCAAAAACCATGTATTTTGATTCCTAACGCCTCGGAGAACAATTATAACATGTTTTTACAACTTCAAAAATTACTATGACAAAGCTTCCTCTAGGAGGAAGCAATAATATCATTTATATAAGGACTTGGGGTAATTCGACCACTCTAAGCGTAATATTTTCTTTCTCCTGTGGATGCGTTGGAAAAAACATTGTAAGAAAGGCTTCTAAGTATAACTAAGTATACTACAGAAAAAATTCAGAGCGCCCCAAGTGTGATATTGATTTTGTAGGGTGCAAAAACGTAAAATGTGCGTTTTAGCCAAATTAGCTGACACGTTAATTTAATCGACCAATATTAAAAAAATAACAAGAAAATTCATAAGCTCCAAAAATTAATAAAATATATCTTTTTTTAATTAAATATATAAAAACTTTAATTATGAATTCTCATAAATAATACTAAAGATAAAGAAAATAAATGACTTCGGTTACATTATAATCCATTCTATAAATAATTTTGAATTCTATATAAGAATACATGCAAGTAAACAAAAAATTCATTTTGATCAATAAAATTGATTATTGCTAATCATATTTTTAAAGGTTCTCCTCACAAAAGGGACACATAAATAATTTCGTGAAAGTAGTACGGATGTCACATGTTCTCATATTTATTGAACCATATCTTCTTTACAGATTGGCTGAATTAGATGAATTATAGAAGCCAAAATATTTTGCTTCTATAAATTACAAAAAAAATTATTTTTAATATTACTTCCATACTAATTTCAAAGAAAAAACCTCACCTTTCTGACTGTATCACTTTCAATAAAGGTTTTTAGATTATATTTCAACTATAAACGAAATATTTGGTTTGCTTCCTCCTAGAGGAAACATTGTGATAGAAATTTTCCGAATTGTTGTAAAAACATGTTATAAATGTTTTCCGAGGCGTTAGGAATCAAAATACGCGCGTGTGTGTGTGTGTGTGTGTGTGTGTGTGTGTGTGTGTGTGTGTGTGTGCCTGAATCTCATCTTCTACTAGGTCGATGTCAACCAGACTGGTTTAATTTTTTGTTTTCTTTGTGTGATTGCAGGTCAAAAATCCGTTTTTTGATGGGGCCGTCACGTTTTTGTTTTATTTCCAATTTTCGATTTTCTCAAAATTTATTCTTGCTTTTTTTTAATGACAGGATCGAGATATCTTAATCGGATGGATATCATTCGAAAGAAAATTGAAAAACCTATATTTTCCAAAAAAAAAGCCGCTGCCAATTCATTGGCACGTAGCTTCCACAAACTTAATTTATTGATTCCTTTAATTAATTTTTACTTCTAATATTTAAAATTTAATACTTTATCTTGTACGGTTGGACTAAGTAGGAGAAGGTTATGGGTCCAGATTCAGCTTAAACTGTGCGTTATATCTTTTTTCGTAATGGACCGATTTTTTTGGGCAACGAACTCGATCTGAAGATATATAAAAACTACATCTGTGCCAAATTTCAGGACGATTGGATAATTTTTGCTGTAGTTATCGTGCGACAAGGAAAAGGCAAATTTTTTATAAAATAATTCTTTTCTAAAAAACAAATGAAGATATTCTCCTGAAATTTTAACCAAATATAGTCTTCTATAAATTTAATAAGTGGTTAAAATTTTAAGTCGATAAATCAAGTATTTTTTGAGAAAACGCGATTCGAAAATTTTTAAAAAAATTTTTAACCTCAAATATCTTTTTTCTTAATGGACCGATGTTTTTGGACAATGAACTGGATCTGAAGGTATATAAAAGCTACATCTGTGCCAAATTTCAGGACGATTGGACAATTTTTGCTCTAGTTATCGTGCGACAACGAAAACGCAAATTTTTTCTAAAATAATTTTTTTCTAAAAAACAAATGAAGATAATCTCTTGAAATTTTAACCACATATTGTCTTAAATTAGTGTAATAACTGGTTAAAATTTCAAGTCGATAAATAAAGTATTTTTTGAGAAATTAATTTATGAAATATAAAAAAAGTTCTCCTTAAGGGGTTATATCTGGTTGGAATTTTTTTTTTTCCATTTTTTTTTTATTGGCTTAAAGTATGGTAAAACATCCCTAGATTTATGATCAATAATGTCCAAACATGAAAGAAACTCAGACAAATTTTAAAAATCAATTTTTCCAAAGCAATTCTGAGGTGAAAAATGAAGAAATTTCGTCTATTTCGTTGACGGTGCATTTTTGAATCTCGCGGTCATATATATGCTTATATATATTTCGGCGAGAAAAAAGCTGGAGGACGAAAATACGACCTTAGAAGGACAATTATATGGTGCTGGGATAGCAGAGTAAAGGTAAAAAAATTATTACGGCCCTCATTACGATTTCACAAAATTATAAAGTTTTCAAATTTCAAGTGCGTTTATCTCAAAACCAAGTTTTCAAAATCGGCACGCAGTAAAACTCGATGAGTTTTCATCCGATTGATTTGAAATTTTAACTGTAGCTTCTTCATTAGATTATCTGTTTAAGTACACACGATTTCAACGATCGATAAACAATTAAAAAAGTTATAAACAATTTAGGCGATTTTTTTCGTCGAAAACGCAACTTTTTGTTTGAACAACCGCCATTTTGCGAAAAAAATTCCTAAAAATATAATCGTGTGTACTTCAACCGCAAAACTCATGTATATATGAAAAAAAATTTTTTATTGTTCCAGATGGTGATCCAGAGGACTTCTACTGCGTGCCGCAGAGATACTTTTTCAAATACTGCTTTACATTTATTGACAAATAGCCGCCATTTTGTAAATTTTCACCAATAAAAAAATTTTTTTATATTCCCAAAAAAGAGTTGCTTAACCGATTCATATATTATTTATTTATGCTAATTTAAAAACGAGCTCAAAAAAATATGAAAAAAGGCCTTTTTTTTTGAGCTCCAACCAGATATAACCCCTTAATAACAAATGACAGAGTGAAGACATTTTAAATTTTAAAAAAGGAAAATATAGGTAATTTAAATACCTTTCAAGAAAAGTTTATTATATTATAGTCCAGGCAGTAGAGCAGTAAAACCAAGCTTTGGTGGACCTTCTTTGAAGTAGAGCATATTATAACGTAGAAAGTTCCGAAATAATATGTAGAAAAAGAATCCGAGTTTGCCTATTCAAAAAAATGTCTGCTAAATTCAGTATAGCAACAAATGTACCGAAATAACGTAAAAGGCCTATTTTTCGGCATATTTTCTCTTATAACTTGAGAAGGAAGCGTTTAATCGAAAATAGTCATAGGACATTTTTTGTTTATCTGATGTTTTTCTACAAAGTTAATGTATTTCCGAATCGAAAAATTTTATTTTGCGCTAACAATGAGTAAAAAACCGTTAAAAATGATATGTAAAATGTAACTAATTTTTAAGGGGCGTAAAAATCAATGAATGTTAATGAAAATTTGTGAAATGGTAGCTCATTATATGATAATACTACATAAAAAAATTCAGGATGATCGACGGTGTAGTTTTCCAGTACGGCTGTTGTTAACTAAAAATTTATAACAATATGTCGCGTGCCATGGGTTTAAATAAAGACTCCACGCGGTCTCTGAATTTTTTACACATACTTTGGCTTATAGTTAATAATAGGCAATATCAAAAATAGCCTTTTTTGCATTATACGGGTGCTTTAGAATTTTTTTAAATTTTTTCAATTTTTTTTTTTTTATAAATAAATGCAATTACATGAAAACGGCTCGATGAAAATGCAATGTTAAAAAAGGCTTGAGAAGCTGATTAAAAAACGCTTTAATCGAGCTAAAACCGACCCGATTCAAATGACTACAACCGGAGATATTAGAGCTTTAAGTCAACCTAAATTTACGGCTGACTTAAACGTGAAGTAGACAAATAAAAAATGTAGTGTTGTAGCTAATTGTAAGAGCTTTCAATATCCGTTGAGTGCATTTCCGGCACTTATTTGGTTCATTAAATAAAAATTATGAAAGGAAGCCTGATCGTTGAAATTTCTCAGCGGAACGGCGCGGGAGGCGGTGTGGGGATGACTGCGAGCAGCTGTGCTGCCGCGCGGCACTGTCTCTTCAAAACGGATATGCGCGATAAAACTTAACTTTTCTCGGGAACGAATTAACTTATAGACTTCATTTTTTTTAATTTGATATTGCGAATCGAGAGGAATAGGAATTTCGCATTTAAAATTATGTAAATAAATAAATTCTAAGTGAATTTTACGCATGAAGAATTAAGAAATTTTTTTTTTCATTAAAAATTTATTTATGACATGAAATTAATGTTTTTAAAACGAAGAATTTTGTTGCATTCTTCGTAGATTTCAAGAACACATTAATAATTTTGCAAAGAATGGTCCTACTGCGAAACTGTGGTTGCAGTATTATAATATGGTGACATTGTTAAAACAGTATATTGAAGCAGAAAGGTCGGGCAATTGGGACCTTCATTTACAAAGCATAAGAAAAATGCTTCCTTTTTTCCATGCTAGCGGACATTATCTCTATGCAAAATCCGCTCAGTTATATTTGCAAGATATGTACGAGTTAGAAGAGCGAATGGATGTATTAGAATATCAAAACTTTGTTCAAAATAGTTATTTTACAATTAGACGTACAGACAACATTTTTTCGGGTGTTTGGTCCGACATGGCCATTGAACAGATACTGATGCGATGTATGAAAACTAGTGGAGGATTAATGCATGGAAGAGGCATTACTGACAGCACACTATCGAAATGGATATTAACCATGCCCGTTTTAATTGATGTGACAGAATCAATGCAGAAGTTTTGCAATATTAATTTTTCAACTTCTGAACAGCATGTTGACTCCAGAGCTTCTCGACTATCTAGAGATACAGATTTAAATAAATTATTAAAATTTTTCTCGATGTACGAACCATTTGTATGTAATGATAAACTGATGTCGATTAGTTCTGGGTGTAAAGCTGATGACACAATAAACTGCCACGAAGCATTGGAAATTGGTAATAAAATTATGGAAAAAAGTTATGGATTGAATTTCAAAAATTTTAAATATCAAAGAAAGAATAGAGTAGTGCCGCTTTCAAACGTAACAGCAATTAAGCTGAAAAATGAAGAAGTGATCATCAATCCCACTCTTTTATTTCAAAGAATTGCTGTCGCCATGGAGGGTGATAATGAATTGAAAAATTATCTAGCTTACGAACTTGCGCCTTTCCCGTTATCTTTATTCAACAATTCCAATTTCCGAAAATCAGAAAAGTCTAAATTGTACGATTTCTTTGAGCCGGAAAATGTTCAAATTAATCTCGAAAATTGCCGGCATGTTGTAGATGGAGGCTATTTATTGCATAAAGTGCAGTGGCGCCAAAAAGATTTATTTGAAAATATATTAGATAGTTGCGTAAATTACGTTAAGAAGCACTATGCCTCTAATAGTATTGTTGTATTTGATGGATATCCGGAGAACAAAGCAACAAGTACAAAAAATGCAGAGCGTCAACGGCGACAAATGCGGCAGCAATGCAGAGAGATTATTTTTGATTTATCAATGTCATCAACGTTTCCACAAGAAAAATTTTTATCTAATGATACAAATAAAAATCGCTTAATACAGTTTTTGAGAAGTAAATTGGAAAATGCTGGATTTGTAACTAAGCAGGCTGTCGAAGATGCTGATTGTCTTATTGTGGAGTCTGGACTCGAAATCAGCGAGCCACAAACACCAACAATCATAGTTGCCGAAGATATCGACATTTTGATAATTTTAACACAAAGGGCGTCGCCAGAAAATTCTATTTATTTCTTAAAACTCGGAAAGAATAAAGACTCAGAAAAATTTTTTTCTTGTGATTCTTTGATCCATAAAAATTTAAAGGATGTTGTGGCATTTATTCATGCTTTTTCTGGGTGTGATACCACATCAGCTTTTTATAAGCAGGGAAAAGGAAAAATTCTTAAAATATTGCAAAACGATGGTGAATTGAGAGATAAAGTAAAAATTTTTTATTCAAGCAGTGTCACAAAAGCAGAATTAACAGCAACCGGCCAGAAAGTTATTAGAGCGTTATACAATCCTAAAAAAAAGAACAACATAAGTTTGAATGAATTGAGGTACACAATTTTTAAAACATGCGCACGACAAAAATCCTTTAATTTGGCTTCTTTACCCCCAACAGAGTCTGCATCTAATGTGCATTCATGTAGAGCATATCTACAAATCCAACAGTGGCTAGGTAATCCATTGAACCCGGTAGATTGGGGGTGGAAAATGCAGGCAGACTGTTTGGCCCCAGTCTACGTTG
Organism: Torymus aiolomorphi; assembly: GCA_036365515.1. Classification (NCBI taxonomy): domain Eukaryota; kingdom Metazoa; phylum Arthropoda; class Insecta; order Hymenoptera; family Torymidae; genus Torymus; species Torymus aiolomorphi. Next base: position 239,152,010 of record CM070874.1, on the reverse strand, counting down.
AAGGTTCTTTGGTCCCTGATAATATTTTAAAAAATATCAGCTGCAGATGTACAGAAAAATGCACGAAGACATGCGGCTGTGTAAAACACGGCTTGAGATGCACAGATTTCTACAAAAATTGTCACGGGCAAACCTGCAGTAATAGCGATGTGCTGTAGGTTTCATTGGAAGAAAATGTAGATGAGTTAGAGAACGTGGAAGTCGAAATAAATGAAGAAGGACCTACACCTATTTTTTCGGACAGTGAGAGCGACGAAGAACCACAAACAGAAATCGAAGCAAACGATACACAGCCTGTAAAGAAACGAAAATTTGTATAAATAGTTAATAAATTTATTAGAATTTTATTTTTTATACGTACTTTATTTTCCAGTTCCTCTCTCCATGTTTAATAGATTCATATTTACCAATATATAAACAGAAAAGATTACATTTTTTACAAATAAATTGCAAAATCATTAATTTAGAATAATCTGTTAGTTATTAATTTACTTTAAAAACATTAATTTCATGTCATAAATAAATTTTTAATGAAAAAAAAAATTGCTTAATTCTTCATGCGTAAAATTCACTTAGAATTTATTTATTTACATAATTTTAAATGCGAAATTCCTATTCCTCTCGATTCGCAATATCAAATTTAAAAAAAAATGAAGTCTATAAGTTAATTCGTTCCCGAGAAAAGTTAAGTTTTATCGCGCATATCCGTTTTGAAGAGACAGTGCCGCGCGGCAGCACAGCTGCTCGCAGTCATCCCCACTCCGCCTACCGCGCCGTTCCGCCGAGAAATTTCAACGATCAGGCTTCCTTTCATAATTTTTATTTAATGAACCAAATAAGTGCCGGAAATGCACTCAACGGATATTGAAAGCTCTTACAATTAGCTACAACACTACATTTTTTATTTGTCTACTTCACGTTTAAGTCAGCCGTAAATTTAGGTTGACTTAAAGCTCTAATATCTCCGGTTATAGTCATTTGAATCGGGTCGGTTTTAGCTCCATTAAAGCGTTTTTTAATCAGCTTATCGAGCCTTTTTTAACATTGCATTTTCATCGAGCCGTTTTCATGTAATTGCATTTATTTATAAAAAAAAAAAATTGAAAAAATTAAAAAAAATTCTAAAGCACCCGTATAATACAAAAACAGCTATTTTTGATATTGCATATTATTAACTATAAGCCAAAGTATGTGTAAAAAATTCAGCGACCGCGTGGAGTCTTTATTTAAACCCATGGCACGCGACAAACTTGTTATAAATTTTTAGTTAACAACAGCCGTACTGGAAAACTACACCGTCGATCATCCTGAATTTTTTTATGTAGTATTATCATTTAATGAGCTATCATTTCACAAATTTTCATTAAAATTCATTGATTTTTACGCCCCTTAAAAATTAGTTACATTTTACATATTATTTTTAACGGTTTTTTACTCATTGTTAGCGCAAAATAAAATTTTTCGATTCGGAAATACATTAACTTTGTAGAAAAACATCAGATAAACAAAAAATGTCCTATGACTATTTTCGATTAAACGCTTCCTTCTCAAGTTATAAGAGAAAATATGCCGAAAAATAGGCCTTTTTACGTTATTTCGGTACATTTGTTGCTATACTGAATTTAGCAGACATTTTTTTGAATAGGCAAACTCGGATTCTTTTTCTACATATTATTTCGGAACTTTCTACGTTATAATATGCTCTACTTCAAAGAAGGTTCACCTCGAATGCTCTACCGCCTGGACTATTATGTAATAATGGCTATAAGGTATGGAAATATAAAAAAAAAACTAAAAATTCAAAATTCGTTTTTGGAAAACAATTTTTTTTTCTAAAAAACAAATGAAGATAATCTCTCGAAATTTTAACCACATATAGTCTTCAATTAGTGTAATAACTGGTTATTTATTTCTAGTCGATAAATAAATTATTTTTTGAGAAATTAATTTATGAAATATAAAAAAGTTTTCCTTAATAACAATTGACAGAGTGAAGATATTTTAAATTTTAAAAAAGGAAAATATAGGTAATTTAAATACCTTTCAAGAAAAGTTTATTATATTAAGTAATAATGGCTATAAGATATGAAAAAATAAAAAAAACTAAAAATTCAGTATCGTTTTTTGGTTATAAAGCAAAAGAAAATCAATAAAAACTCAAATCCATCAAGGTACGTTTCTTTTCCCGCGAGACGAAGAGAATAAGCTTTACCCGACGAAAATCGGTCGATTCGTTTCGGAGATATGAAGAGTTCAAATACACACACACACACACACACACACACACACACACACACACACACACACACACACACACACACGCACGCACGCACACACACACACACACACACACACGCACGCACGCACGCACGCACGCACGCACGCACACACATACACCCACGAAAGCGACACAGAAACTGAACTGAGGTCTCCTCCTCTTCCCATATCTCCTGCACCGATCTGTATTCACCAGACCTAACCTATACAGGTAGTGTCCGACCTAACAGTGGCCTGACAACCATTCTACGGCTGCTTTAATGCTTCTCATGGGGAGACTTAGGATTTCCTTACACCAAGCGGTTGGAACCTCTTCCCTCAAGAGGTGCCTTACCTGTCTGCAGTTCGTCAAGCGCTGCCATTCCTCTGCCACCTTTGCAGTTGTCCAGCTATCAAGCGCCCTTTTCAACACGCTCTCTGCCATTAGTACCGTGCGGTACAGCGCCCGGCATCGAGTCGCGTCCCTTTTTGCCAGTCGATGCGCCGTTTCATTGCCGATTATTCCCGCGTGCCCTGGTACCCAATACAGAGTAACCCTGTTTACGGCGGATAGCCTATCTAATAGCTACCCTGCAGCCCCACGCCTCTTCCGAGCGAAACACCGCATCCCCCACCACCCGAAGTGCCGCTTGACTATCCGAGCAGATGGCGATCCGCTTCCCCTCTAACCCATCTGAGGTCATGGTTTCTGCGCATTCTCTTATTGCTCTTACCTCTGCCTGGAAAACGGTGACATGCGAGGCCAGCCAAAGGATAAGCTCAGTCGTGCTTCCCTTGAGCCATGCCGCCGCCCCAAGTACCTACCTCACTCTTAGAGCCATCCATGTACCAGGCCAGGTTCTCCTGGTTGCGGGCATCCTCTACACAGTCTGTCCTTACAGGAATGGTCACCTCAAAGTTCCTGCCAGAGGCAAACTTCTTAGGTATCATATCCCTGCCAAAAGTTATCAGATCTTTTCCCACGACATCTACCAGCTCCCCGTCCCAATGTTGCCATTTTCTCAGGTCACTTAGGACTCGTGTTTCTGCTTTGCAGGCCTCCGCCTTGACCATGAGTGTCAAAGGTGGAATGCCAAGCAGCCTCTCCTTGACTTTCAGAGGTACTGAACACGCATTCCCGCGATGCCTGTGAGCATCAGGTTCTGGTTCGAGTCCAGTACCCTAGTGCCACCCTTTCGCTCACAGCTGGTTGCCCAAGCTATAGCCCCATGAAGCAACCTGGGGCAGCGCAGAGGTAAAGAGCCACATGATCATGTGCGGTCTGAGATCCCACGTGAAGCCAAAGACCCTCCTACAGCCTCTACTCCTACTCTACTCCTACAACCTACTAGCCTCTACCCAGTAGAAGGCTATGAACCTCCTTTTAACCGCTCCCAAGTGCTCTGCCTAATTCAGTTTCGAGTCAAAAGTGACTCCCAAATACTTCGCCTGTCTTGAGATCGACAAGTTCTCCCCAAGCAACCGAATTCCTCCTAGCGGCTTTACCTACTCATGAAGTTGACTAGCACCGTTTTTGCAGGGTTAAAAGCGAGTCCAACCTCCCGGCACCAATGCTCCACTATTGAAAGAGCTTGCCGCATAAGCTCCACCAATACCATTTCGTCATCTGTCGTGACCAACAACAGCAGATCATCCGCATAGGCTTGAGTATAAAAATCCGCCTCATTTAACCTTCGTAAGAGTTCGTCTAAGGCCAGAGCTCAGAAAGTTGGAGAAAGGACACCGCCCTTGCGGATACACCATGCGCCCTTGCACCCTTGCAAATACATTCCGTGGTTGTGAAGTTAAAAGTTCACACTACGTCGAAGAAAGCTGCCAGGACGATTCCTCTATTTCTAATTCCTCTGCTTATGCACTCTGTTGCTCCGCGCAGAGCAGAGTCCACTGACTTACCCACCTGATACACGTGCTGCGTGGTGTGTAGCGACCTTTCCACCAGTGGTCCATCTCTGATGAAGCGGTCTACCAGCCTCTCCAATGTCTTCAAGACAAAGGACGTAAGACTGATAGGTCAATAATCCTTTGCCATCTCGTGTGTATGGGTATGCCTTCCCGGTTTGGGTAGGAATGCCACGCCTGCCACCCTCCACGAAACGGGAGTGTGGCTGCACTTAATACTCGTCTCGAAGATGACGGTGAGAGGCTCCAGAAGCTCATCCAATCCGCGCTGACAAAGGGCCGGGAAGATCCCGTCCTCCCCAGGCGTCTTGAATAGTTTGAACCTGTTCACCGCCCACCTGATCCTGTCCGCCTGGACTACCTGCTCCGCATCCGCCTCAAATTTTGCACTCCCTACCTCGCTAATCCAATCCTCTGGTGGCTCTAAGGTCATACCCGGAAAGTGTGTGGTCAGCAGGTGGTCCAGTGCCTCTCCGCTGCTCCCTGCCCATTGTCCAGATGGAGCTTAATCAGACTCATGCTGTTCGCTGTTCTGGTCAGAAGTCTGCCGAGCCTCGCAGTATCCGAGATACTGCTCATCTAATCACAGTGCTTCCTCCACCTGTACAATGAGAGTCTCCTCATTTCTGGTTCTCCTCGATCTGTTGAAGAGACTTCTGACCTTCTTCCGATGCTTACTAAGTGAGTCATTCCACCAGGGTGCCCCTCCGGTCAATTCCTTTGCCTTCAGGTCGCAGCTGCTCTCGAAAGCTTGATTTATCTTTTCCCCCGAGAGAATCGTCGCTCTGTCGACATCCTCAACCGAGACGAGCTCCTTCGGGAAGTTCTCTAGCCCGACCGCCAATTTCGCTTTGTACTCCACCCAGCGAGTTCTCCTCGGATTTTTCCATTGTGTCACCTACCGTACCATTCCATCAACTTCGAAGCAAATGAGGCTGTGGTCCGACATGGATACCTCATCCGAGATTCTCTAGCCGTCGATCCACGCCCACACATCTCTGAAGACGATTGTTGTGTCAATCACTTCCTCCCGGATCCTTTTCCTGAATGCGGGTTCCCGTCCTTATTCAGTATGTCCAGATTCGTTCCTGAGATGAACTCTAGAACCTTTTTAGCACAATTTTCAGCTCCCTAGGTGATGATTTAAGTCTCCTAACCTAAAAAACGTTTTTTTTGAAAAATTTTTTTTCCGCTCGACCTTTTCTTTCGAAAAACCTGAAAAAATTCATGGACGTGTATTTTTGAGTAGGAAACTAGCCTGATTTTTTTCAGATTTTTTAAATAAAATTTGAGCTCAGGAAAAATTTTTTAATTGTTCAATGATTTTTTAGGTTATGTAGGTAATTTTTGGCTAACTTGTAAATAATGATTTTTTGTGTATTTTTTTCCCGTCCTTTAAAATGGCGGTGTCCGAATTTTCGTTTTCGTGCCGGAACATACTCAAAATTCGAAAAAACCGATTTTTAAGCATTTTTCCCATGTTTTTGGTACATAACCTCAAAACCAATAGCTAGACTGTGTATGCGGCCTTAACTGCATTCCGTATAAACGTGTAAAACTGCATATTACAGAATTATTCGTGAAACATATGAACATATGTATGTATTTGTAACTATGCATCAATATTAATTATTATGAGTTGATATGCAGATATTCAAGTGCCGCATAAAAGTGTATATTCAGCCTTAAACAATATAAAGCTTAGTATATGTAACAGTATGACCTGTTAGGCCCGTTAGGCCCGTTATACTAAAAACAATATAAGGAGCAGATACAGAAATAACATGGATTAGTATATCTCTATATATACGAGGAACAGCGACGAATAAGCGCTGTTCCTCATATATATAGATATACTAACCCATGGTATTTCTGCATCTGTTCCTTATATTTCTTTTGAGTGTAACGGGCCTATTGAAACGAGTTTGAGTGAGTATATTGTTTATCTAAAATGAAGAAAGATACTTTCTTAAATACTTGCTACTAAAAAAGTATATCACAATTTCTTGCTAGTTGCAAGTCTATTTAAAAGGATAATCGAAAACTTATTAATTTTTTTTCAAATATTTAAGTACAACGTTTGTTGCAAAGCCAGCTAGTTTTTGCCTCTGTTTTGTATGTTGTAAGTTTTTTCCAGATATATCTATGAAGAATATTATTATTCTTTTTTTCTTATTAAATTTTATCAAAGGAAAGTATCGGTTATTTTGCACCATAACACAAACTAAATATTTAATTAGCCAGGTTATACATTTTTAAAGTATGTTTTGAAAAAACATTCTGTAAACCACTTTTTATTGCAAAATTGAATTTGATAAATACACGAACATACTATTGATAGTAATTGGTAATTATAAAAATATATGAAATCTACTAGCATCGAATTTATTAAATATTTCATTTCTGTAAACTTTTAATGCTTTCTAAGTGAAGCGATCAAAATTGTTTTTTTAATTTTATCTCATTTACCATGTTGTATAATGCAGTCATAAATCCAGCTTTTTTGTCTGGAAAGTTTTTGAAAATATTAGATGTGGGATTTAAGAATTCGTATCACTATACTTAATATCATATTCTCATAAATAAAATGGGGTTTTCCTATGAGTAGAGGCTTTTATTAAATTGAGAAATTCACCCATTGTGCAACATATTTGGTAACTTAATTGATGATTAAGTACAATATTATATAGATTTAATTAACTTATGTTGCTTGGAATATGTTGCAAATCTAATGAATGTTTTATTAACTAATAAAAAAAGATAAAATCTTTTCATTGAAAACATATATTTTATTTATAAGAACTTGCTATCAAGCATTTTCATGCACATTTTTAAACGTACATATAATGAAATATTGCACTATATAATTTCACAACATGTTATTTGTATTGTAATAGTATTTTAATAGTAGTTAATATTAAAGAAAATTGATAATAATGATGGTTCAGGTTTTAAACAATATTATAAATAATTAAGAACACAGCTTATTTAATAATGAATAATTGGCTTTGACGGTCCTGCTGTCCAAAGGAAGGGTAAGTCAAGGATGACGAAATGACAACCCACGATGATATATTAATCGTCGACGTTTCGAGTTTTTATTTAAACTCCTTCTCAAGACACTAGTACAAATTTAAATAATAAAATACACATTAATGAAAGTTATAAACTAAACAATAGTAATCGCATCTAAGATTAACGAACAAGATTTACTCACAAAGTCTAGGCAGTCTCTTAAAGTTACGTAGGTGATCGCTTCAGTATCACCAGTCAATTGTTACAATAATGAACATTCAGGCTTTATATATTACATTAGAATGCATGTGTGCGTTACACATATATGTAAATACTATTTGATCAAACGCGCGGGGTCGTTTCAAGTGTTACGTGGTCTCGCAAGTATTAGGCGAATATATGTAAAAGAGCCCAGGTGGGGGGTGGGCTAATACTACTCGTTATTCAAAAGTGGCAAATGGGCGTGGTCATATCTTTACTTTCATACTTTCCTAATACTGTACAATGATATTGATCGTGCTTTCATGAGAATTTCTATTGTAAGAAGTGATTTTTATTTATAAATGTCTTATATTCAAATCTAAGTGTCTTTGTATCTTGCTGATTATTAATATATTGTGGTTGTGCATGTATAAACAACATTTCGGCTAATTTGCGTTTCCCTAATAACTGTTCCGTATGTAATACTTTTACATTGTTGAAATTAAAATTATGCTCAGTTTCTTCCATATGAGTGTAAATTGCCGAACCTCGATCTTTGTTTTCGCATTTTTTCTTATGTTCCTTAACTCTAATACATAATCGTCTTTCTGTTTGACCTACGTATGTAGCCGCACACTCATTACATTCTATCCGATAAACGACATTGGTTTCTCATCTTTAGAACTCACGTCTTTACCCAATTTTATAAAACAGTTCCATTTATTTACAGTATTATTTAACACTTCAGTATTATATTTTTTAAAAAATTTTGAGATAATCGGATTTAATTCATTTATATCAAGAAAACTAATTTTATTATAAATCGACTTTTCGGTTGTGAACTGTAAATTTTCATCATAACTATTGAAAACTTCTCGTGTATAATTTATTAAATTCTTAATTAATTAAAATAAAGATAATTTTAGATATGTTGATGATATATTATTATGTGTACCAAAGAATTTAATAAATTATACACGAGAAGTTTTCAATAGTTATGATGAAAATTTACAGTTCACAACCGAAAAGTCGATTTATAATAAAATTAGTTTTCTTGATATAGAAATTATTGTTAATAACAAGAACATAATAACAAACTGGTACAGAAAACCAACATTTTCCGGTAGGTTATTGAATTACAACTCACAACACCCACAAAAAAACAAAATTGCGATTATTTACTCACTAGTTGACAGAGCAATTAAACTTTCACATACTTCGTTTCATAATGTAAACTTAAATTTGATAAACAGTTCCTAATAAAAAATGATTATCCAATATATTTGATAAACAAATACATAAAATTAGACTTAGAAGCATGAATTACACTAATGAAAAAAGAATACAGCGTGAGAAAAAATTACACATAGTGATCCCTTACATAAATGAATTAAATCCGATTATCTCAAAATTTTTTAAAAAATATAATACTGAAGTGTTAAATAATACTGTAAATAAATGGAACTGTTTTATAAAATTGGGTAAAGACGTGAGTTCTAAAGATGAGAAACCAATGTCGTTTATCGGATAGAATGTAATGAGTGTGCGGCTACATACGTAGGTCAAACAGAAAGACGATTATGTATTAGAGTTAAGGAACATAAGAAAAAATGCGAAAACAAAGATCGAGGTTCGGCAATTTACACTCATATGGAAGAAACTGAGCATAATTTTAATTTCAACAATGTAAAAGTATTACATACGGAACAGTTATTAGGGAAACGCAAATTAGCCGAAATATTGTTTATACATGCACAACCACAATATATTAATAATCAGCAAGATACAAAGACACTTAGATTTGAATATAAGACATTTATAAATAAAAATCACTTCTTACAATAGAAATTCTCATGAAAGCACGATCAATATCATTGTACAGTATTAGGAAAGTATGAAAGTAAAGATATGACCACGCCCATTTGCCACTTTTGAATAACGAGTAGTATTAGCCCACCCCCCACCTGGGCTCTTTTACATATATTCGCCTAATACTTGCGAGACCGCGTAACACTTGAAACCACCCCGCGCGTTTGATCAAATAGTATTTACATATATGTGTAACGCACACATGCATTCTAATGTAATATATAAAGCCTGAATGTTCATTATTGTAACAATTGACTGGTGATACTGAAGCGATCACCTACGTAACTTTAAGAGACTGCCTAGACTTTGTGAGTAAATCTTGTTCGTTAATCTTAGATGCGATTACTATTGTTTAGTTTATAACTTTCATTAATGTGTATTTTATTATTTAAATTTGTACTAGTGTCTTGAGAAGGAGTTTAAATAAAAACTCGAAACGTCGACGATTAATATATCATCGTGGGTTGTCATTTCGTCATCCTTGACTTACCCTTCCTTTGGACAGCAGGACCGTCAAAGCCAATTATTCATTATGAAGTAATATGCAGCTGTCGTTAGAATCTTAACTACTAACAGCTTATTTAATTTTACACATCTAATGAAAACTATTTTATTTCTTTTCTTATATATGATACCTTCGCACAGTCAGGTTAATAATTAAAATACATGCCAACGCTTCAGGAGGTTGGCTACAACAACTGACGCGGGGCAGAGGGAAGAAGTCCCCTCGCACCGCACGCCCCCTCTCGCAGCCAACGAACTCGATCGTTTGTTTAGGTTTTGCCACAGTACTCAGAATCGGTGCTGTACGTCGTTTTCAGATTTCGTATATACATTCTCCTGTATATTTTATATATTGCCAGTAGTTTTTTGATTTGTTCTTACCTTTTTTAAAGAATCGCATACTAAGTGTCTTGTGTTTTTAGTGAGGTTATGGTTTTACTTCCATAAGAACCCTTGTATAAGAGTTAAGCTTTGAAGTTGAATTATTCCATAACCGAGTTGTCAAACGATCTGATAGGAAATGAATCGAAGAACAACAATATCAAGCTTTTGGAATGATGTCATGTAACCATTTTCATTTCAGTAGCCAATCTCCTTAACATATAAATAAAATCATTTTTCTTCATGTGCTGTATGATCTCAGTTGCCGCTTCCAATAAATATATTTTAATGTGACACTCAAAGCCATAGCCATGCGGCTTACACTCCCTTCCTTTGAGGGTCGCTTTCTTAGCAATCTTTGTCATTACAAATATAATATAAAATAAAAATAAAAATTGAATTATGTGACTTATAAATAAAAAAATACACACAAATGTGAATTTAAAAAAAATAAATACTAATATTTTAAAAAAAAGAATAAGTATTCTTAAAAAAAATAAGTTGTTTTTTTAAATACTTTATAACGGTAAGTTATAACTATCCATTCATTGGGATTCTTTTCCTGTTCAGATATTTATATAACATAATTTTACCAAAGATGTTATGTTCGGGATTGTAGTATCCGAGTGAGCCGCTAGATGGCAAGCACCGACGAACAACCTTCTATGAAAAATACACCTAAGAGTATACATGTAGAGGCCTGCGGCGCCCACTCGCTGGGTGTTTTGTGTGATTTGGGAGGTGCTTTGTGCACATGCTTCATACACAGTACTTTGCCTACACGTTGCCTATCATATTTGCCTATACGTTGCCTACATTTATTGCGTACACTTTACGTTGCCTATAACTACTTCGTCTTATTTGCGAATAAAACAATTTCTTACTTTTTCTGCTTTCCAATTTATTCTTTCGAGAAAAGTTGGAAGCATAGATTCTTGGAGTCTAAATTCTCAATTCATTTTTTCTCGGTGACGAACCCTGTCAATGTAAAACCCTCGTATACGTTCATTCGTATACATGTTATTGTTATTGTTATTTATTTATTTATTTTATTTATTGTTATTATTTAAAAACTTTTCAGAAATAAAAAATTCAAAATATATATCACAGCATTAGGTAGTACACTCCCGATGACACAAATGTATTCTATAGACTTCACATTTTATGATAATTACTAATTTCCATCAATGCATATTAAAAAAAAAAGATTTTGTATTTCATTTTGATAAATATGTTCGAGATCCAAACATCTCTTTTTTTTAGTGATTATATGGGATTGTAATCACTAGATGTTGCTTAGTTTTCCGCAAGCAAGTTGCCGAAAAAGTATTTATATATAAATAATCTCATTCTTACAAAAAAAAGTGTGCGTTAAAAGGAGTGTATTAAAAGCTCTCTCTTTGTAAAGCTTTCGTTTTGCTTAAATTATCTATGTTTATACTTGTACTTTCGAGTCAATTAGAATAGATCGTCACCTCAATTTCGAACAATACCTAACAAAAAACCGAATACAGTCCACATTTCAAGAAATATTTAATTTTTTACCATTCATTAATTATTATCAAAATAGTTTTAAGTGCATTACATTTCTTGGTGAAAAAAATCATTTTAATATGAAATAATATTAATAATGTGTAATTCAAATTGCCCTCTCGTTGGTATTAGGAAAGTGTATATGGTCGATCTGACGGAGGCAATCCAAAGAAATACAAATGATTTCTTTATTTTTAGCGACGTTTCGTTGGCCTGGTCCGCCAACCTCTTCAGGCTAATTAATTTATTGAAATAGAAACAAAATTTTTTACATAAACTGTGTATGACTATCAATCGCAAAAAACAAAATTGGTTAAAAAACAATAAATACCTTAATATCGTTCGTGTGATAAAGTTCACATATCGTCATAGTAAGCGCAAACGCAACGAGCAGTCGTATTTATAGTCCACAGTACGACTGTATTGGTGCATGTGTTTACAAACAAGAACAAGTTATTACATATACATATACATACATATATATATATATATATATATATATATATATATATATATATATATATATATATATATAAAACCATACATATACATACACATACACATATACATATCTAGACGTGTATTTATATACATACATATTTTCGATATATATACGTAGAGAAACCAACCGTACAAACGTTCAATTTAAAAGTCTTAATAACTGAAAATAAGCAAGGTTTAAAAGTTTAAGATATGAAGTTTCACATCTTCTTTTTTATTTATATTATTTTTGTTGTTTTTTATATGGATCATTTCAGATACCAGTCGTTTATTATAATTGGATTCATAAACTAAAATTTGAGTGTTCTCCCAGTCGAATACATGTGAGTGTTCACTATTTTGGTGTTCTTTGATTCTTGTTTTTAATGTACGTTTGGTTTCTCCCACATATGACGCCGGACATGATTTACATACAAATTTGTATACGACATTAGTCCGATCCCACTTCTCTGTTATATCTTTCCCTAATTTTATTATGGAACTAAAGCTTTTCTTAGTTACAGGTAAAATTCTGAAATTGAATGATTTTAAAATAGATGATATTTTATTAAATTGATCATTAAACGGTAACGTGATAAGCGGAGTAACTCTATTGTGTTTAATTTTATTTTTCTGACAACCTTTGTTCTTGATATTATGTAGTCTAATGTGTACAAAGCGGTTAATGAAATTTCGAGGAAATTTATTTTTTTTTTCGAAAATTTTTTTTTTTTTTTTTTCCAACGCTTCTTTCTCGTTCAATAAGAACTACTACCGACAGATAGAGGGGACCCCGATGGGCTCGCCCATCTCTGCTCTATTTGGGAACATGGTAATGGATGACTTATAAACGAATTGTTTAAGTACTTTAAAAGAAAAACATAATGTCAATCGGTTATTTTATTTCCGCTATGTCGATGACACTATAATGTGCATCAACAAAAAACACATTGATTTAGTAGTTAAAACTTTTAACTCTTATAACAATAGGTTACAATTCACGTATGAAATAGAACAAGGAAAAAAATAAACTTCTTAGATATGACACTAATATGACATAATAATACTATCATTACTGACTGGTTTAATAAACCGACTTCTTCAGGGAGATTAATCAATTTCCTTTCTAATCATCTAATAAGACAGAAAATGAACATTGTAAATAACCTAGTCGATAGGGCAATTTCTTTATCTCACAAACAATTTCATAAAAAAAAATTTGGATTCTGTATTCCGCATGCTTCAAAATAATAACTTTCCTCGAAATTTCATTAACCACTTTGTACACATTAGACTACATAATATCAAGGACAAAGGTTGTCAGAAAAATAAAATTAAACACAATAGAGCTACTCCGCTTATCACGTTACCGTTTAATGATCAATTTAATAAAATATCATCTATTTTAAAATCATTCAATTTCAGAATTTTATCTGTAACTAAGAAAATCTTTAGTTCCATAATAAAATTAGGGAAAGATATAACAGAGAAGTGGGATCGGACTAATGTCGTATACAAATTTGTATGTAAATCATGTCCGGCGTCATATGTGGGAGAAACCAAACGTACATTAAAAACAAGAATCAAAGAACACCAAAATAACAATAACCATGATGCAGTTGTATTCCAACATATGAGTGAACATTCACATGTATTCGACTGGGAGAACACTCAAATTTTAGATTATGAATCCAATTATAATAAACGACTGGTATCTGAAATGATCCACATAAAAAGCAACAAAAATAATATAAATAAAAAAGAAGATGTGAAACTTCACATCTTAAACTTTTAAACCTTGCTTATTTTCAGTTATTAAGACTTTTAAATTGAACGTTTGTACGGTTGGTTTCTCTACGTATATATATATCGAAAATATGTATGTATATAAATACACGTCTAGATATGTATATGCCTATATATATATGTATGTATATGTATATGTAATAACTTGTTCTTGTTTGTAAACACATGCACCAATACAGTCGCACTGTGGACTATAAATACGACTGCTCGTTGCGTTTGCGCTTACTGTGACGATATGTGAACTTTATCACATGAACGATATTAAGGTATTTATTGTTTTTTAACCAATTTTGTTTTTTGCGATTGATAGTCATACACAGTTTATGTAAAATTTTTTTTTCTATTTCAATAAATTAATTAGCCTGAAGAGGTTGGCGGACCAGGCCAATGAAACGTCGCTAAAAATAAAGAAATCATTTGTATTTCTTTGGATTGCCTCCGTCAGATCAACCACATATACTTTAATAATATTAATAATTACATAATGGCTTAATGACTTTAAAAAAGATTGATTATTACGCAAGTAACTGTTTAAAAATCACCGATATTTTTTGTAATTACATCCATGATCCCATAATACATCTTAAATATTTTCCATTTTAGTTTTTACATCAAACATGGATGAATTTGATGCAACTGACCAATGTTGCAACTGCTGCAAGCAAAATCTCAGTAAAATATCAGCTCAGATTAAGATCATTAATCCAGCTAGTGAAGTCGAAGCCGTTTGTGAGCAGTTAAATGTAGATAATGTTGACATTGCGTTTAAACTTTGCGATAAATGTAGAAGACTTGTTTTTTTTTGGCACACGAAAAGTAGAACCTTCAACCAGTGATCAAGGTCAACCAATGAGTTCTCAGTCAAGCTCGGAAATACCCAACTCTCAGAGTTCAGGGAGCGTTTCTGTGGTAGTATTAAAACCACCTGTAGAAAAAAAACCTTCCACCGAGTTGCTCCTCAAAAGAACTATGATTTCTCATACAGCTTGTTGCATTTGTAGAAACAAAAATAACTGGGCACGTGTACCATTGACTGCAAGACTGCAATGTTTCAAAGAAATGCAAATCTTTATTCCAAATGGCAATCGAGTTTGTACGGAGCATTTAATAAAAAAACGATTTTTTGATGATGACCTGGAACTAATACAGATATACAGTAACACGAGTTTTTTAACTTCAGATGAAATACGTTTATTTTTTAAAAAAATTTCAGATTTAGCCTCGGAAACATTTTTAGATAAAATAAAATCGTCAGAGCTTAGCGAAAAACAATTATTCTCTTTTACTGGTTTTTCGACTGATCAATTGCAAGAGCTGAGAAAATTATTAGTTTCCATGAGATCATCGGATTCTAGGAACGTTACACAAGCTCTGTTTATATATTTATTTAAATTACGAACTGGATCGTCGAATAATTTTATATCGTCTATTTTCGAAATAGAAAATAAAATAAGAGTTTCACATTTTTGTCAATTAGTAATTAATTCATTTGAAAAAGATGTCTTATCGAAATATTTTGGAGTAAAAAGTATTAAAAGGGAGGATCACATACGTGATCACACTTTCATTTATGCAAAAAACTGTTTAAATTAGAGAATGAGCTTGTTTTGGTTTTTGATGGAACTTACTTATGTCACCAAAAAAGTAAAAATAATGAATACCACCGAAAGTCATATTCAGATCAGAAGAAATATCCTTTGGTCAAGCCATTTACTATTTGCACCACAGACGGATTCGTTGTTGATGTCCCTGGTCCGTTTTAGCCACAGAAAATGATGCAAGCATCATGAAGAAAGTAATGGATGATCCAGATGGTTTAAGAACTATCATGAGAGAAGATGATGTTTGCATTGTAGATAGAGGTTTTAGAGATGTGATACCTTATTTAAAAAGTCTTGGCTTTAAGATTCTCATGCCTGCTTTAAAGGGAAATAGACCCAACTTGAGTACGACTGAATCGAATGAATCTCGTTACGTTACGAAATTGAGATGGGTTGTAGAGGCTGTTCATGGTATTCTTGGTAAAAAGTATAAGATTCTTCACCAGCAATTAGATAATAAACTTTTACCAGAAGCTGGTGCATATTGTAGAATTGCATGTTTTCTCAACAACCTTTTTGGTAAGCGTTTAAATAGCGATAAAGATGACGGCTTACAAGGTATAATCATCGAAAGAATGTTAAATTCCAATCAAAGTGAAAATACTTTAGCATTAGAAGCTGAGACAGCCAGATGGCCAGACGGCCCACTACTACGATCAAGCTAACATCCCAAGAAATCATTGACTTTTCGGAGATGACTGAAAGAGATCTCAAGATATTTTTTTCAGGTACCTATCAATTAGGTCAAGCCGTATGTTATTTGGCTGCGTTAATGGATTATAGTAACAATATCAATTTGGAATATATTAAAACCAAACCTAATATCATTAAAGTATTAATAAGGCCCAGGCATATTAACAGTAAGACTTACAAATGCTACATCGAATACAAACCTAACTCAGTTGGATACAGCGGTATCCTACCCCATGCGTGTGACTGTGCCAATGGATTACGAACTGTAGGATCCTGTTCTCACGTTGCTGTAGTCATACATTATCTCAGTAATGCAAGATATAAGTAAAAAATTATTATACCAGCGAAAGTTCTTTCGGAATTATTTACTACTTCAGATATTGATCCTGTAATAGACGAAGATAGTGAGGAGGATTCAAAATATTATTACAATTCAATATTAAAAATTATTACTCATGTAATTTTGTCAAATAGTACGTCAAAAACAATTCTCGCAAGAATAAAGGTCAAATATGAAATTATTGTTTTAATAAAAGAACAAAAATATTCATAATATTTTTATAATAATTAATTTCTATTAGAAATATTTACTCATTTTT
The DNA here is from genome assembly GCA_036365515.1 of Torymus aiolomorphi. NCBI lineage: Eukaryota > Metazoa > Arthropoda > Insecta > Hymenoptera > Torymidae > Torymus > Torymus aiolomorphi. The sequence continues at coordinate 239,135,152 of CM070874.1, read as the reverse complement.
ATTTATCTACAAATGAATTTGAATAAAAATAGTTAATTTAAGAGTTTTCAATGATATAAAGTTTCCCTGCGCCTGAAAAAGGCTATATCAGGTCCTTTGTAGCTACCGACGAAATAATACTCGATTTTAATTTAATGAAAAAAAAATTTTTAGAATATTTTGGTATATCCTAACACGTATTGAACAATATTCTTTGAGGTTATGTTCCAAAAACATGGTAAAAACACGAAAAAAGTGTTTATAATTTAATTTTAGAGCATTATCTGATGCAAAAATGGTAGTTCTGACAGTGAGATATAAAGATACAGAAAGAAATTGAAAAAAAATTGTTTATAAACACTTATTTAGCTATTGGTTTTGAGGTTATGTGCCAAAAACATGGGAAAAATGCTTAAAAATCGGTTTTTTCGAATTTTGAGTATGTTCCGGCTCGAAAACGCAAATTCGGACACCGCCATTTTAAAGGACGGGAAAAAAATACACAAAAAATCAGTATTTACAAGTTAGCCAAAAATTACCTCCATAACCTAAAAAATCATTGAACAATTAAAAAATTTTTCCTGAGCTCAACTTTTATTTAAAAAATCTGAAAAAAATCAGGCTAGTTCCCTACTCAAAAATACATGTCCGTGAATTTTTTCAGGTTTTTCGAAAGAAAAGGTCAAGCGGAAAAAAAAATTTTTCAAAAAACACGTTTTGTAGGTTAGGAGACTTAAATCATCACCTAGGGAGCTGAAAATTGGGCTAAAGTGGTTTTTAATAATGAACTTTCCAATGGTCAATCCCAAATAAAAATCCAGGTGAGTGCCGTTTTGACCCTCTTATCCCACTATAGCCTTTCAAAGATATTTGAGGTTAAAATTGTTTTAACCTTTCTTTTCAAATCGTGATTTCTCGAAAACGGCTCTATGTATCTGAATAGGATGGGTAGCATTCGAAAGAGAAGTAAAATACCTACATTTTCTAGGAATACAAAAATGACTAGCTATCACAGTTCTTTTGTTATTAACAAAAACGTGTTTTTTTTTAAAGTTTATAACTCTTGTAGCTCCCAAACTAAACGGTCAATTTTTTTGAGAAAAATCATAAAAATCATGAAAAAAAAACATACATATTGTATTTTATACATAATTTACAAATTGGTACTCTTTAATCTTCATAAACGATTTTAAACGTTTAAATGTACCTAAAACTGCTGATATTTGGGTATTACTTTACAGGATTTGACTTTATGCACCAATGGTAAGGTGGTTCAAGGGTTTTAATTGATGTTAATTTTAAGAATTTTTTACAATGATTTTTACCCCTATCATCATGTAAGCATTAATATATATTGAAGATAAAAGGGTTTGAGATGACGAAAAAATTTTTTATGGGACTAATTATTTTCAAAATTACTTACCTTAAACTATAGTTGAAATTGAACAATATCATACAATCTTTTTAACTTTTTATCGAATTTTGATTTGAAAACGATCATTTTGTTCCTTGCTAAATTTTAGGGGTAGTTATAAGTATGTGGAGGTCTCTCATAAGCAATTTAGTGTAACTTTACAGGTTTTGATAATTTTCTAATTTTTCCTGTGGTAACTACCCCTAAAATTTAGCAAGGAACAAAATGACCGTTTTTAAATCGAAATTGGATAAGAAGTTAAAAAGATTGTATGATATTGTTGAATTTCAACTATAGTTGACGGTAACTCATTTTAAAAACAATTAAATGTCATAAAAAAAAATTTGTTCGTCATCTTAAAACCTTTTACCTTCAATGTATATTAATGCTCTTACATGATCTGATGATAAGGGTAGATTAGATTAGATTGTGAACTCGCGTGGACCAAAACGGGTAGCGTCCTTAGCTTGCTTGCCATTGTACGCTATTCCCCACCTACCTCGGGTCCGACCTTAGGGGAGGCCAACTGCAGAGGAGTAATCTAGGACCCCCCTAATGCTGTGCTCCCTGATCTCTTCTGGTGTTGCCACAGCCTTGCCGAACCACTTCCTTCTGCAGGCCGCCACTACAGGGCACTCATAGATCACGTGAATTGGCGTTTCCCCACAGTCGTCCCCGCACCTGGGACAGTATGGGGAGCTTGCCTTACCTATTGTGTGTTGGAAACCCCGCAGGTCGCAGTGCCCTATTCCACTGCCCTTCTGAGTTGCCACCTGCCGAGGAAGAGAAGTTCTCCGCCCCATCGGTCACCCGTTACTCCCCACATGGCCTTGGATTTGCTGCAACCATCAGTCGCGAGCCACTCCGCCTCGCATATGCTCCTGATGTGAGCAGCTATCCTGCTCGGGCCTTCTTGCGCCAGCATGCCAGCTTGCTGTGTAATGGGACCGTGAGTACGCCCCCCGTGTTTAGCAAGAGTATCCGCCCTTTCATTACCTTTCCAACCGGAGTGACCCGGGATCCAGGTTAAGTTGAGAAGGTTAACCGTACCTAGTTCATCCAACGAGGTTTTTGTTTCCATTACTAACTCAGAGCATGTAACGGTCTTCTCGATGGCTCTCAATGCCGCCTGGTTGTCCGAGCAGATTCAAATAGTCTTGCCCGACTTGCCAGCCCTTGTTAGTTCCTCCGCGCATGACTTGATCGCGAGTACCTCGGTCTGGAAAACCGTGTTGTAGCTTTCCATCCTAAAGCAGAAGCTGTCCTGCTGCCAGCGTCCACAGAAGCCAGCTCCCACCCCCTGCTTTGCCCTAGACCCGTCCGTGAACCAAATTTCGCCGTGTTTAGGTCTACATTCCTCCCACCTCTCCCTCTCCGGAATGTGGATTTTATATCTCCCCTTTCTTACTGGTTGAGGTGGTATTTTATCCTGGGGTTCTTTCCAGAGCTCCCTCAGTGCACCCCCGAACAGCCGTTTATGCCTCTTGCTGTCCGTTTTCCACAGACCGACGCAACCAAGCTGGTATGCCGTATTCATTGCCTCAGACTTGATGTGTAGTGCCAGAGACGGTAGGTTCAGCATAGTCCTCATAGCGGCACAGGGCGTACTCCTCCTAGTGACAGTTATGTCCCTTAAGAAAAGCGCCTGTACCCGGTCCAGCTTCGTGCAATCCGTGCTCCGCAGTGTCCTAATCCACCAGACTACTGAGGCAAACGTTAACCTCGGCACAATAATGGCAGAGTAGATCCAGTGCATTTGCCGCGGACCCACTCTCCACCTTGCACCCAATGCTCTTCTGCATTGCCAGAAAGTGGAGATTGCTTTCCTACATTTCACCTCGAGGTGCCTGCACCAGAGTACCTTTCTATCGAGGATAACCCCCAACTATTTGGTTTCCTCCGCGAAAGGAATCTCTACGTTTCCCGCCTTCATCTTCCTCAGCTTTCTGATTTTAGAGCGCTTTGTGAGGATAAGGGCTACCGATTTATCCCCTTGAATTCACAATGCTTTGCTACTGCACCACTCCTCCGTTGCCTTGAGGGCTCGCTGAACCAAGTCCCTAAGAACTTCTTCATAAGCCCCCTTCCCTAGGATAGCTATATCGTCCGCATATCTACCGCCTTGACTCCCATCCCGTCTAGTACTCGTTGTAAACTGTCAGGAGGTCGTCAGTTCCCTACTCAGCAAGGAGCTCACGATCCAGTCAATGATGCTCTTAGGGATACCATGTTCTGCCGCACCCTTCCGGATCGCCTCACTAGAGGTCCGATTGAACGCTCCTTCAACGTCCAGAAAGGCTCCTATGCATACTCATTTCAGCTCAAGCTGTTCTTCAACGTAGTTGACCACCGAAAGAAGCGCTTTTTCCACTGACCTGCCCGTGCGATCCGCGTGTTGTTTCTCATGAAGCGGACAAATCTTCAGAGGTCCTTCTTTAAGATAGCCGTCCACCAGCTTTTCCAGCGTCTTCAAAAGAAATGACGCGAGGCTAATCGGCCGGTAATCTTTCACTTCCGTGTAACTCTTCTTCCCTGGCGTGGGGATCAAAATGACCTTTGTTTTAAGCCACTGCCTGGGTGTGTACCCAAGAGCTATGCAGCCCCTCATTACCCCCGTCAGCAGTCCCGTAATTTCCTCCAGGCCCTGTTGCAGCAGCACTGGGGTGATGTTATCCATGCCTGGCGCTTTGTAGGGCTCAAAGGACATGATAGCCTCTTTGACCCTTGGCGCCGTGACTACCTGCCCTGCTATACTCCAGTCAGCCTTTCTACCAGCCCTCGGGGGGAGGGGGCTCGCCCGCCCCGCTCGTCCACCCGAAGTTAGGGAAATTGGTCTCCAAAAGTATCTGCAGGGTCTCCTCCGGTGTCCTAGTATAACTCCCGTCAGCCTTCCTTATTAGCCTTAGTTCCCCACTTGGAGCCCCCGCTAGGACTTTGAAAAGTCGTGCCATGTCGCTTATGGTACTACACTCTGAGCACCATTTCCTCCAAGAGTCCCATTTTTCCTCTCTAATGAGGCTTTTATAGAGTCTTTGGCTAGCCTTGTAGGCTTCCCAAGTCTCTATCGTGTTCTTTTTCCTCGCTCTATTAAAGATCCTACCTGTTCCCTTCCGCCTTGCCTCCAACTCTTTACTCCACTTGAGTTTGTCGCGTCCAGTGATTTTTTGAGTGATGGGACAATTTTCCTCGAACGCCATTGTGATCACCGTCCTGATAATGACCTCGGTGAGTTCCAGCTCGTTCGGTGTACCATATCTCCCCTTGAATCCGACTATGCGTCGCCGTATTGAGCCCCGAAAGCCATCCCAGTCTGTTTTCTTGGGATCCCTATATCAGACCACGTTGGGGACAATGCCCCTCAAGGTGGCTCTGATAATCCTATGGTCCGACATGGAGGGCTCCTCAGAGACTCTCCAGTCGTGAACCCCTATCCCTCCATCAGTCCGTTACAGAAGGTGACATCGAGTACCTCGCTTCTGTTAGACGTGACAAAGGTCAGTTCCGCACCTGCGTTTAAGACCACGAGGCTTTCCTCAATCAGGTACTCCAGGAGTTCCTCCCCACGCTCATTTGTGTCCGTGCTACCCCACGCCTCATTATGGGCGTTGGCATCACATCCAACAATGAGCCCGAGTCCTTCCTTCCTACAGTACCTGGTTAAACTTTTAACCTCCTCTGGGGGAGATTTTCTCTCATGCGCACAGTAAGCAGAGGCTACGATGAACTCTTTGCCCCTGTTGACCCCGTCTTTCCCACGAATTCTTACCACCGCTAGGTCTCTCGTTGAGAATTCCTGCATGAGCGTCGCCTCCAGCCCTTTCACGACCACGCATGCTCTTTGGCCCACATGCTCCCCACTCGTGTAGACGTGCCCCGTGACCGACAATCCCTTTATCTCGTTCCTGACCAGCCAGGGTTCTTGCACCAGCGCAATAGCTGGTCTTGTGTGTCTGACAGTCATGCACCTGGTTAATACCGCCGAGGCGCTTTTACTGCGATGCAAGTTAATTTGCAGGATGTCCATTTGCGTATCAGCCATTTCAATGCTGAACCGCACCTACATCATCATGCTTCTCTTTCGCGTCCCCAACTTCCGGGTACCTCGAAGACCACCTAAAGGTAATCTCGCTTGTCCTCAGGAAGGCCTTCCCACCCCTGGCCTCTAGCACTCCCAGAGTGGCCTGCCTCGTCAACCCCCAGGTGAAGGAGGCAAGCCGGGCCCCTCTCCAAGCACTGGAGAATCCTCCACTTTGATGTATCCAACTCCGGGTTCTGGCGCCCCAGGAGCTTGACCAACTGGGAGGCTTCTCTTCTTGGCGGTGGTATCAGTGCCGTCACATTGACCCTCTTGATGAGTTCCTCCGGGAAGACGATCCTCGCCAGAGTCCCATCATCGAGTTTGATGGACGGCACTGCCTCTCGCAGCCACCTCTCCGACTCCCCATCATTACAAATGAAGGTCGCTACTCCCTCCCTTACAAAGGTGTTCCTGAACCGCGGAACAAACCCGTCCTCCGGTATGTCCACGATCTTGTCCATCACCGCCCCTTTAAGGTGATCGAAGGCCGTCATTTCCATCCTCTCGCTAATACTTTCCCCGAAGATCACGAGGACCCTGGGTAGGTTAGCGGAGATATTGGAGTACGACGGTCCTCCGCTTCCGGCGTGGTTAGGCCCCTGCCTTTCTCTCTTGTTATAGGCTGTTAAGCAGAGGGGTCAGAAATGCTTCGTTGCTTCCTCTTCCTCTCCTCGGCCACTCGCCCCTCAGCTCCGTCTGGGCCTGTGCTACTAGGTTCAGCCTGGTGGGTACTAGCCCCTACCAAGAGCTTCGCCTTGTGCTTGGTCCCAGATCTCCTCGAAGGAGGGGGAGGCAGGGGTGGTGTCCCCTCCGCCTCCGCCTTCTTCTTTTCCTCGGTATATTTCAGCCAGCGCAGACGCCTATTGTGTGCGCCGGACCTCTTCTCCGCCACCTCCATGGGAGAGGAAGCCTCGACCCTTTCTGTGGTTTCCGTAGCAGGTTCTGTGCCCTTGCCGTCCTCTTTATTTGTTTTAATTTCATCTGCCGTGTTGGTCCCACGAGCAGTTAGGGAAATAACAGTCCGCCGCCGCAGAGCCCCGCATGCGCCAGTAAGGCGACTAAATTACTCAGAGTTTGCGCCAGGTGCCTCTGAGACTCCGTTAGAGATCCTCCAATACCCCGAGGGCCACGAATCTACATCGGCACGGGTCGCATGACACCTTCAGATCAGGGGATGAGTATACCCATCCAGTCCACCACCTTGGATGGGGGGCTGCCTGTTGGTCATCAGCGCGATCCAGCCTAGGCCAGGCGGTAGCCGGGACTTACCTACACTACACACGCTTGGACGAATCCTGTTACGGGTTGTCACCACTTTCACACCAGGCCTCCCGCGCTGACTAAGCCTCCCCACCGATCCACCCGAGCTCCCCGCCAAGGTGGGTCACCCGCATGACATGCGACAAGGTCCTGCAGCCCCTAGGGGAGGATGATAAAGGTAAAAATCATAGTAAAAAATTCTTAAAATTAACGTCAATCAAAATCCCTGAACGTCCTTAAATACAGAAGTAGTAAATAACATTAAAACAAAGCTTTCTTCCATTTACAATTTTTATGTACAAGAATTCTTGGTGAGCTAGAGCTATAATAATAAAAACAATTTTTAATAGTCTGATTCTGTAAAATCGATTTTGAATGCCCAAACATATGTAAACAAGAACTATGTAAAAGTAAACGCATACTTATTTTTATTTCTATTTTTAAGATTTACTATAATTATACCTATGTCATAAAAATTATGAAAAAAAAGTCACAATTTTCACAATTGTAAAATTATAAGGTAATCCTGAGTGTTGCGGTCGTGCCTATTATGTAAAAACAAAATTTTTACATAGAGAGGGGGAGGGCGACGAGCGAAGCGAGAAGCAGGTGTGTGTTGGTGCGGAGGGGGGGAGGGGGGGGTGGCGTGCCGAAGACATACAGGGAGGCGCAGTCTCCCTAGTTAACGCTGTGTTATCGAATTTCTGCAGGTAGGTATTAAGGTAGTTCACCCGGTCGAAACAGCAATTTTAGTTTTTATATTTTTTAAATAATGTTTTATTAAGTTAATAATCCAAATGTAAGTACATGTAAAAATATATACTAGAAGGAACATAAGACAATTTTTTTCAGACAAATTCAGGCAATAGTCACTATGCTATTGTTACAATTAAAGACAAAAACTTCAATAAGTTTCTCTAATTTTTTTATTTTTTATCCGATCTTAACGAAATAAAGCTTATTTTGTTCGTCAAGAAATTTCAGGGGAAATATCGGTGGGAAAATTTATGATACGAGTTACCAGTACGGCAAAAAATCAATTTGTTCATCTTCGACACTCTAAAACTTGACTTGCTTTTCTTAAATAAATTAATATTGCGCCGTACTGATAACTCGTATCATAAATTTTCGCACCGATACTCCCCCTGAAATTTCTTAACGAACAAAATAAGCTTTATTTCGTTAAGATCGGATAAAAAATATAAAAATTAGAGTAACTTATTGAAGTTTTTGTCTTTAATTGTAACAATAGCATAATGATTATTGCTTGAATTTGTCTGAAAAAAATTGTCTTATGTTCCTTCTAGTATATATTTATTACATGTACTTTCTCTTGGATTATCAACTTAATAAAACATTATTTAAAAAACACAAAATCTAAAACTACCTTAAGGGATTATAGAAATAAATTTTATATTTATTAAACAATTCTCTGTCATTTATAGGGCTATGAAAAATACAAATATAGGCAAATACATTACATAAAGCATTCGGATATTGAACTTGAATAGCCTCGTCTAAACATTTGTCCCATTCATTGTCAGTAGTAATTAATTGTCTAGTATAAGCTGCAAAGAAAGTCGGATAAGTGATGTGATATCTTCTAAAGTCCTTAAATCAGCAAATGAACGAGCTCCTTTTACATGTAATAATAGTAATCTTAAGTGAAATCGTTCTCGATCTTTTGGATTTGCGAGACACATCCGACTAAATACCGGTTTCTTATTTTTTTTCTCACGGTCCATGTTTTGGTTTTTTCATTAAAAACATAAAAATTAGAAATCTCAGGGTATAAATACTGTCTAGCTTCCATATCAGTTTGATTCAGTTGAAACCATGCCATTCACATAGTATTTAAATTTTTATTAAATAATTCTTCTTCAGAACATTTAAAATATACATATTGTTCATTTTCTAGATGTTCTGTTAATCTATAAATAACATGTGGCATGTCATTCAGTGGACACTTGAACAAATGATGCATTGCTTCCGGAAGACTTACGTATTATTTTCGCCATCATTGTTTACTGAATAATCAATATCAGTCATTTTAATTACAGCGCCATCATGTCCTTTGTAAAAATATTTAAATAAATATTTTACACACTGTGTTGTTAAACATACTTCTACATTAATATGACAATTATATTTAAACAATAACCGTGGATTATACGGTACAACAAATCTATTATCAGCGTATCATTATATCTTTCATTAAAAACAATCTTTTTTCCATCATTCGTTCATCGGTAAATAGGGTATCCTATTGTATTATAATTGGTAATTGCATTGAATGATTTAGGAAAATTTTTAGTACATTTTTCGTTTCACAGTCCATACAAGGAGATGTCATATTACATTTTCCACAGGGCCCATGTAACATATATTGAGGGGTCGCGTGCAATAAGGGTCGACTTAGGACCTTTTTCGGTAAATGAGCTATAGGAACAAGGTTCCGAAGCTCTATCAAGTGATGTTAGTATCGTAAAGAAATGTAATGCAATTTAATTTGTTAAAAAATGATGAAAAATTAATAGTTCATGTTTTCTATATTAAAATTACATTAAATAAATGTAATTTAATAGTTTTCATAAATATTGTTATTTTTTTTCACAAAAATATACTCTGTTATGCAATAAGGGCCTAAGTAGTGTTTTTTGTTTTTTAAATAACTTGTTTATTACAATATCTATGGGACAACTAAATGTATTTATTATTAGTAGCTGTTGTTTACTAGTGATATATGAAATTTCAGCAAAATCTATCAGGCCAATAAAAAGCTATACATTTTTTTTTTGTTTTTCTCAAAACTGTGAATTTCGACTTAGGCCCTTGTTGCACGCTGCCTCTCAAGTGTATGATACCTTTATATAAATCGGTCCTCAATAAATATTGATTTTTTTCTAGTAATTTAATCGCGAGACTTCCACTTTCACACAAGCATCAATAATATACTGTTGAGTTAACTTTCTTAAGTTTAACAATGGACTAAAATTTGTTCTAATAGCAAATTTGTAACAATAAAATTTCTGCATTGTTACATTATCTCTGCCATTACGTTGCTTCAAGTTTTGCATCAACCCAAAACCCTCACTTGGAAATATGAGCAAGTATGACATAGGATCTACATGTTTACTAATATAGGATATATTTACAGGTTTTTCATATTTCGAATAAAAGCATATATCACGTTCTGCTGGAGATAAACCTTCATCGCCAACAAAAATTATGGCTACTTCGTAACATATTGTATAGTTGTATCTATTTTTATCTAAATTCGAGTTTCAAGTTATATACATTTTAATGTCGTTAACATAATTTTCTTTTCTGTTAAGACGCTTTTGTTCTTCTACTTCTACTTCGGCATCATTTTATATGATTTTTCATAAATATTAATTCCTCTAAGAATGTTATCTAATTCCTGCAACAGTTTCATTGAACACAAAACATTAGATTAATAGTGCAATTGCGTTGCAACTTCATTGTCTATTATATATAGTTACCCATATTTTCTAGCCTCGTCTTTGTTTGGGTGTAATGAATAAACATCATGCTAAATTTGACCACATATTCTAATAATCTGAGGTCCTCTGCTAAATAGTGCATCAAATTTAGCACCAATGCTCTAATATTTTCGTTAAAATGTCTATTTTCACTTGTATTCCTTGTATAACTAATTTTTTGAAATGTGTTCGATAAGCTAAATCAGGGGATAGTAAATTGACCTTACCTTTTCGGCAACAATTTGAAAATTTGTGATCGCGCAGGATCCGTTCATTAGGTGGAAATATTAAAATTTTAAGGTTATTATATGCCAGGGGAATTACATGTGTGACAGGAAAATTACATGTATCAAGGTCTAAGTATTCCGAGTGCCCGATGATGGAGTCTGGATAGTGCGCACCCTAGGTTTTTGCCTCTAGGTATTGGAACTCACCGAATGATTGTCTACGTGTTCAGGGTCGCCGATGACGGAATGTAGGTGTTGCGCTCGGTAGTTATTGACCTCTAGGTGTCGAACAGCATCCAATGCTTGATCTACGTATTCGGGGTTGCTGATGATGGAGCCTAGGTGATGCGTACCGTAGGTTTTTGCCTCTAGGTGTTGGAAATCATCGAATGCCCCGTCTAGGTGTTCGAGGTGGCCGATGACCGAAACTAGATGGAGCGCTTCGTAGTTTGTTGCAACTCAGTGTCGGAATGTATTTCATGCGTAGTCTAGGTGATCGGGGTAGCGGATGTCTAAGTGATGCGCTCCGTAGTTTTCATCGTCCACCACGTTTTCATTGCGTTCCAATACCTAGAGCCAAAAACTACAGAGCCCACCACCTAGACTCCATCATCGGCCTCGTCAAAGACCTATACCACGCATTCCATGCGTTTCTGCAGTCAGAGGTAAAAAACTAAGGAGCGCACCACCTAGACTCCATCATCGGCCACCTCAAAAACCTAGACCATGGAATCTATGCGTTCCAACACCTAGTGGCTAAAAACTACGGAGCGCACCACCCAGACATCGTCATCGACTACTCGGAACACCGACACCACGTATTAGGTGCGCCTTGATGTCTAAACGCAAACGACTACGCAGCTCATCGTCTAGATTCCATCATCGGCCTCCCCAAAGATCTACACCACGCATTCTATGCATCCCAAGACCTAGAGGCAGAAAACTACGGAGTGTAGCACCTAGACTCCATCATCGGCCACCCCACGTTAACCATCTAGAACGCCTTTCAATAAGTATTTATTGATTGGCATCGATTGTATCCTATGAATGAACTTATGCCAGAGAATGTTACAGGCCAGGGGACATTACATGTATGATTTCTTTAACTTTATTATGATAAAAATCAAAATTTCCAAATCTGACTCGTATTATTTTTATGTGCCTACTTTACATGAAATTTCCTATATGTATTGGTCTTAAAAATCTTATTTTTCTTTGAATTATAATCTGCCAGGGAAATTACATTTAAAAAGGTACCCGCTCTATTAACGCAGAAAAGATCCTGTATTTTTTATGTAACATCTTGAAATCGTAAAATTGAAGTTTTTACGTTTAAAGTAAGTCTGAAGTTTATAATTGCAGTTGGTTAAAAAAGATTTTCATGCACGCATTCCTTTTTTAAGGATATTGATCATAACATAGCTATTGTGTAAAAAAAATTTTACAAAGTTCAGGAGGTGTTGCACACTAAAAAAATTCATAAAAGTGCTAACCTTGATAGTAATTCAAATTGTGAATATCAAAGTGAAAAATTAAGACTTAGTAAGGTTTTCGAAAGCAAGAACTTCCCCTGCAGCATCGCGTGATATTATGAAATTATGGCCGTGTTACAGCCAGGGGAGGTGTTACGTGAGGGTCGCAATTAAGACGACACTCACGTAACTCCGATTATTTCTTTCGAAATTACCGATTACTGATCGTCACTCTCGGGGCATCTATCATCCCCGCCACAATGGGACCTTACCTGTGCTATTGCTTCGGCTCAACATTCCCATACATATTAAGCTATATGAGGATTTTGTATGAATATAAAAAGGGGAACGAGAGAGAGGTTAAAGAAAATGCGGAACAAGAACTAACTAGTTATTTAATATTTATTATGTCCCTTATTCCCATACAATGTGTGATCGAGTTCGTAAAGCTTTGTATATAAACGTATGTATATGTGTGTGTGTGTGTGTATCATACACAAATATATATTTGCTTGTATGTGTATAATTAATTATTTGTTCCTCAACATTTCTGCCTTCGACGTAATAGTATGATCATTTAAAATAGGCCTGACCCTGATTACCGCGCGAAATCAACACTAATGTAACACGGAACGCGTGAACTCACGGGCAGTGTGTTATACGCGCGTGGTTGGCTCTTAAGGCAGTAGGCGCGCGCGAGCAATACAAGCAGACCTTTATGGGTGCGATCCGCCGCGTGGAGTATTGCGCCGATAGACCGCGGTCTATACATCTATATTGGTCCTGCGGATGGAAACTAACCTTTCGTGAGGCGAGTGTCAACAGCCCTGGAGGCGAGGAGCAGAAGGATAATATCGTGGGTTCGTAACGGAGCGTATAATTGGAGACAGAAGGGAGATTTAATCTCTGTCAGATAAGTATAACCTTTTGGTCTTTTCTTGTTTATCGAGAGGATTCGTTGATCCTTTGTAGCCGTGTTTTCTTCTTTTTATTTCAGATTTATGTACAGATGGAGCATGAGCTAAGTAGACCCACGCACTCAGCTTCCTTTGATTTGGACTGCGTCGGGTTTCAGTGATTTGTTATTGTCAGTGTTCGGCTGGATGACTGCTCTGACTCCAAGGAAAATAACAAGTGGCCTTCCTTCCAACAGTTTGTTACAATGAGCTGGATATGGGCCACTGTCCTACAATGGCCTGTTAACGTATCGGATAAACCCGGCAAATTCAGCACTCTTGTATGTATGTAATTTAATGTTTAAAACGAACACTGATTATCCTTAAGTAAAATCACCATAGGTATAGGCAAATATACATGGACATGTATTTATACGCACACACAAAACACAAGTATGCATACAATTAAGTAATTAAAATGAATAACTATATTGTAAGGTTGAATTATAGATTAACTTAAATTAATTGCAGTATTGACTTAATATGAAATATTATATAAATTCTCTTAGCAACCCGTGCGTTGCCATGCGTTTTCCCTTATAATATTACAATATTGTTGTTAATATACTTATTACTCGTTATACGATTATTATTCACACTTAGAAGTTATTGGGAATCGTTGTTTTATACACTTCTATATGTTATTCTTAACTTACGCCTTGAATTGTTATTCCAGATTTGTTTAGTTTTAAATTGGGCTTCGTAAACCTTTTGTTCTTATACACGTATTTATGCTCGCCTATCCTCCAAATCTATTTTTATTGCTCCTAGACCTATTCAATTTTGGTTAAGTGTAAGGGGAGCAAAGATCGGATAAAAAATATAAAAATTAGAGTAACTTATTGAAGTTTTTGTCTTTAATTGTAACAATAGCATAATGATTATTGCTTGAATTTGTCTGAAAAAAATTGTCTTATGTTCCTTCTAGTATATATTTATTACATGTACTTTCTCTTGGATTATCAACTTAATAAAACATTATTTAAAAAACACAAAATCTAAAACTACCTTAAGGGATTATAGAAATAAATTTTATATTTATTAAACAATTCTCTGTCATTTATAGGGCTATGAAAAATACAAATATAGGCAAATACATTACATAAAGCATTCGGATATTGAACTTGAATAGCCTCGTCTAAACATTTGTCCCATTCATTGTCAGTAGTAATTAATTGTCTAGTATAAGCTGCAAAGAAAGTCGGATAAGTGATGTGATATCTTCTAAAGTCCTTAAATCAGCAAATGAACGAGCTCCTTTTACATGTAATAATAGTAATCTTAAGTGAAATCGTTCTCGATCTTTTGGATTTGCGAGACACATCCGACTAAATACCGGTTTCTTATTTTTTTTCTCACGGTCCATGTTTTGGTTTTTTCATTAAAAACATAAAAATTAGAAATCTCAGGGTATAAATACTGTCTAGCTTCCATATCAGTTTGATTCAGTTGAAACCATGCCATTCACATAGTATTTAAATTTTTATTAAATAATTCTTCTTCAGAACATTTAAAATATACATATTGTTCATTTTCTAGATGTTCTGTTAATCTATAAATAACATGTGGCATGTCATTCAGTGGACACTTGAACAAATGATGCATTGCTTCCGGAAGACTTACGTATTATTTTCGCCATCATTGTTCACTGAATAATCAATATCAGTCATTTTAATTACAGCGCCATCATGTCCTTTGTAAAAATATTTAAATAAATATTTTACACACTGTGTTGTTAAACATACTTCTACATTAATATGACAATTATATTTAAACAATAACCGTGGATTATACGGTACAACAAATCTATTATCAGCGTATCATTATATCTTTCATTAAAAACAATCTTTTTTCCATCATTCGTTCATCGGTAAATAGGGTATCCTATTGTATTATAATTGGTAATTGCATTGAATGATTTAGGAAAATTTTTAGTACATTTTTCGTTTCACAGTCCATACAAGGAGATGTCATATTACATTTTCCACAGGGCCCATGTAACATATATTGAGGGGTCGCGTGCAATAAGGGTCGACTTAGGACCTTTTTCGGTAAATGAGCTATAGGAACAAGGTTCCGAAGCTCTATCAAGTGATGTTAGTATCGTAAAGAAATGTAATGCAATTTAATTTGTTAAAAAATGATGAAAAATTAATAGTTCATGTTTTCTATATTAAAATTACATTAAATAAATGTAATTTAATAGTTTTCATAAATATTGTTATTTTTTTTCACAAAAATATACTCTGTTATGCAATAAGGGCCTAAGTAGTGTTTTTTGTTTTTTAAATAACTTGTTTATTACAATATCTATGGGACAACTAAATGTATTTATTATTAGTAGCTGTTGTTTACTAGTGATATATGAAATTTCAGCAAAATCTATCAGGCCAATAAAAAGCTATACATTTTTTTTTGTTTTTCTCAAAACTGTGAATTTCGACTTAGGCCCTTGTTGCACGCTGCCTCTCAAGTGTATGATACCTTTATATAAATCGGTCCTCAATAAATATTGATTTTTTTCTAGTAATTTAATCGCGAGACTTCCACTTTCACACAAGCATCAATAATATACTGTTGAGTTAACTTTCTTAAGTTTAACAATGGACTAAAATCTGTTCTAATAGCAAATTTGTAACAATAAAATTTCTGCATTGTTACATTATCTCTGCCATTACGTTGCTTCAAGTTTTGCATCAACCCAAAACCCTCATTTGGAAATATGAGCAAGTATGACATAGGATCTACATGTTTACTAATATAGGATATATTTACAGGTTTTTCATATTTCGAATAAAAGCATATATCACGTTCTGCTGGAGATAAACCTTCATCGCCAACAAAAACTATGGCTACTTCGTAACATATTGTATAGTTGTATCTATTTTTATCTAAATTCGAGTTTCAAGTTATATACATTTTAATGTCATTAACATAATTTTCTTTTCTGTTAAGACGCTTTTGTTCTTCTACTTCTACTTCGGCATCATTTTATATGATTTTTCATAAATATTAATTCCTCTAAGAATGTTATCTAATTCCTGCAACAGTTTCATTGAACACAAAACATTAGATTAATAGTGCAATGGCGTTGCAACTTCATTGTCTATTATATATAGTTACCCATATTTTCTAGCCTCGTCTTTGTTTGGGTGTAATGAATAAACATCATGCTAAATTTGACCACATATTCTAATAATCTGAGGTCCTCTGCTAAATAGTGCATCAAATTTAGCACCAATGCTCTAATATTTTCGTTAAAATGTCTATTTTCACTTGTATTCCTTGTATAACTAATTTTTTGAAATGTGTTCGATAAGCTAAATCAGGGGATAGTAAATTGACCTTACCTTTTCGGCAACAATTTGAAAATTTGTGATCGCGCAGGATCCGTTCATTAGGTGGAAATATTAAAATTTTAAGGTTATTATATGCCAGGGGAATTACATGTGTGACAGGAAAATTACATGTATCAAGGTCTAAGTATTTCGAGTGCTCGATGATGGAGTCTGGATAGTGCGCACCCTAGGTTTTTGCCTCTAGGTATTGGAACTCACCGAATGATTGTCTACGTGTTCAGGGTCGCCGATGACGGAATGTAGGTGTTGCGCTCGGTAGTTATTGACCTCTAGGTGTCGAACAGCATCCAATGCTTGATCTACGTATTCGGGGTTGCTGATGATGGAGCTTAGGTGATGCGTACCGTAGGTTTTTGCCTCTAGGTGTTGGAAATCATCGAATGCCCCGTCTAGGTGTTCGAGGTGGCCGATGACCGAAACTAGATGGAGCGCTTCGTAGTTTGTTGCAACTCAGTGTCGGAATGTATTTCATGCGTAGTCTAGGTGATCGGGGTAGCGGATGTCTAAGTGATGCGCTCCGTAGTTTTCATCGTCCACCACGTTTTCATTGCGTTCCAATACCTAGAGCCAAAAACTACAGAGCCCACCACCTAGACTCCATCATCGGCCTCGTCAAAGACCTATACCACGCATTCCATGCGTTTCTGCAGTCAGAGGTAAAAAACTAAGGAGCGCACCACCTAGACTCCATCATCGGCCACCTCAAAAACCTAGACCATGGAATCTATGCGTTCCAACACCTAGTGGCTAAAAACTACGGAGCGCACCACCCAGACATCGTCATCGACTACTCGGAACACCGACACCACGTATTAGGTGCGCCTTGATGTCTAAACGCAAACGACTACGCAGCTCATCGTCTAGATTCCATCATCGGCCTCCCCAAAGATCTACACCACGCATTCTATGCATCCCAAGACCTAGAGGCAGAAAACTACGGAGTGTAGCACCTAGACTCCATCATCGGCCACCCCACGTTAACCATCTAGAACGCCTTTCAATAAGTATTTATTGATTGGCATCGATTGTATCCTATGAATGAACTTATGCCAGAGAATGTTACAGGCCAGGGGACATTACATGTATGATTTCTTTAACTTTATTATGATAAAAATCAAAATTTCCAAATCTGACTCGTATTATTTTTATGTGCCTACTTTACATGAAATTTCCTATATGTATTGGTCTTAAAAATCTTATTTTTCTTTGAATTATAATCTGCCAGGGAAATTACATTTAAAAAGGTACCCGCTCTATTAACGCAGAAAAGATCCTGTATTTTTTATGTAACATCTTGAAATCGTAAAATTGAAGTTTTTACGTTTAAAGTAAGTCTGAAGTTTATAATTGCAGTTGGTTAAAAAAGATTTTCATGCACGCATTCCTTTTTTAAGGATATTGATCATAACATAGCTATTGTGTAAAAAAAATTTTACAAAGTTCAGGAGGTGTTGCACACTGAAAAATTCATAAAAGTGCTAGCCTTGATAGTACTTGAAAGTGTCAATATGAAAGTGAAAAATTAAGACTTAGTAAGGATTCCGAAAGCAAGACCTCCGCCTGCAGCATCGCGTGATATTATGAAATTATGGCCGTGTTACAGCCAGGGGAGGTGTTACGTGAGGGTCGCAATTAAGACGACACTCACGTAACTCCGATTATTTCTTTCGAAATTACCGATTACTGATCGTCACTCTCGGGGCATCT
Organism: Torymus aiolomorphi; assembly: GCA_036365515.1. Lineage (NCBI taxonomy): Eukaryota > Metazoa > Arthropoda > Insecta > Hymenoptera > Torymidae > Torymus > Torymus aiolomorphi. The sequence goes on along the minus strand of CM070874.1, from coordinate 239,117,197 downwards.
ATCATCCCCGCCACAATGGGACCTTACCTGTGCTATTGCTTCGGCTCAACATTCCCATACATATTAAGCTATATGAGGATTTTGTATGAATATAAAAAGGGGAACGAGAGAGAGGTTAAAGAAAATGCGGAACAAGAACTAACTAGTTATTTAATATTTATTATGTCCCTTATTCCCATACAATGTGTGATCGAGTTCGTAAAGCTTTGTATATAAACGTATGTATATGTGTGTGTGTGTGTGTATCATACACAAATATATATTTGCTTGTATGTGTATAATTAATTATTTGTTCCTCAACATTTCTGCCTTCGACGTAATAGTATGATCATTTAAAATAGGCCTGACCCTGATTACCGCGCGAAATCAATACTAATGTAACACGGAACGCGTGAACTCACGGGCAGTGTGTTATACGCGCGTGGTTGGCTCTTAAGGCAGTAGGCGCGCGCGAGCAATACAAGCAGACCTTTATGGGTGCGATCCGCCGCGTGGAGTATTGCGCCGATAGACCGCGGTCTATACATCTATATTGGTCCTGCGGATGGAAACTAACCTTTCGTGAGGCGAGTGTCAACAGCCCTGGAGGCGAGGAGCAGAAGGATAATATCGTGGGTTCGTAACGGAGCGTATAATTGGAGACAGAAGGGAGATTTAATCTCTGTCAGATAAGTATAACCTTTTGGTCTTTTCTTGTTTATCGAGAGGATTCGTTGATCCTTTGTAGCCGTGTTTTCTTCTTTTTATTTCAGATTTATGTACAGATGGAGCATGAGCTAAGTAGACCCACGCACTCAGCTTCCTTTGATTTGGACTGCGTCGGGTTTCAGTGATTTGTTATTGTCAGTGTTCGGCTGGATGACTGCTCTGACTCCAAGGAAAATAACAAGTGGCCTTCCTTCCAACAGTTTGTTACAATGAGCTGGATATGGGCCACTGTCCTACAATGGCCTGTTAACGTATCGGATAAACCCGGCAAATTCAGCACTCTTGTATGTATGTAATTTAATGTTTAAAACGAACACTGATTATCCTTAAGTAAAATCACCATAGGTATAGGCAAATATACATGGACATGTATTTATACGCACACACAAAACACAAGTATGCATACAATTAAGTAATTAAAATGAATAACTATATTGTAAGGTTGAATTATAGATTAACTTAAATTAATTGCAGTATTGACTTAATATGAAATATTATATAAATTCTCTTAGCAACCCGTGCGTTGCCATGCGTTTTCCCTTATAATATTACAATATTATTGTTAATATACTTATTACTCGTTATACGATTATTATTCACACTTAGAAGTTATTGGGAATCGTTGTTTTATACACTTCTATATGTTATTCTTAACTTACGCCTTGAATTGTTATTCCAGATTTGTTTAGTTTTAAATTGGGCTTCGTAAACCTTTTGTTCTTATACACGTATTTATGCTCGCCTATCCTCCAAATCTATTTTTATTGCTCCTAGTCCTATTCAATTTTGGTTAAGTGTAAGGGGAGCAACGAATAACCGTGGTTTAGGGTATCTAGTTATAAAACTGAGAAGTCGTATTGAAATTTTCTAAGTGGGCGTATTTAACTTATATACTGGGTGTTTCTCTCTTTAATAGTGCAATGTAACTATTCTATTTCCATTGATATAATATGATGATAAAAAAGGGGTTTGGTCTAGCTTGAAAATTTCTGTTAATTATCCAATACTGGATACTAAGGTTCCTTTTCTTGTCCCAAAATAGGAATCTACAAGGTTAATGCGACTCAATGTTTACACCACAGGGTCCTACGCTAAGAAAACTCGCACCAAGAATGACAATTGGACTATCACACTTCTCTGAGGTCACACGTGCAAGCTCCACCGTCCAAAAAGGAGGAATATGCTTATAGGGATGAATCTGATTTCAACGAGACCTTAAAGAAATTTACTGTGCCACTTCAGTAATTAATATTGTTCTTCTTTGGTTAGTAAAACCTCTTATTAACTCTTTATATGGTAATAAAAAATATATATATATATATATATATATATATATATATATATATATATATATATATATATATATATATATTTGGTTTTTAATTAATTATATGTTTATAATAAATACTTTATATTGATAATCTATATATGTTATTCAAATTAATTAATAGGTATATAGGTTAATCTACATTTAATTTTGTCTTCTTCTAGTAATAGATAATAAATGAAGTGCAACCAATTTCATCCACCTACAATAAATTTCTTTAACTGTTCATACCAAATTATGAACGTTTGGGATCGATACCTTTAAGTTATTTTTTTGAATTCCTTTTCTTTTTGGTTTGTAAATTTTAAATAATGATACTCACTCTTTTTGTATTTCAGATGGTGGTAGAAAGTCAATGAAGGAAAGGCCTAGGTTGGAGATACACGTCCGCTTGTGTCCGTGTTTTCCATTATTTAGTGTTCTCTGTCTATTAGGCTTAATTATCCAATCTTGAAAAATAGCCTTTCTGTATATAGATTTCTTTTGTTTTAATTCCTTGTGGTTTAATTTAATAGGTTCAATCTTATTTGGTATATTTATCTATTTGTATATATCTCTATATTTCCTTTTTCCTTGTTTATAAATTTTAGTACTTTTATAACGCGAATAGAAAATTATGAAATTAAATTTAATCGAGGCCACTTGGCCTTTATACCTTTTTCTATGTGTATATAGATTCCTTTTTACGTCCTGTTCGTTCAGGAGTTTAAACTACTCTACCCAATGTAGCTTATTTGTTGAGCAGGCTCGCGCGCTTTCGTGCCCCGCTCTTCATTCACTCTCCTTCTCTCTCGCACTCATACATTCGGATAGAGCCGATAAATGCGCTCGCTTCGTGTAGGCCCAGGCCGTGCTGCCCTCGCCTTGCCGCGGCAGCGCCTGTCACTTTTTGACTTCGCAGAGCCTCATTGTCGCCGCGCGGTCAGCACTTCATTGTCGTCGCGTGTTGACCTCCCCCATCGGATGTTTGAAGAGGGTGTTGTATTTTGCTCAAGGAAAAGAATGCTTACATTTATGGCCTTGAAGTTGAAGTATGGCTAGCTAGCGTTCTTTTCCTTGCATTTATAAAACTAACTACTTTCACGCGGGAATTTATATTAGCTTTATATTCATATATTGAAACGTTTTTTTTTTTAAATAATCGAACTGTTGTAACGTAACAACACCCCCTTATTGAGAGTGTTGCCGTCCTCGGCAAGGTGGTGAGCTAATGGGTGACCGGAGGCTGCATAGGACCGTTAAATCCGTTAATTTTCAATTAAATACCTGCAGTTAAGTCCTTCAATTTGATGATAATAGTACGGGGATGGAGTGATAACTCTCCCCAGAGCGCGGGTAGGACAAGGAGAAAAATGAAAAAGAAACAAACAGGGGTTTTATCTTGGAAAAAAGGTCAAATCTTTATTATATTTATGGAAAAGGTCCAGTGCATGCATGGTCATTGGACACAGCATTGGATATTGTCGTCGTCATTTTCTTCTTCGTCTTCTGATGGCTCCGGGGTGAAGTAGTCTCCGTTGTCTTCTTCAGTAGTTTCGGACAGGGTTAGCTGAGAGAACCTGTCATTAACTTCTTGAGTGGGTGCTACACTAGGGGCTGAAGTAGGCTGTGGAGCAGGGAGGCCATGATCCCGTGATTTAGTAGTTCTTTCTTTGTTAGCAGGAGTTTTCTTAGGGCCTACGTAATCGAATGTCTGCCGACAAACGTTGAGGTGGTCTCCCCTGCTACGCCTCCTTACTCCCACTTGCCATCGGAAGACTCTTTCGTGGTTTAAGTAGTGTCGGTTGCTGACCTGGCGGCGGCAGACAGGGTGGTACCGATATAAGGGGACGTGTGGGGGCACCACTGGTGGATTTGACCGCCGGACGCCGTATCTTGGGTCTGCTTACTTCATGGCCTCATCTGCACTCTCGGGCCTAAAATACTTGATTATAATTTGATGTACTCCCCTTTTGCCTATGGATAGGGTGCGGAAATAGTCTATCTGGCCAAATTGGCAGAAGTACAATAGGGTCGTCGTTTCTGCTGTTTTGGTTCGTGTGATGAGGTTGATTCGCAGCCCCTCTGCGTGTTCAAGGTTTTTGCCTCGTCTTTCGTTCATTTCAGCGCGACGTCGACGCTGCCATACGTCGTCGGAAGTTTCGAGGGTAACCGGCATGGGTACTTCCGCCGTAGGTTGAGGCGTTGTTTCTTCTCGGAGGTCTTCTTCCTCTACATAGGCCCAACAGAGATACTTCATAATCACTGTTACGCAGCGGTCGATAGTATCAAATTGGACACGAAGGGAAACGTGGTCTCCGATCGGCTCTGGGTTGGATATAGCAAAAGGTCTCTCCTTTTGTATAGCTGAATGAAGCACCGGAGTCGATCGCACATCTTCGTAGATTACTACTGCTATACGTCGATCACGTTCATCTGGTCGCAAGGCGAATATCCGCAGACCCACAGATTCCGTTACTTCTTTTTCTCGAGGGCGATCTTCGATGTTGGTCTTGGCTTCCCTTTTGGGTTCGATTGATGGAGCAGCGCCTTTAATAGTGGTCAATCCCGCGGCCCGCCTATACCTGCTAAAGAGGGAGAGCGCTCTTGTCTTTTCCTCTAATTTGATAACCGGAGCAGGACCTTCAATGGCTTGTTTGTACGGGGCGAATAGACGGTCCATAATCTAAGAGAGAACAAAAGCAAAATAATTATTTTAATTAATTATACTATGTGGGGGGTTTGTATCGTAATTCTAGGTTAAGGAGAAGGTGAGTTAATAGGGATCTGGATTTTGTGGCGTTAGTAACAGCGGAAGTCCGATAGTGTCAGCATGGCGACAAGGCGCGTTGTCGCCGGCATGTGACATCATGTAATCGTCGATTGCGTCGATCAATGGTCCTTCCACAAGGAATGTGGATAATTTCTAGTAGTTGGTTCGTTGTAGCATATTGTTGTAATCCTCTCCGAACACGGTAGCATCGTTTGCTCCGATGCAGGGCACGCAATGCATCGTTACGGTTAAAGTAACGAACGAATCCGTGGGATAGTCTGTCACCAAGGTCTTTGATAGTGTAGCAGTATTCCATGGGTCCAAATTGAGCAAAGTGTTGGAAGAAATTCTCCTCTACTAGCTTTTCAGCATAGGTCTTATCTTTTGGTATGTGTCTCTTAAAAGACCAGGGCAATTGGCAGAACACTCGGCATTCGTCAATTTGGGTTGTTTTTGGTTTTGGGTGATGTGACACAACATGGACCTCCGACTTAATTCGAGATTGGGGTGTGTCTGTGATGTTATCTTTCGGTAGATAAGGCTGTAGGTCGATTTCCAGGAGCCATAAATCTTTTTCTTGTTCGGCAGTTTTTGCATGATCTGTTTGTTCGAAAGAAAGGATGATAGTTTGTGTTGTCAAGGTCTCTGATAGGCGTCGGGAGGCTACAATGGGTTCTGCTTTTTGGAAGCATGTAAGGAGTTCACCTAGAGTAAGATCTTTGCTATGGGTGATTTCGACGTCGTGTTTTCTATGTTGGAGGGTTGAAGTCATTTGGTTGCTGGAAAAAGTGCGTTTTAATCAGTTTCTGCTGAGGGAATAAAAGGTTTGGACCCCCGTATCGGTTTGAAAGAGGCCCTTAGGGTTGATCGAGGATTAGGGGACATCTTAGTTGTTGGAGTGAGGATTTCGTTTTTCTGAGGAGGGGAGTTGTATACCGGAAGGATTCTTTGGTCTCGACAACGGGGCCAGCGCCGAGCGACAAACAGGGAAGCAATCACGATAACAACCAGAACTTGCAAAGCGATTCCACTGTACACGAGCGTATGGGTAAAAGTAGTTGAGCGTTGGTGTTGACCAATTTCGTGCATACGTGATATTTTATAGTATGCAAGGATTCTTTGTTGGGTCCCCAAGGGTTCATTTGCCTGGAAGTAGCTTGATCGAGAGCTTCGTATTGAGCGACATCGGTGGTGTTATGGGTTTTGAACTCGGAATATAAGTCTCTGATATCTAGCGAGAGGTCCGGGTTATATATATATATATTGGGTGTTAGATGTTTTAACACAGGTGGTGGTCAAGATGACCTGAGTAGTTTGGGCTGTACATCTATCAGCTAGTCGTAAAATCTCTACGCTTGTAATTGTGACAGCTTGATAGACTTCTCCTGTACAGGAGATTCTGAGAGTTTCACTTGCTGGGGTGGAGTACAGCCATGTTCCGTCGGTATCTAAGTATGTCTATTGGGTAAAAGGATCGGACTTCATGACGACAGAGCACAGGGAGAGTGCATTCTTACTGGGGTTGATCAGCATTTCGACTTTACAAACTTTTTGAGACGCTGCCTTGGAGATTATACCCCGAGGTGTGCAGATATATTCATAATGGGTATCTAGACACCCCTTCAAGTGTTGTTCGTTAAATTGAAGGTATCGTTGTTGGTCTTTGCTTAAGGCGAGATGATCATATTCGGATATCATATATGCCATAGGGTGGTGACATGGCATGGCCGATTTTTGAGGGATGGCCACAGAGTGAAGCCGATACAAATCGTAAGCGGTCCTCTCGGTTAAAGGAAGAGTCAAACCCGCAATTACCCTACCGTTGTGGTAAGTAGCATCGATGGTTGCTATCCTAGCAACCTCCTCCGCTCTCGCGTGATGCGAAGGTATCGGAAGATCCACATCGTTTTCTGCTTGGCAGACGTCGTTGATGATCTTGTGAACGGTATCCTGCCGCAACAATTTCGGATGAACCTTGCGGTTGAACAAGTCGTTGAGAATATAGAGTATTTCCCGACTGCTGTACAATAAATGGTCGAGTTTGGCCTCTAATTGACGAGATAAGGTCCTCAACTCCCATAGAAAGGTGTTCTTTTCCGATTCTTTGGTTAAGGCAATAACCTTATTCTGTAAGGTGACTTCTAAGTTCTTCAATAGGGAACGGTGAGTCGCGGTGATGTTGTACAATTCTTCTAAGCCAGCGGAGAGGATGTGCGTCTTTTCCTCAGTAAGTTTGACAAGATTGGTTTGGTCATGAAATAGCTGATCGATATTGTCGTTGATTACGTCTGCATCGTTCGTGGTCATAAGTCCAAACAGACTTTTGCTGAGGCTTCCAATAACTCCAAGAGGTGACATTCTTTTGGCCCTCATATCCATTAGAGGAGGTGAATTATTGATTTCCTTGACGTCCATCCTCTCGGCGGTTAGTAGTATCTCTTCATGTAATCCTGCTAAACTCCGTGTCTAGATGTCGAGTAGGTCCTTGTTCAGGATTGTGTCGCAGCGTAGCTCGTCGAAGTGAATAGCACACCGTTTATGACTGTCATCGAGATTCATCTTGGGCCCATGATTTCTTATGAAGGCGTGGAGATCTAGATAAATGATTATTTTCCAGCTGTCCTTTTGGACTCGTACTGGCCGGATCCTTTCGTAGTATATTCCAGGGTTCATCTCGATGGCTGTCAACTCATAATAAGGTCCAGCGGCAACAAGTGTTCCCGCACACGCAAGCATAGCATAAAGTAGGAGCGCATAGTGAAGGCAAGCGAGAGGAAACCTGAAATACATGCAAATACTAGTGAGAAGATTCAGAGGGAGGGACGAGTTTAAGTTTGTCCGTATGTTTACGGATTATTTTGCCATTAGGCAATTCAAGGAGAACATTGTTTTTCCCTAAAATTTCTACTATTTTTAAAGGTTTGTTATAAAAACTGTCGAATTTTGATACGCGCGGTTCCTTAAGTACCCACGCGTAGTCACCGACCTGAGCATTTAGGGCCTTGACCTTTTGGTCGTAACGCGTCTTCGCCCTTATTTTATTCGCGCTTTGAGTTTCCCCCGCGAGAGTTTGTAATTCGCCTAACCTACTAACCAGGTCTTGAAGATATAGGTTATAAGTCCTCAATTTCTCGTCTGCAGGGATCTGAATCGGGAACCTAGCTAGTTTTCCAAAAACGACTTTGAACGGTGTGAAGTTGGTTGCAGGATGTATACTGGTATTGTATGTGAACGATGCGAAGGGTGCGAGACTGTCCCAATCGTCGAATCATTCCGAGTACGTTCGAATGAAATTCACCAAGGGGGCGTGACTTCTCTCTAGAGATCCATTGGTCTGAGGGTGGTATCCAGAAGTAGTTAGATGATGGATCTTGAAAATCCGTAGAAGACTTTCTACAATTTCAGATAAGAAACTTGTGCCTCTATCTGATAGGATTGCTCGTGGGGCCCCAAAGTGACAGATAAGGTGTTTGGCCAGAGCATCAGCGATGGTACTGGCACGCAAGTTGGGAAGAGGTATGATAATCACGTATATAGTGAGGTTGCATTGCATTGTCAGAAGGTGACAGTTCCCACGCGGTGTGATACTTTATCAAAGGCTTCAATCGGTGTGTCAGTGAGGATCATAGGCTCTCGAGTCTTGATCCGTTCGATCTTTTTCTCTTGGCAGCTAGGACATCGTCGCACATAGTCCAGAATATCATTGGGCATACCAGGCTAATAGTATCGTTCTCGGATTTTCTGATACGTTTGATAGACACCCTTATGTCCGCCAACAAGACTATCGTGTAATGTTTCAATGATGTTCTTCCTTTCTTCCGACGAGGGCAAGGAGACTTTATCGTAGCAGAGGACGACCTTGATGGGTGTTCCTCCGAATATTTCGACGAGTAGCTTCGTCAGCTGGTCTGGATCTAGTGTATCCGTCAAATCTCCTCGCCGCGAGATTCGTATGCTCGTTAAGTTTTTCTTTAGTAGTACACCCTTAAGGGCTCTTAAAGCTCTTTTGACACCTGGGATATTTGTAGGATCGTAATATTTTTCCTTAATTATTAAGGAAAAGATACTGTGGTTCCTGTATGGAGAAGTAAGGATTTGTCCCAGTTTTGGTTTCTTAGCGTGAAGGCCCTTTAGGTCGATTGCTCCAATTTCGGACAATAATCGAGCGATGGAGCTCTGGCCCTCACAATCTCTGGACAAGAAATGGACGTAATTGTCCCTTTTATATGTCAGACATTGCCGGAACGTGACAGTGTTGTTTTTGAGAAGTAAGGGGATAATTCGATTATCCTTATTGGTGTCAGTGTTGCTTTCCTGTCCGGACGATGAGCTTTCTGTTCGAACCTGGGGGTCCGCATGCTGATTGAAAGGCGTATGTTGCCCAAAGAAGGGCATGAGGAGGGCCCAAGAATCTGATGGTGGGTCCATAAAGTTGAGATTGACCGGTTGTGAATCCTCGGTTTCTTGTTGGATTTGACCGAAATTAGGAAATCGCAAGATAGGTTTTGAGTTCGGATCTAAGGGCGTACTCTTAGCTACAGGTGGTCCAGTTTTGATATGTGATGTTAGAGAAATGGCTCGGAAGGGAGGCTCCTTTATCTCTGAAGATTCCGTGGCGGTCTCGCAAGCTGTTGTTCATTCGCCGGCTCTTTCCTTGATGGCGCTGGGAGAATCCGCAGCGGAGTCTTGAGTGAGCGCCACGGCGCGTTCTAGTAATTCCTTTACCTTTATCGCCAAATCATCGGGTTTTTGTACTGCGGGATCGTAGGGATCCAATTCATCCAGCACGCTGCGTGTGAGGTCGTCGCCGACGTCTCCATCTGAAAATCGATGCAAGGGTACGACAAAAGGTTCTTCGGTTTCTTCTCGAGTCCTTTCCTCGAGTCCTTTCCTCGAGAACCCTCATGCTTTCTTCGAATCTTCTAGCAGAAGCGAGGACTTCGTCGTGGGTTAAGGAAGTCCCCGCGAGAGGTTCTGTGTCTCCCGCCTCCGAGTCTGTGGTGGCAGGAGCTGTGACTTTGATTTCGGCGTTGCTGGCAGTTCTATCCTCATCCCCATCGCCAGATGGTTCGGATTCCTCAGTCTTATCTTCTATAACGGGAAGAGATTCTGAGTCGTCCAATCGGAGTGCACTCCTTCGTGGATTATATATCGGGGTAGCTTGCTGGTCACTGGATTCATCAGATTCTTCCAAGGTTGTGGATGACATGATAGATGAAGATTGGTTGAACTGACGTACAAGGGAGACATCGATAGATTTGTCTTGCTGCTCCCCAACGGGTGTAGATCGTCCTTTCGGGATCAGAGTAGAAGGAGCAGATAATATCCACTTACGTGGGGTGATTTCCTTCTTGGGTGGCACTGCCGTTTTCTGCCGAGTTCGGTGAGCGATGACACTATGATCCAGATTTGGCGCAGTTTTCCGAGTGGCAGCGCCAACTGATCTCCCGCGTCCCTTGGCTTCAGACGTAGAAGGGATAGCCGGGGCTGGGTTTCTTGGGGGTAATGGCAGCAGACGGGACGTACTTGGTGTTGTGGATTTCCCTTCCTTCTTTTCTGCGTTAGTCTTATCATCAGCCTTACGCTTTAAAACCATAATTTTAATCCGAGGCAGCTGTTCATTGATATCCTCCTTGGTGGGAGAATCGGCTGGGTTCCGTGATAACACGTCTGCATTACAGTTCAATTTTCCGGGTTTATATTTAAAAGTGTATTCATCCCCGGTGAATTTGAACATCCACCGCATTAATCGTTGCCCCGGATCCTTCCCACCATGCATCCAATTAAGTGGTTCATGATCGGTCACTAAGGTGAATTTTCGGCCTAGAAGGTAGGGCCTAAATTGATTAAGCGCGTAGAGGACTGCGAGGCATTCCTTTTCTGTAGTGCTGTAGTTGCACTCGGCTTTATTAAACGTTCGGGAGAGATACCACATAGGATGATCGAAATTTTCCTTTTCTTGACTGAACACGGACCCTATGGTACCATCCGAGGCATCGGTTGTTAAGGTGAAGGGTTTATCGAAGTTGGGAAACAACAGGATGGGATCCATACATAGACATTCTTTGAGGCACTTGAACGCAGTTTCTTGGGTTTCGTCGCAATGGAATTCTCGGTCCTTCTTTTGTAGTTCATATAGCGGTTTCGCTATCTTGGCATAGTCTTTTATGAATCGCCGATAATACCCTGTGAGGCCCAGGAATTCTCTAACATTCCTCACTCCTTTAGGTCGAGGGAAATTTTTAACAGCTTTGATTTTCTCTGGATCAGGTTCACGCCCCGCTCGCTGACAATATGACCTAAAAAGGCGACCTCTTTCCTGAGAAAATGTACTTTTTCCGGTTGTAATACCAAATTAGTTTCAGCTAAGCGGATGAAGAACTTGCGCACTCGCCGATAATGTTCTTTCAGAGAGTTAGCATGAATGATGACATCGTCCATGTATACTAACATCTCTTCGCATTCCAGACCTCGCTTGATTTGATCCATCATCCTCTGGAAAGTTGCCGGAGCATTCTTCAATCCCATAGGCATGCGATTAAACTCATAGTGTCCCGCCGGGGTGGAGAAAGCTGTCTTTCACGTATCTTCCGGCGCCATCTTGATTTGGTGGAATCCCGAGGCCAAGTCGAATACGGAGAAATATATGGCTCCTCCTAACTAATCGAGGATATCAGCGATGTTGGGTAGTGGGTAGGCGTCTCCAACAGTTCATTGGTTCAGATCGCGGAAGTCAACCACCATCCTCCATCTTGGATTTCCCTCGGAGTTAGCCCTCTTGCGGACGATCCAAATCGGAGAGTTGCTTGGACTGGTCGAGGGTTCAATAACTCCGTCCTTAAGTTTCTTATCTATGTCCCTTCGAATGAACTCTCTATGGATCGTAGGATGACGATACTGATTCGCATTCACTGGCAGGTGGGGTTCAGTGGGTATATAGTGTTCCACTAGATCGGTGCACGGTAAGGCGTCTCCGGGCAAAAGGAACACTTGAGGAAAATCGGTGATCAACTTGTCAACGCTAGCTCTTTCTTCGGGATTTGGGTGATCCGACGAAATGAGTGTCTCTAGTTGTTGAATTCTTTCAGCCGTGTCTAGAATAGGGTTATTTGAACTAACATCTATTTCATCTCCTGAGCCTGGTTCGAAATCGAGGGGTGCGAATTCGCAAGGGATGATCTTGCGGGGGTCAACATCGATAGTGATGTCATCGTCTCGCGTATTTATGGCGAGCACCTGGCATCCTCCGTTATCGAAACGTTCTACTCCCTCTCCTACATAGACGTCATCATACCCAACGTCAACGCGAGGAAGGTATCCCTCTTGCACCCTTTTATTGAGAACATTAATTCGGATGACTTTACGTGATCTCTTGGGCATGATATATCGTATGGGAATGGGCTTTGTCGTGATTTATTCAGGCGGTTTAATTTCCTCAATCTACTCTGGTTCAGTTGATCTTGGCAAGATTGTTTCCCTATATGCATCACATAGGTTGACGGCAGGCCTAGTTGATGGTGTACTTTCGTGCAGGTCAACAAATGGGAGGGGATGCATCACATCTCCTCCTATCATGAGCGCGTTATAGTGATAGGAAATCACAGCTTGTTCTTGTTTCAGATAGTTCCTTCCTAAGACTCCATCTTGGCTTATAGGGAAATTATCATACGTCACCAAGAACGAGACAGGATTACCTCTGATGTTGCGTATCGTGCCTAGGGTATTCACTGTTTGGTCACTAATCCTAATCAAAGGAATTTATTGAGTAGTGTCCACCAAGGCCCTTCGGTCCAGCGCACCGATCTTAATAAGATTAACGGCCGCCCCATTATCGATCATGAAGGTCAACCAAGGTCGCCGACCTTCAGGCACCGTGACTCTTACCACCGTGGGGTCGTCTTCCCTCGGATTGTCTCTTCCAGTTGGGCCACAGGCACCAAACCGTACGAGGTTCCTTGTGTTCGAGTCATTAGGACTCGAAGCGTAGTCGTTGAGTTCTGTGGTCCGTTCTGGGCACTCTGTTGCATTTGATTGTGTACGGCCGGGCGAGACCCCAACGCTGACGTATTGTTCGAGTTCGGGCTCGCCAGGGTTGATTGTGGGCGAGCCCCTTGGGAGTTTAAAGACGAAGAAGGCCCAGCGGTATTGGCGCTTAACTGTATTTGGCCATTGTAATTTGTAGGTGGCGCTCTTGCAGGGAAAGCATTCGGATAATATAACCGCGGGTCTTGGTAGCTTTCGAACCGCGGCGCACCTTGATTATATCCGCCTCGGCCTCGGGCTCCTCGTCGAGGCGCATATCCTCCTCGACCTTGGAAAGATCCTCTGTCAGTATGGATGGGGTAGTAGTACGGCCCTCTGAAGGGTCGTGTAGGTTAGTCACAAAGTAGCCAACGAATGGGGTTTCGTTTGGTTCCGCGTATTCTGGTTCCGCTATTCCACTTGTCTCCTCAACATCAATATATCGGATGGGTACCGATATATGCTGGGCTCACCCCATGCTGTTGTTGGGCCTGTTGTGATTGGTGCCCACTAGAAAAGTTCGAGTAGGATTGTGTAAAATTTCTCCCCTTTAGGTTTTGGGAGAGTTCCTGGTCTTCGTGGTAGCGATTAGAGTAAGCCATCTGAGATCGGCCGTCTGGGAGTATTCTAGAGCGAATACGTGACTCGATGCGTACAGCTTCCTTATAAGCTGCATCTAGATCTGCGGGATGACACGCATCAACCCCGTTACTTATGTGGGCGGGAAGTCCTCGGATGAATATGTCCACAGCGGCTTCTCTCATGTGAACCATCATATCCCCTTTGAAGGCAGCGCCCTTCTTTTCCTTCAGAGCACTTTCAGCTCCCATGAGAAGAATATTCAGTTTGTCTCGGAAATCCCCAACCGAGTCTCCTTGGACCATTCGGAGATCATTAAGCTGGGAGTTATAATATGAAAAATTCTTTCCGGGTGCGAATCGCTGCTTCAAATATCTCACAAAGTCGTCTATAGTGGTGAACGCGACTCCGTAGGTAGAGTTGCGTGCAGACCCCCTAGGCCTACCTAGCACCTTCTTTATAAACGATTCCCGTTGAGCTTCGGGAATGGCTGCGTCTGCATTTCGCACGTCCTGGATGAAGTCTTTCAGGGGAATATTCTTCCCGTCGAAAACAGGGATCGCTGCAATAGCGGCTTGCATGGCCATAGTAGTGGCCATGCTGATCATAAGAGCCGAATTGTCTGTATCTGTCATGGTGGTGGCAAGCCCCTTTACAACGCTGACGACGATGACGAGAAGAAAATGTATGAATAGTAACAAAATTCAAGCGTATCCCCTTATTTACAGCAAGACGAATGCATGCAGCAGCGAGAATCAACAGGGATGACAATGGAGCGATCGACCAACAAAATCACCTAAGACTGAGGGCGCTGAAACTCTGGGCCAACCGATCGACTTCGGTTTCAAGGGCTGCAAGTTGTTTGGTGATCGCCGAGGTTTCCCTCATGGACCGTCCGACCCACTTCCCGACGTATTGGCCGACTTTAGTGACTTTAGAATTGACCCGGCAACAAATCCCGAGAAGAGATATGCGATGGGCCCTTTCTAATCGTAACTCGGATTTAACCTCACGGAGTTCAGCTTCGAGGTCGTCTAAGCGACTCCACGTTTTGGCCAATCTGTTGATTAATCGGGCTTCACTAAATACTGTGTGGAATTCGGGGACCATACCGCGGGGGCGATAGATAAAAATGAAATAAAATGTCTAGGGTTGCTCAACGAAAAGAAAACAGATTGAAGTATAAAGCTGCAAGCGTCAACGCAATGACGGTAAGGCGAAAGAGTGAAAAAGAATAATAACAATCAAGAGCTAGACACAAAGGCAACACAAAATAATAGAGTTACACTAGGATAATTTTATGGGTATATATATATATATATATATATATATATATATATATATATATATATATATATATATATATATATATATATATATATATACTAGGAGGGCTTCGCCCCCTGCTCGCTCCGCTCGCCAACCCCCATTATTAGAGATAAATATTAATAATAATGAATGAGGATAATCTTCTATTACATAATATCATGAAACACTTACTTTTTCATTTAAAATTTCTCTAATGTTTTTTAAAAACATTATTCTTAACATTTATTAATTTTTAAAAAACTAAGTATATAATATTTAACAAAATAATGCAGAATATATATGTAGTTCATTACGTCAGCTCTGATTTTATTTTTAACTTATTGATTATAAAATCCAGTAATATTTCAATTTCTGACCGCCATTTTATATTTACAAAATCTGAGTTCAGATTCCTAATCAGCGAATCCGGAAACTCACTATATACAATTTTTAACAAACTCGAGTAAAATTTCAATTTTTGTTAATCACCTTAGGTCCACCAGTTTGAATTAAAATTTTCAGCAAAATCCAATAATATTTCAATATGTGTCCGACATCTTAGATCCGCCATTTTGAATTCTGAAAATCTGAGTTGAGATTCGTAATCTACAAACCCCCTACATAAAATTATTAGTAAAATCCAGTATTATTTAAATATTTTGCAGCCATTTTCAATTATTAAAATCTGAGTTCAGATTCGTAATAATCGAATCCAGAAATCCCGTATATACAATTTTCAGCAAAATCCAGTAATATTTCAATATGTAACAGCCATTATCGATTGGCAATTTGGAATTCTGAAAATCCGAGTTCAGATTCGTAATCATCCAATCTAGAAATCCCGTACATACAATTTTCAGCAAAATCCATCAATGTTTGAATATTTGTCCTCCACCTTCGATCCGCCATTTTGAATTCTGAAAATCTGAGTTCAGATTCGTAATCAGCGAATACATAAACCTCCTATATACAATTTTTAGCAAAAGCAAGTATAATTTAAATATTTGGCCGCCATTTTGAATCTTTAAAATCTGAGTTTAGATACGTCATAATCGAATCCAGAAATCCCGTATACGGAAAGAAGAATTCACAGCTGTAGCCCGTGACGCGCGAGATAAAATTAGCGTGCCTATAGCATCGCAGGATGTCGTTGCATATGCGTCTATGACTGTGACTGTGGTCATTTCGATGAACGGTGCTCGCGTGACACGGCTGTAGGCAGTGACTATCACTGAGTTCAAGCTTTAACGCGCACGGCGGCAAGTGTGAGTGGCACGTCTGACGACTGCGGCAGTCATCCCGTACATGCCTGAATGTCGCGCCGTCACACGGTGGCAGAGAAGGTACCCGCTTACTCTGTTATAAATCACGGCCTATAGCTCTGAATGCTTCTTTCCGTGTATATACAATTTTCAGCAGAATTCAGTAATATTTAAATACGTCGCAGACACTTTCGTTCCGCCATTTTGAATTTTCAATATCTGAGTTCAGATTCGTAATCAGCTAGATCGGAAACCCCATACATACAATTTTTTTGCAAAATCCAATATTATGTCAATATTTTACTGCAATTTTGAATTTTTAAAATCTGAGTTCATATTCGTAATCAGCGAATCCAGAAATTCAGTATATTCAATTTTTAGCAAAATAGAAAAGTTCAATTTTTGGCTGCCATCTTGGGTATGCCATTTTGAAGTTTCATAATCTGAATTCTGATTCATCATTATGTGAATCCAGAAATTTTCCATATGCAATTGTAAAATTCAGCAATATTTCAATATTTGGCAGCCATTTTGAATTGGCAAAATGTGAGTCCAGATTCATAATCAGCGAATCCAGATGGGTTCCCTACAATTTTCAGCGAAATCCAGTGATATTTGAATATTTGGCCTCCATCTTCGATGCGCCATTTTGAATTCTGAAAATCTGAGTTCGAATTGATAATCAGTGAATCAAAATACCCAACATACAATTTTCAGCAAAATCCAGTAATATTTCAATTTTTGGCAGCCATTTTGTATTTACAAAATCTGATTTTAGATTCCTAATCAGCGAATCCGGAAACCCATAATATACAATTTTTAGGAAATTCCGGTAAAATTTCAATTTCTGGCCGTCATCTTGGGTCTTCTATTTTGAATTTTCAAAATCTGAGTTCAGATTCATATCAACGGATCTAGATACGCCTATATACAATTTTAAGCAAAATCCAATAATACTTGAATATTTGGCCTCCATCTTCGATACGCCATTTTGAATTCTGAAAATCTGAGTTCAGATTCATAATCAGCGAATATAGAAACCTCCTATATACAATTTTTAGCAAATGCCAGTATAATTTAAATATTTTGCCGCCATTTTGAATTTTTAAAATTTTAGTTCAGATCCGTCATAATCGAATTCAGAAATCCCGTATATACAATTTTCAGCAAAATCTAGTAATATTTCAATTTTTGGAAGCAATCTTGTGTCTTCTATTTCGAATTTTCAAAATATTAGTTACGATTCCTATTTGCCGAATCCGGAAACCCACTGTAGACAATTTTTAGCAAACCCGAGTAAAATTTCAATTTTTGTTAGCGATCTTACGTCCACCAGTCTGAATTATCACAATATATGTTCAGCTTCCTAATCAGCGAAACCAAAAATCCCGTATTAAGGTAATACAAATTTCAGCAAAATCTAATAATATTCCAATTTTGACCACCATCTTTGAATCCGCCATTTTGAATGTTCTTAATTTGAGTTCAGATTTGTAATAAGCCACTCCAAAACTCCTTATATACAATATTCAACAAATTACAGTAATATTTCAATATGTGTCCGACATCTTCGATCCGCCATTTTGAATCCTGAAAATCTGAGTTGAGATTCGTAATCTAGGAATCCCCTAAATACAATTATTAGCAAAATCCAGTATTACTTAAACATTTTGCCGCCATTTTCAATTTTTAAAATCTAAGTTCAGATTCGTAATAATCGAAACTAGAAATCCCGTATATACAATATTCAGCAAAATTCAGTAATATTTCCATATGCGGAAGACATTTTTGTTCCGCTATTTTGAAATCTGAGTTCAGATTCCTAATCAGCGAATCTCGATACGCCCTATATACAATTTTCAGCAAAATCCAGTAGTTTTAGAATATTTCGCCTCCATCTTCGATCAGTCATTTTGAATTCTGAAAATCTGAGTTGGGATTCGTAATCTGCGAATCCACATATTCCTTATATACAATTTTCAGCAAAATCGAGAAAAATTTCAATTTCTGTTAGCGATCTTGCGACCACCAGTCTCAATTATCACAATATATGTTCAGATTCCTAATCAGCGAACCCAAAAATCCCGTATTAAGGTAATACAATTTTCAGCAAAATCCAATAATATTTCAGTATTTGACCACCATTTTCGAATCCGCCATTTTGAATTTTCAAAATCTGAGTTCAGATTCGTAATCAGGGAATCCAGAAATCCCTTTTAAACAATTTTCAGCAAATCTAGTAGTATTTGAACATATCGGCTCCATCTTCGATTTGCCATTTTGAAATCTGAAAATCTGAGTTGAGATTCGTAATCTAGGAATCCCCCAAATACAATTATTAGCAAAATCCATTATTACATAAATGTTTTGCCCCCATTTTCAATTTTTAAAATATAAGTTCAGATTCGTGATAATCGAATTCAGAAACCCCTTATATACAATTTTCAGCAAAATTAAGTAATATTTCAGTATGCGCAAGACATTTTTGTTCCGCTATTTTGAATTTTCAAAATTTGAGTTCAGATTCCTAATCAGCGAATCTCGATACCCCCTATATACAATTTTCAGCAAAATCCAGTAGTTTTAGAATATTTCGCCTCCATCTTCGATCAGTCATTTTGAATTCTGAAAATCTGAGTTGGGATTCGTAATCTGCGAATCCGCCTATTCCTTATATACAATTTTCAGCAAAATCAAGAAAAATTTCAATTTTTGTTAGCGATCTTGCGACCACCAGTCCCAATTATCACAATATATGTTCAGATTCCTAATCAGCGAACCCAAAAATCCCGTATTAAGATAATACAATTTTCAGCAAAATCCAATAATATTTCAGTATTTGACCACCATTTTCGAATCCGCCATTTTGAATTTTCAAAATCTGAGTTCAGATTCGTAATCAGGGAATCCAGAAATCCCTTTTAAACAATTTTCAGCAAATCTAGTAGTATTTGAACATATCGCCTCCATCTTCGATCTGCCATTTTGAAATCTGAAAATCTGAGTTGAGATTCGTAATCTAGGAATCCCCCAAATACAATTATTAGCAAAATCCATTATTACATAAGTGTTTTGCCCCCATTTTCAATTTTTAAAATATAAGTTCAGATTCGTGATAATCGAATTCAGAAACCCCTTATATACAATTTTCAGCAAAATTGAGTAATATTTCAGTATGCGGAAGATATTTTTGTTCCGCTATTTTGAATTTTCAAAATTTGAGTTCAGATTCTTAATCAGCGAATCTCGATACCCCCTATATACAATTTTCAGCAAAATCCAGTACTTTCAGAATATTTCGCCTCCATCTTCGATCAGTCATTTTGAATTCTGAAAATCTGAGGTGGGATTCGTAATCTGCGAATCCACATATTCCTTATATACAATTTTCAGAAAAAACGAGTAAAATTTCAATTTTTGTTAGCGATCTTGCGACCACCAGTCTCAATTATCACAACATATGTTCAGATTCCTAATCACCGAACCCAAAAATCCCGTATTAAGGTAATACAATTTTCAGCAAAATCCAATAATATTTCAGTATTTGACCATCATTTTCGAATCCGCCATTTTGAATTTTCAAAATCTGAGTTCAGATTCGTAATCAGCGAATCCAGAAATCTCTTTTAAACAATTTTCAGCAAATCTAGTAGTATTTGAACATATCGCCTCCATCTTCGATCTGCCATTTTGAAATCTGAAAATCTGAGTTATGATTCGTAATCACCGAATCCACATACCCCTTATATACCATTTCCAGCAAATTCCAGTAGTTTTTGAATATTTTGCCTCCATCTTCGATCAGCCATTTTGATTTCTGAAAATCTGATTTGGGATTCGTAATCAGCGAATCTCGATACCCCCTATATACAATGTTCAGCAAAATCCAGTAGTTTTAGAATATTTCGCCTCCATCTTCGATCAGTCATTTTGAATTCTGAAAATCTGAGTTGGGATTCGTAATCTGCGAATCCGCATATTCCTTATATACAATTTTCAGCAAAATCAAGAAAAATTTCAATTTTTGTTAGCGATCTTGCGACCACCAGTCCCAATTACCACAATATATGTTCAGATTCCTAATCAGCGAACCCAAAAATCCCGTATTAAGGTAATACAATTTTCAGCAAAATCCAATAATATTTCAGTATTTGACCACCATTTTCGAATCCGCCATTTTGAATTTTCAAAATCTGAGTTCAGATTCGTAATCAGGGAATCCAGAAATCCCTTTTAAACAATTTTCAGCAAATCTAGTAGTATTTGAACATATCGCCTCCATCTTCGATCTGCCATTTTGAAATCTGAAAATCTGAGTTGAGATTCGTAATCTAGGAATCCCCCAAATACAATTATTAGCAAAATCCATTATTACATAAATGTTTTGCCCCCATTTTCAATTTTTAAAATATAAGTTCAGATTCGTGATAATCGAATTCAGAAACCCATTATATACAATTTTCAGCAAAATTAAGTAATATTTCAGTATGCGGAAGATATTTTTGTTCCGCTATTTTGAATTTTCAAAATTTGAGTTCAGATTTTTAATCAGCGAATCTCGATACCCCCTATATACAATTTTCAGCAAAATCCAGTACTTTCAGAATATTTCGCCTCCATCTTCGATCAGTCATTTTGAATTCTGAAAATCTGAGGTGGGATTTGTAATCTGCGAATCCACATATTCCTTATATACAATTTTCAGAAAAAACGAGTAAAATTTCAATTTTTGTTAGCGATCTTGCGACCACCAGTCTTAATTATCACAACATATGTTCAGATTCCTAATCACCGAACCCAAAAATCCCGTATTAAGGTAATACAATTTTCAGCAAAATCCAATAATATTTCAGTATTTGACCATCATTTTCGAATCCGCCATTTCGAATTTTCAAAATCTGAGTTCAGATTCGTAATCAGGGAATCCAGAAATCCCTTTTAAACTATTTTCAGCAAATCTAGTAGTATTTGAACATATCGCCTCCATCTTCGATCTGCCATTTTGAAATCTGAAAATCTGAGTTGAGATTCGTAATCTAGGAATCCCCCAAATACAATTATTAGCAAAATCCATTATTACATAAATGTTTTGCCCCCATTTTCAATTTTTAAAATATAAGTTCAGATTCGTGATAATCGAATTCAGAAACCCCTTATATACAATTTTCAGCAAAATTGAGTATTATTTCAGTATGCGGAAGACATTTTTGTTCCGCTATTTTGAATTTTCAAAATTTGAGTTCAGATTCCTAATCAGCGAATCTCGATACCCCTATACAATTTTCAGCAAAATCCAGTACTTTTAGAATATTTCGCCTCCATCTTCGATCAGTCATTTTGAATTCTGAAAATCTGAGGTGGGATTCGTAATCTGCGAATCCACATATTCCTTATATACAATTTTCAGAAAAATCGAGTAAAATTTCAATTTTTGTTAGCGATCTTGCGACCACCAGACTGAATTATCACAATATAAGTTCAGATTCCTAATCAGCGAAACCAAAAATCCCGTATTAAGGTAATACAATTTTCAGCAAAATCCAATATTATTTCAATCTTTGTCCACCATTTTCGAATCCGCCAATTTGAATTTTCAAAATCTGAGTTCAGATTCGTAATCAGCGAGTCCAGAAATCCCTTTTATACAATTTTCTGCAAATCCAGTTGTATTTGAATATTTCACCTCCATCTTCGATCAGCCATTTTGAATTCTGAAAATCTGAGTTATGATTCGTAATCACCGAATCCACATACCCCTTATATACCATTTCCAGCAAATTCCAGTAGTTTTTGAATATTTTGCCTCCATCTTCGATCAGCCATTTTGATTTCTGAAAATCTGATTTGGGATTCGTAATCAGCGAAACCAGATACCCCTTATATACAATATACAGCAAAATCCAGTAGTTTTAGAATATTTCGGCTCCATCTTCGATCAGACATTTTGAATTCTGAAAATCTGATTTGGGACCCGTAATCTGCGAATCCACATATTCCTTATATACGATTTTCAGCAAAATCGAGTAAAACTTCAATTTTTGTTAGCGATCTTGCGTCCATCAGTCTGAATTATCACAATATATGTTCAGATTCCTAATTAGCGAAACCAAAAATCCCGTATTAAGGTAATACAAATTTCAGCAATATCTAATAATATTCCAATTTTCACCACCATCTTTGAATCCGCCATTTTGAATGTTCTTAATTTGAGTTCAGATTTGTAATAAGCCACTCCAAAACTCCTTATATACAATATTCAACAAATTACAGTAATATTTCAATATGTGGCCGGCATCATCGATCCGCCATTATGAATTCTAAATATCTGAGTTGAGATTCGTAATCTAGGAATCCCCTAAATACAATTATTAGCAAAATCCAGTATTACTTAAATATTTTGCCGGCATTATCAATTTTTAAAATCTATGTTCAGATTCGTAATAATCGAATCCAGAAATCCCGTATATACAATTTTCAGCCAAATACAGTAATATTTCCATATGCGGAAGACATTTTTGTTCCGCTATATCGAATTTTCAAGATCTGAGTTCAGATTCCTAATCAGCGAATCTGGATACCCGCTATATACAATTTTCAGCAAAATCCAGTAGTTTTAGAATATTTCGCCTCCATCTTCGATCAGTCATTTTGAATTCTGAAAATCTGAGTTGGGATTCGTAATCTGCGAATCCACATATTCCTTATATACAATTTTCAGCAAAATCGAGTAAAATTTCAATTTTTGTTAGCGATCTTGCGACCACCAGTCTCAATTATCACAGTATATGTTCAGATTCCTAATCAGCGAACCCAAAAATCCCGTATTAAGGTAATACAATTTTCAGCAAAATCCAATAATATTTCAATATTTGACCACCATTTTCGAATCCGCCATTTTGAATTTTCAAAATCTGAGTTCAGATTCGTAATCAGGGAATCCAGAAATCCCTTTTAAACAATTTTCAGCAAATCTAGTAGTATTTGAATATATCGCCTCCATCTTCGGTCTGCCATTTTGAAATCTAAAAATCTCAGTTGAGATTCGTAATCTAGGAATCCCCCAAATACAATTATTAGCAAAATCCATTATTACATAAATGTTTTGCCCCCATTTTCAATTCTTAAAATATAAGTTCAGATTCGTGATAATCGAATTCAGAAACCCCTTATATACAATTTTTAGCATAATTGAGTAATATTTCACTATGCGGAAGACTTTTTTGTTCCGCTATTTTGAATTTTCAAAATTTGAGTTCAGATTCCTAATCAGCGAATCTCGATACCCCCTATATACAATTTTCAGCAAAATCCAGTACTTTCAGAATATTTCGCCTCCATCTTCGATCAGTCATTTTGAATTCTGAAAATCTGAGGTGGGATTCGTAATCTGCGAATCCACATATTCCTTATATACAATTTTCAGAAAAATCGAATAAAATTTCAATTTTTGTTAGCAATCTTGCGACCACCAGTCTGAATTATCACAATATATGTTCAGATTCCTAATCAGCGAAACCAAAAATCCCGTATTAAGGTAATACAATTTTCAGTAAAACCAATATTATTTCAATCTTTGACCACCATTTTCGAATCCGCCAATTTGAATTTTCAAAATCTGAGTTCAGATTCGTAATCAGCGAGTCCAGAAATCCCTTTTATACAATTTTCTGCAAATCCAGTTGTATTTGAATATTTCGCCTCCATCTTCGATCAGCCATTTTGATTTCTGAAAATCTGAGTTATGATTCGTAATCAGCGAATCCACATACCCCTTATATACCATTTCCAGCAAATTCCAGTAGTTTTTGAATATTTTGCCTCCATCTTCGATCAGCCATTTTGATTTCCGAACATCTGGTTTGGGATTCGTAATCAGCGAAATCAGATACCCCTTATATATAGCAAAATCCTGTAGTTTTAGAATATTTCGGCTCCATCTTCGATCAGACATTTTGAATTCTGAAAATCTGAGTTGGGACCCGTAATCTGCGATTCCACATATTCCTTATATACAATTTTCAGCAAAATCGAGTAAAATTTCAATTTTTGTTAGCGATCTTGCGTCCACCAGTCTGAATTATCACAATATATGTTCACATTCCTAATTAGCGAAACCAAAAATCCCGCATTAAGGTAATACAAATTTCAGCAAAATCTAATAATATTCCAATTTTGACCACCATCTTTGAATCCGCCATTTTGAATGTTCTTAATTTGAGTTCAGATTTGTAATAAGCCACTCCAAAACTCCTTATATACAATATTCAACAAATTACAGTAATATTTCAATATGTGGCCGGCATCATCGATCCGCCATTATGAATTCTAAAAATCTGTGTTGAGATTCGTAATGTAGGAATCCCCTAAATACAATTATTGGCAAAATCCAGTATTACTTAAATATTTTGCCGCCATTATCAATTTTTAAAATATAAGTTCAGATTCGTGATAATCGAATCCAGAAACCCCTTATATACAATTTTCAGCAAAATTCAGTAATATTTCCATATGCGGAAGACATTTTTGTTCCGCTATTTTGTATTTTCAAAATCTGATTTCAGATTCCTAATCAGCGAATCTCGATACCCCCTATATACAATTTTCAGCAAAATCCAGTAGTTTTAGAATATTTCGCCTCCATCTTCGATCAGCCATTTTGAATTCTGAAAATCTGAGTTGGGACTCGTAATCTGCGAATCCACATATTCCTTATATCAGAGATGAATAGAGAGATTGCCAGCGCCCCGGAAAAAAGTGAGGTAGACTTCTGCGCGCGGCGCGCTGCTATATACAATTTTCGCCTCTCGCGGCCAAAGTAGCGAAGCATGTCCACAATTTCGTGATTGGTCGTTGAGACGTGTACACGCGGCGCGGGGTGGGGCAAGCGGGAGACGACGGATCGGCGGCTCACTGCGCGTGCATCGGTCATGTGTATACACGAGCGACCCAGCGGCGCACCCAGCGCTTGCCGTCTGTTTACTTCTCCCACAACAATCCGACTTCGGCCGAGCGGCCTGACAACCGCCGCTCGGTCGTGCATTTGTATATTGTATACACGCAAATTAATGAAATTATAAACTTTAAACTATAAAACTCAAATTCTAATTCACAACCTAAGCCGAAGGGGAGAAGATGAACATAAACGATTTCAGTGTTAGACATTGACATCGTAGCGGTAGCCGTGGTGGATAAGGCGTGCAGCTAGTTTTGCCGTAATCTTTTGGATCCACGTTCAATCCCGACTCAATATATTTTTTTTTTCTCGTGCATAATTTTTTCATTCCATTATTGTAACACAACATCCAG
The DNA here is from genome assembly GCA_036365515.1 of Torymus aiolomorphi. Classification (NCBI taxonomy): domain Eukaryota; kingdom Metazoa; phylum Arthropoda; class Insecta; order Hymenoptera; family Torymidae; genus Torymus; species Torymus aiolomorphi. The sequence goes on along the minus strand of CM070874.1, from coordinate 239,091,933 downwards.
AATTTTCACCTTTTTATCATTTAATTATCATTCTCTAGTAGAATTGATGTTTTAATTTATATTTTAAAGAAAATTTTATATTCTGAATAAATTAATTCACCAAGAGTAAACTCATTAAAAATATCGTTATATTTATTTTTTGCAATAATATCCCTATCCAATTTATATGTAAAATGTAATTAATCACGGTCAAGATAAATTTTTTTAAGGATTAAGCAGGATAAAAAAGTATCGTTGACCAATCAAGTTCAATTTCAGAAATACATATTATATTCTCATTCCCATTCTCTAATCCCTATAAAACATACGTTATTTGTTCTAAAAGTAAGTTTTTATTAATATTATTTATTAAGTGGTAATCAACAAGTAAGCATATAATATAAAAAGCATTTTTAATCAGCCGAAAATGCATAAAGGCTATTCTCAAAAAATGTGCATGTGCTTCAAATTGTTTTATTTAAGCCTCAAAGATAATCCTGCATAAGATTTGCATTCACATTTAGGACTTAATGAAAACATCATTTTCCTCTGAATTATAATCAATAATAGTGTATAACATAAAGAAATGGTATTATATATAGAGTTGAATTTTAATAATTCGAAAAAATCATATTTTATTCAATATAACAACTCTTCTGTAAAATAAATAATTATGTACATGTTTTTACAGCGATTTCGTCATTTACTCGGTTTTCCATACTCTATTTTTTAATCTATTTAAAATATAAGTAATCGCCAAGACTTCTGACTTTTCCATATAAATTCTTCAAAATATTTAAATGTAAAAAGTTATTAAATGGCGTTAATCATATAAGAGAAGGCAATCTTTTTAACATTCTTTCGAAAAATCTCTTATATTGACATTTTCGTACTTCCCAAATGGTTGCAAACAATTTAGAAAATTCCGATAATCTTTTAAATAATATCGTGCGAACCATTCAATATTTTTTGAAGCTGCGTTTCTTATTTTCAAAGCGATATTTTAGTAGAGAAATAATCAATCCAGCTGCATTAAAAGCTAATGAATAGTATTAGTTGAAATTTCAATTAATTACTCAGTTTAATTTTTAAAAAATTTCAATCGTTATTTATACCCCAGTTTAATTAATAACAAAAAATTCAATCGTTAACTATACCTGCGTTCAATTCAGAATTAAAATTTGAATCATTAATTAAACGAGCGTCTAATTAAGAATTAAAGTTTGAATCGTTTATTAAACCAGTATTTAATTAAGTTTCTTCGGATCTGATTCTGCATAAAAGCATAGTCCTAAATTCAATTATTTAAGATACGAAAACGGTGAAACAAATCTCTAAAAGTAGACAGTAAAAGCTAAAATTTAAGCCCTGATTCGTTACAAAATTTTGATTTTTCAGGAAGTTACAATCAATCAAAGATAACGTAAGAAAATATTTAAAATGTGTGTTTAGTTTAACTGATTAAATGGATTGCATTTTTAGCTTTCTTTTTTACTCGACGATCGTGACACATAGACGTAAATTCGTGTTTTCGGCCGTGATTCTTTACAAGGACTTTACAATTACTGCTCGGGGATATCGCATTCGACTTCAAAATCCATTAAACGATTAAAATGAATTCTTAATTAAACGCTGCCTTAATTAACGATTGAAATTTTAATTATTAATTAACCGATATGAACTTAATTAGCGGCTTATTTAGCAATTGAATTTTTATTATTAATTAAACCCGGGGTTTTATTAATGATTGAAATTTCAATTTTGAATTAATAATGGTATAATTTACAACCCCGGGCATTATATTATCTCGATCAGAATATTAGATTAGTCCAATTACATTTTTCTTTTTTATTTCTGCTTTAAAGTATTTGGCTATCTTTAGTTGCTCTGTTTATCTGTCTTTTCACAAATCAGATTTTAAATGTAAAAAGATTTTTATATAAAATAAATGATAAATTTCATTAACATTTTACATTGAGCAGAATGATTTTAAAAATAATTCATTTGTTGTTTGGCCAAAGGAACTTATTGTATTGCATTTATCAATTACAATAAGTCCATTTGTTTTCGGGGGGCACCAACGGGAAGGCAACCAATACCACCCCCCATCTGAAAATAAAATTATCTGAAAACGATAATACCTTATTAGCTACAGGAATGCTAAATTATTTTTTATTTTCTTATAATATTCTATTTTACCTTGAAAATATTATTTTCTAATCAATTTTATAGTATAATATACCTGAAATGTATCCTGAAAAGGATAACAATTATATTATTTACAAACTTTATACATTATAATTACAAAACAATACGGAAAATTGAGTCGCAAAATATTAATAATTTAGAACAGGATCAACGTATTTACATCAGAACATAATTACAATGTTATTATTATTATTATTAAAAAACGGGGACTCAGTTACTGTCATTAGAAAAAGCACGCTCTAGATTTAATAATTAAAAAATTCACGTAAAATATTTTTTAAACAAGTGAAGTTATAAGTTTTAGCAATTTTTTTCCAATAATTTACAAAAAATGTTACTACCAAATTTATACATTTTGAACAATCTTCAGCTTTCTACATTTTGTCGCAATCGGTCTTTTAGACGCAGTTTTCCTATTATTGTTACGTTCCCTAGTTTTCGCATAAATTTTAACTAGCAAAAGAAATTTAAGCATTTGTACTCTGTGCTCATAACAGACATTCTCTTGATCAAACTAATCAGGGAACTGTTTACGAGTGTACGTTTCTACGTTTTTAGCTAACTTAAGTAAAAGATCATGCTCATGCCAAAATTTTAAATAAATTTTGTCAAAGGCTTCTAATTGACAATAACTACTTTTGCAAACTGTTCCGTTGGTCTGACTAAGAACATTACTGATGGAACTTCTGGATCAGAATGAGGGTACTCTCTCAAGTTGATGTATGTTTCATTACTGGTTTCAGATTCTGATGCATCTTTCATTAAATCTTTTTCGCATGTCAGACAATGATTTTTTTCTAATGATTTACGCGCCACGTAACCAGAAAAGTATGTTGTAGCGTTTTGTTCATAACTAAATTTAGTGTCCATATCTGACATGTTAGAAGACTGTAACTCTAGATGGAAATCCAGTAAATCGTCTGCAGCATCTGTAATTTCTTGGAGCTCTTGCATTTCCTTGGAATTATATTCAGGTAGTGCAACTAACTCTGTGGTCTCTTTTTCAACGTCATTTTGAGGAAGAAACGAATGGCTCTCTTCGCAACTTGTGTTACCTTTTTTACTCGTATGAATAAAATCGGTTGACATTATGTGCCTAAGAGTCAAACGATACGTCCTACAGGTAGGATTCGGATTGAATCCACCTCTGCCACGCAACTTGGAGTGAGCATGTTCCACAGAATCTTGGTTGCACAGACCTGTTGCTAAAGTCGGAGAATGAAGATTTTATTTCCAAATACAGACTTACTAAAGCACGAGCAGTCAGAGGTAATCCCAAAAAACAAGGTGGCTTGTTGTCGTTCCCTTTTTTCTTTACATTCCATTTCTCTGACCACTCGATAAAACTTTCAAGTCGCTGCTGGATTTCTGGATTTCTGTCAGATAATGGTCGCTTCAATGCATGGCGATTTTTCAAACTATATACATTATATGCATCGATGACAGCATCCATTGTTTCAACGAAATTGGCTGAATTTTGCCATGTATTCGAAGACAACTCTGATAAAACATTTTCGCCGGCTAATTTAATTGCACAGACCATGCGACGGCTTAACAACTGAAAAGCAAGCTTTACTTTCATAGCATCAAAACTATTAGGATTAAAGTGATTTTCTGATAAAAAGCCTAATAAATTTGATGTATCATGAGAGCGGTCAAGCTCCCAGGTTTGCTTTAAATCGGTAAAAGAAATAATTTTTTCATTATCGACATAAATGCAATCGTGGGCTCTTAGCTGTGCTATCAATCTCTTAATAAGGTGTGGCCAATCAAAAGTTGCAAAAATCTTAACAGAATCTAAAATAAAATAAGGCTTTTCTGGACATACATCCAATAATTTAAATAACTTTTGATTGTTGCTACCTTGGTCACATACAATCACACGAATATCTGCTCCTATTTTTCGAAGTTCTGTTACGATTTGGGGAACAATCTCAAAGAGCTCTTCTGCACTGGCGCGATTTTCGTTAAACCCGAAAGATACTATTTGACGCCATGAATTTTTTGCATTTATGCTGTCAATACAAAATAGCAACGCGTGTTTCGCGACTTTACAATCTCTGCGATCTTTTCCCATATCGACCAGACCTTCAATTACATCATATTTCTTAGAATATTCTTGCGCTGCTCTGATGGACATTTCATCAAATTTCAACGCACACAGTCGCTCTTGTGGCGGAAGCAGCATCAAATATTCTCCTATCTTCTTCAAAATTGCGTCATTGATCCCTGGGACGATTTCACATTTTGCCACCCACGATCTAACCGTTGATTCAGCTGGCAAAACTAACCCTCCCGCCCTTAATCGAGAATAGCAAGCTGCTGAATGAAAATAAATTTGTTTTGCCAAGTCTTTCTCTTCGGTTGTGTATGGCGTGTTGGGCTTGTGCAATTGCAATTTCATCATCGTCTTAGCCATATCAGGGATGTTTTTTTCTTTTAAAAGATCATTAATATCAGAAAACTTTTTGGACACTTTTTGATGTAAACGTCTAGTCAAACGACTGTTTTTATTTTTCTCAGTTTTGAGGGATCTCTGTAACTGCTTAACCTTTGATTCTGGAGCTAATAATTTACTTTTTAATTTACAAATATAAACTTTACTACGAACCATTGTATCAACAACGCGTTTTCTCAATGGTGAAGCAATTGGAGCAGAGTCCTCCGTTGTGGAGCTAACGTTTACTTTAACAATTTTAACAGGAGATTCGTAATTCAGAAACGACAGGTCATCATCTTTTTCAGAAAAAGAAAAGATTTCTTTACCCGAGGGGTAAGTTACAGGTGGCAATGACCTTTTCAACACACCTACAAAATCAATTTCTTTTTCCGGTTGGGACTTTTCTGTCGTTTCAGTAACAATATCTTGCGCTACCTGTTGCTTTTGTTGTTCTAGTTGTTGATCTTGTTGTTGTTGTTGGTCTTGTTGTTCTGGTTGCTGTTGTTGCTGTCCTTGTTGTTGTTGTTGTTCTTGATGTGGTTGTTGCCTTTGTTGTTCTGGTTGTTGTTGATGTTCGGCTTCTTCTTCACACATCTGCACCTGGGCTTGCAGTTGCGCAGGCAGTTCATTGTCAGCATTTTCAAGTCTTTGCCAATGAAGGGGAACTGTGCCACGCTTTAAACTCGTCGGCCCTAGCACGTCATCCTCGCTGAAGTGGAGGCGACAAAGTCCTGCACGCCTAAGTGAAGCTGGCGTCCAATTCAAAAGTACTTGGTTTCCTGCGAAAATTTAAAATTGATTTAGAGTTTCGTATTATTTTTTTAGTTATTCAACTAATATTAGCAGTAATTTGTTATTTATCTTGAAGTAAATTATTTTATTCGACTATTAATAGCATTTATGGTTATTTTACTACAGCAACTTTGTGGCAAAAAGAAAAAAAGTTCCATAAAAGACATGGTAGGTTTCAATTCAATTAAAATCGAAAAACGCTACTTTTAAATAATGTCTCCACATCGTAACGTGAATATAATTTCATTTAATATATTCAGAAAATTATAAGATTCTATCTTTTCGAAGCTAATTTTATTTCTATAATTTTGTTACAATTAATAAATAAATTGTTCATTTTTTGAGACTTCGAAATTGACGTTAAACTTATATTAATGATGCACTCGACGCAGGATTCAATTTTCGACATTTAAAAAACAAAAATTTTTTTTAGCTATTCTTCGTAGTTCTTATGGAAAATCACTCTTTTAATAATAGGTTAAAATAAAAAACAAATAATATCAGGATAACATTTTTTGGTTTATGTATAATATATAAATTTGTAATTTATCGAAATTATTATTTTTTATGTTGGTTGATTTCGGAGAAAACAATATTTTATAAAAAAAATACATTTTTCGTGCGTAACAGTACTGAGAATAAAATGAATTGATTTGCTTTCAAATGGATTTATATTAATGGAGTTTGTAATGTATTTGTTATACATTCATTTATAAGCTTTAAAAAAAGGAAAAATTGACGAAATGTTCTAATAAAATGATAACAGAAAATTTTATATTCTTTTATTAATAGTTTATTTTTATCAAATATATTGTAAAAATGAACTTTCTTTTATTCTTAGAAAAATATAAGTATAATAAAGTTACATTAACATTTTTGACACTTCATTATATCATTTTATTTAATTTGATCAATTTCTGGGAACAAGATATATCTATTTATTTCAAATTTTTATTATTTTTTAAACCATTTATTAAAAACCTTTATTTATTTTTAAAATTATTTATTTATAACCTTCATTATTATTTTGTCTTGATAAACCAATAAGAAAACCGTTCTTCAATTATATCTTGATTCCGTATAGCTCTTTAAATATTTTTTGAAATAACAAAAAATAATAAGAAATTAAATAAGAAAGGACCCCGCACACAATGTATGGAAAATAATCATTCGGTCAAATTGGATCAAACTTGGGGAAAAGATAGATCTTGAGGTCCTGAACAAAAGTTCTCATGGGCAAAACCCCCCAAAATTTGACCGAATGATTTTTTCCCATACATTGTGTGCGGGGTCCTTTAATATAATTCTGTTATTATAAAAGTTTTAATTAAAAAGATTTAAGTTTGTTTTGACGTAAATTTTTTATTTCTTTGGACGATGTAATTAATATAATATATTAATAATTTCAGTTTCATAAAGGTTAATACCACCAATTTAACGTATAGGAAATAATTTTAAAATTTTGTTAATAAAACCATAACTAAAAGTATTTTTTAAATGTAGTATGATTTTTAATTTGGGATAAAAATGAGAAAATAAAAATTTATTTATGTAGGAATATTTGAATGGCGATGTATACATATCATCGGTTGGGAGGAACAAGGTATCAGCTCGAGCAAGCGCTTAAAAAGGATCCTACTCGGGGGAGCGCGTGAAAACGTATCAACTCGGGCGTTCGTGTAAAAAGGTACAAACTCCTTTGAGCGCGTAAAAAGGTATCAACTCGCGCGGTCGGCTTTTGAATGTTTAGCAAGCTATTGAAGAAGCAAAAAAAAAAATACAAAAAAGCAATTAAAATTAATGAGAAGAAGTTTAATTTTGAATGTAATATATGAAAATGATAAACATGTAAAGTATAACGTGGATTTGGGAAAAAATCGCTCATTTTTTGTCATTCTTTGCACTTCAAATGCATGTAACTTTGCACAGAATCGAACGGTTTCAACGATTCTCATCTTAAATTAAACTTCTCCTTTTCTACTTTAATCGTTTTTTTGTGGAATATTTGTTGGCCTCTTTAATAGCTTGCTAAGATATTAAAAAGCGTACCGTGCGAGTTGGTACCTGTTAACGCGCTCGCCTGCGTTGGTACCTTGTTCCACTCAACAGATGATATACAGGTGTTTATTAATATGTTTCAATTAATTAAAAATGTTTAGAAAAAACAACGGCAAGAAGTCTAAATCTACTAACTTACACAAAATTGAACGCGTAAAAAAATTATTACAATTCATAAAGAAAATCACAAAATTAAAATAAATAAAGCAAAAAGTATGCGCTTAATTAAAATTAATTGCTTTAAAAATTATTCATAAAGCACATTTCTTGGATTAAATGGAAGCTATCTGATTAACGAAATTTATAGGTATTAGATTAGTCTTACAAAATAATTATTTACAATACAACTATCTTAAAATGATATTTTCTTATTTAAGTAAATAGATTTTGTTTTATTTAGTAAATCTTATATAAGTCATATATATATTTATCTAAATGAGATTTATCCAACAAGAAAATAGTACTGCACTAACCTGAATATTCTATCCACTGTAATTGTTTTTGCCTTTCCTTTTGAGCAGGGAATCGGAACAAATGGTGACCATCACATTTCCTATTGTTGCAATGCAAGTATTGGCATCGATCGTAGACCATCTCTTGCTTTTGCGCCATAGTCTTAACACTTTCACACACTTTTAAAAAAAGTATCTTAATACCCTACATTATAATAAACACTGCACAAGAGTACGTCCAATAGCTTAGTTCGGATGATAAATAAAACAAACGCAATCGATAACCTACAAAAAGTTAACCATTTCGGCGGTAGCTAAAAACTATCACAATATTTAGAAAGCGCACATGAAATTCGCACTAATGACACTTTCATACACGTGATTACTTATCTCACGCACTAGAAATATCGCTATCACTCCACTACTCTGAAGACTAATTTTTCACGCGACACGCATCTGAGCGCCCGGATAAAAACAAAGGCAAGCTCTTTAACCCGCCAAACACGTAACAACAACAAACGCGCGCGCTCATGCCGAGCCGCCGTAGCTCGCGAGCGCACGCGCGATGGATTTCCAAGAAAGCACAGACCGTTTAAAGTCCAGAAAAAGATGTAGCAAGTTATTTTTTTAGACTGTGCAAAAATGATAACCAAAAATTGTAATAACGGATAAATTATAGAAAATAACATTGTTTAAACTCTTGTGACCGTAATAATACTGTCATATGATATTCAAAACATCCCTGCAAAAAATTACGCTAATACGCGTACATCATAATCTGTAAAAGGTTTTTAAAAATTTTTTTATTTAAAAAATAATAAATACATTAAAAGTCTTGAATCTAAAGTTTTTTTTCTGCAATGTAAAATCTTGTCGACTCGCTGTCAACGAGAAAAAGATAGCCAAAAACTTTAAAGCAGAATATTATGGATGGATATAATAATGGGACTAATCTAATATTCTGATCGAGATAATATAATGCCCGGGGTTGTAAATTATACCATTATTAATTCAAAATTGAAATTTCAATCATTAATAAAACCCCGGGTTTAATTAATAATAAAAATTTCAATTGTTAAATAAGCCGTTAATTAAGTTCATATCGGTTAATTAATAATTAAAATTTCAATCGTTAATTAAGACAGCGTTTAATTAAGAATTCATTTTAATCGTTTAATGGATTTTGAAGTCGAATGCGATATCCCCGAGCAGTAATTGTAAAGTCCTTGTAAAGAATCACGGCCGAAAACACGAATTTACGTCTATGTGTCACGATCGTCGAGTAAAAAAAAAGCTAAAAATGCAATCCATTTAATCAGTTAAACTAAACATACATTTTAAATATTTTCTTACGTTATCTTTGATTGATTGTAACTTCCTGAAAAATCAAAATTTTGTAACGAATCAGGGCTTAAATTTTAGCTTTTACTGTCTACTTTTAGAGATTTGTTTCACCATTTTCGTATCTTAAATAATTGAATTTAGGACTACGCTTTTACTGCAGAATCAGGTCCGAAGAAAGTTAATTAAATACTGGTTTAATAAACGATTCAAACTTTAATTCTTAATTAGACGCTCGTTTAATTAATGATTGAAATTTTAATTCTGAATTGAACGCAGGTATAGTTAACGATTGAATGTTTAGTTATTAATTAAACTGGGGTTTAAATAACGATTGAAATTTTAATTTTAAATTAAACTGAGTAATTAATTGAAATTTCAACTAATATTATTCATTAGCTTTTAATGCAACTGGATTGATTATTTCTCTACTAAAATATCGCTTTGAAAATAAGAAACGCAGTTTCAAAAAATATTGAATGGTTCGCACGATATTATTTAAGAGATTATCGGAATTTTCTAAATTGTTTGCAACCATTTTGAGAAGTACGAAAATGTCAATATAAGAGATTTTTCGAAAGAATGTTAAAAAGTTTGCCTTCTCTTATATGATTAACGCCATTTAATCACTTTTTACATTTAAATATTTTGAAGAATTTATATGGAAAAGTCAGAAGTCTTGGCGATTACTTATATTTTAAATAGATTAAAAAATAGAGTATGGAAAATCGAGTAAATGACGAAATCGCTGTAAAAACATGTACATAATTATTTATTTTACAGAAGAGTTGTTACATTGAATAAAATATGATTTTTTCGAATTATTAAATTTCAACTCTACTAGAGTAAAAAATGTGTATAATATAATACCATTTTTTTATGTTATACACTATTATTGATTATAATTCAGAGGAAAATGATGTTTTCATTAAGTCCCAAATGTGAATGCAAATCTTATGCAGGATTATCTTTGAGGCTTAAATAAAACAATTTGAAGCACATGCACATTTTTTGAGAATAGCCTTTATGCATTTTCGGCCGATTAAAAATGCTTTTTATATTATATGCTTACTTGTTGATTACCACTTAATAAATAATATTAATAAAAACTTACTTTTAGAACAAATAACGTATGTTTTATAGGGATTAGAGAATGGGAATGAGAATATAATATGTATTTCTGAAATTGAACTTGATTGGTCAACGATACCTTTTTATCCTGCTTAATCCTTATAAAAGTTTATCTTGACCGTGATTGATTACATTTTACATTGAAATTGGATAGGGATATTATTGCAAAAAATAAATATAACGATATTTTTAATGAGTTTACTCTTGGTGAATTAATTTATTCAGAATATAAAATTTTCTTTAAAATATAAATTAAAACATCAATTTTACTAGAGAATGATAATTAAATGATAAAAAGGTGAAAATTCTGGATGTTGTGTTACAATAATGTAATGAAAAAAATTATGCACGAGAAAAAAAAAACAATATATTGAGTCGGGATTGAACGTGGATCCAAAAGATTACGGCAAAACTAGCCGCACGCCTTAGCCACCACGGCTACCGCTACGATGTCAATGTCTAACACTGAAATCGTATATGTTCATCTTCTCCCATTCGGCTTAGGTTGTGAATTAGAATTTGAGTTTTACAGTTTAAAGTTTATAATTTCATTAATTTGCGTGTATACAATATACAAATGCACCACCGAGCGGCGGTTGTCAGGCCGCTCGGCCAAAGTCGGATTGTTGCGGGAGAAGTAAACAGACGGCGAGCGCGGGGCGCGCCGCTGGGTCGCTCGTGTATACACATGACCGGTGAACGCGCACTGAGCCGCCGAGCCGTCGTCTCCCGCTTACCCCGCCCCGCGCCGCGTGTACACGTCTCAACGACCAATCACGAAATTGTGGACATGCTCCGCTACTTTGGCCGCGAGAGGCAGCAGCGCGCCGCGCGCAGAAATCTGCCTCACTTTTTTCCGGGGCGCTGGCAATCTCTCTATTCATCTCTGCTTATATACAATTTTCAGCAAAATCGAGTAAAATTTCAATTTTTGTTAGCGATCTTACGTCCACCAGTCTGAATTATCACAATATATGTTCAGATTCCTAATCAGCAAAACCAAAAATCCAGTATTAAGGTAATACAAATTTCAGCAAAATCTAATAATATTTCAATATGTGACCACCATCTTTGAATCCGCCATTTTGAATGTTCTTAATTTGAGTTCAGATTTGTAATAAGCCACTCCAAAAACTCCTTATATACAATATTCAACAAAATACAGTAATAGTTCAATATGTGGCCGGCATCTTCGAACTGCCATTTTGAAATCTGAAAATCTGAGTTGAGATTCGTAATCTACGAATCCCCTAAATACAATTATTAGCAAAATCCAGTATTACTTAAATATTTTGCCGCCATTTTCAATTTTTAAAATCTAAGTTCAGATTCGTAATAATCGAATCCAGAAATCCCGTATATACAATTTTCAGCAAAATTGAGTAATATTTCAATATGCGGAAGACATTTTTGTTCCGCTATTTTGAATTTTCAAAATCTGAGTTCATATTCCTAATCAGCGAATCTCGATACCCCCTATATACAATTTTCAGCAAACCCAGTAGTTTTAGAATATTTCCCCTCCATCTTCGATCAGTCATTTTGAATTCTGAAAATCTGAGTTGGGATTCGTAATCTGCGAATCCACATATTCCTTATGTACAATTTTCAGCAAAATCGAGTATAATTTTAATTTTTGTTAGCGATCTTGCGACCACCAGTCTGAATTATCACAATATATGTTCAGATTCCTAATCAGCGAACCCAAAAATCCCGTATTAAGGTAATACAATTTTCATCAAAATCCAATAATATTTCAATATTTGACCACCATTTTCGAATCCGCCATTTTGAATTTTCAAAATCTGAGTTCTGATTCGTAATCAGCGAATCCAGAAATCCCTTTTATACAATTTTCAGCAAATCCAGTAGTATTTGAATATTTCGCCTCCATCTTCGATCAGCCATTTTGAATTCTGAAAATCTGAGTTATGATTCGTAATCAGCGAATCCACATACCCCTTATATACAATATCCATCAAATTCCACTAGTTTTTGAATATTTTGCCTCCATCTTCGATCAGCCATTTTGAATTCTCAATATCTGAGTTGTGATTCGTAATCAGCGAATCCACATACCCCTTATATACAATTTTCAGCAAATTCCAGTAGTTTTTAATATTTCGCCTCCATCTTCGATCAGCCATTTTGATTTCTGAAAACCCGATTTGGGATTCGTAATCAGCGAAACCAGATACGCCTTATATACAATATACAGCAAACTCCAGTAGTTTTAGAATATTTCGCCTCTATCTTCGATCAGTCATTTTGAATTCTGAAAATCTGAGTTGGGATTCGTAATCAGCGAATCCACATATTCCTTATATACAATTTTCAGCAAAATCGAGTAAAATTTCAATTTTTGTTGGCGATCTTGCGACCACCAGTCTGAATTATCACAATATATATTCAGATTCCTAATCAGCGAAACCAAAAATCCCGTATTAAGGTAATACAAATTTCAGCAGAATCTAATAATATTTCAATATTTGACCACCATCTTTGAATCCGCCATTTTGAATGTTCTTAATTTGAGTTCAGATTAGTAATAAGCCACTCTAAAAACTCCTTATATACAATATTCAACAAAATTCAGTAATATTTCAATATGTGGCCGACATCTTCGATCCGCCATTTTGAATCCTGAAAATCTGAGTTGAGATTCGTAATCTAGGAATCGCCTAAATACAATTATTAGCAAAATCCAGTATTACTTAAATATTTTGCCGCCATTATCAATTTTTAAAATCTAAGTTCAGATTCGTAATAATCGAATCCAGAAATCCCGTATATACAATTTTCAGCAAAATTCAGTAATATTTCAATATGCGGATGACATTTTTGTTCCGCTATTTTGAATTTTCAAAATCTGAGTTCAGATTCCTAATCAGCGAATCTCGATACCCCCTATATACAATTTTCAGCAAACCCAGTAGTTTTAGAATATTTCGCCTCCATCTTCGATCAGTCATTTTGAATTCTGAAAATCTGAGTTGGGATTCGTAATCTGCGAATCCACATATTCCTTATATACAATTTTCAGCAAACTCGAGTATAATTTCAATTTTTGTTAGCGATCTTGCGACCACCAGTCTGAATTATCACAATATATGTTCAGATTCCTAATCAGCAAACCCAAAAATCCCGTATTAAGGTAATACAATTTTCAGCAAAATCCAATAATATTTCAATATTTGACCACCATTTTCGAATCCGCCATTTTGAATTTTCAAAATCTGAGTTCAGATTCGTAATCAGCGAATCCAGAAATCCCTTTTATACAATTTTCAGCAAATCCAGTAGTATTTGAATATTTCGCCTCAATCTTCGATCAGCCATTTTGAATTCTGAAAATCTGAGTTATGATTCGTAATCAGCGAATCCACATACCCCTTATATACAATTTCCAGCAAATTCCAGTAGTTTTTAATATTTCGCCTCCATCTTCGATCAGCCATTTTCATTTCTGAAAATCTGAGTTGAGATTCGTAATCTACGAATCCCCTAAATACAATTATTAGCAAAATCCAGTATTACTTAAATATTTTGCCGCCATTATCAATTTTTAAAATCTAAGTTCAGATTCGTAATAATCGAATCCAGAAATCCCGTATGTACAATTTTCAGCAAAATTGAGTAATATTTCAATATGCGGAAGACATTTTTTTCCGCTATTTTGAATTTTCAAAATCTGGGTTCAAATTCCTAATCAGCGAATCTCGATGCCCCCTATATACAATTTTCAGCAATATATCTATAAGATATTAGTGTAGTGGGGTAGGTGGAGGGGTATGTGGAGTGGTAGGTGGAGGGGTATGTGGAGTGGTAGGTGGAGGGGTAGGTGGAGGGTGTGTGGATGGGGCGTGGAGGGGAATGGAGGGGGTGGAGGGGAATGGAGGGGTGGAGGGGAGTGGAGGTGGGTGGAGGCGAGTGGCGTGGGCGGAGGGGGTGGAGAGGTGGATGGGAGTGGAGGGGCAGACGCCCTTCAAAATAACGTAAAATTTGAAAGAATTTAACGGTAAAAAGTGGCGGGTTGGTGGAGGAGAGGTGGAGGGAGTAGAGTGGAGTGGGGGGTGGTGGGGAGCGGCGGGGAGGAGGGAAGTGGAGGGGGTGGATGGCGGTGGAGGGGATAGGTACCCATTTTTGCCCTTACAACTATATAATATAGGAAGATATAGGGACATTGTATGTATGTATGTTATTTATATATTATAAAATATTATGCTTACATTCTTACAGACTAAGTTATGGAGCAGGCACATGTGCCCAAAGGTGTTAAAAGCAGGTGACTGGTCCGAATACTCAAAATTCTCGTCAATAATGCGTATAGCGCGGGCAGTTAAACGGCAACCGATATGCCCGAATAAAGGCTCTGAAGAACAGTTAGAAAAGGGCTAAATTCAAAAATATAATAGAAATTTCGGTGAATTATGCGCCCATAAACGCTGGCGCTGTGAGCAGTTGTCTATAAATTGTTCTATTAATTGGAAAGTTTGAAAACCTCAAATTTTGATTTTCGCGGAAATTTCTCAGTGTAACAGCACACTGAGGTTAGAGCGACTAACCGCGCTCTGACACGAAATTTGTTAGGTGAGGGTCGCAATTACGACGACACTTACGTAACTTCGATTATTTCTTTCGAAATTACCGATTACTGATCGTCACTCTCGGGGCATCTATCATCCCCGCCACAATGGGACCTTACCTGTGCTATTGCTTCGGCTCAATATTCCCATACATATTAAGCTATATGAGGATTTTGTATGAATATAAAAAGGGGAACGAGAGAGAGGTTAAAGAAAATGCGGAACAAGAACTATCTAGTTATTTAATATTTATTATGTCCCTTATTTCCATACAATGTGTGATCGAGTTCGTAAAGCCCTGTATATAAACGTATGTATATGTGTGTGTGTGTGTGTATCTATACACAAATATATTTGCTTGTATGTATATAATTAATTATTTGTTCCTCTACCTTTCTGCCTTCGACGTAATAGTATGATCGTTTAAAATAGGCCTAACCCTGATTATCGCGCAAAACCAACGCTAATGTAACACGGAACGCGTGGACTCACGTGCAGTGTGTTATACGCGCATGGTTGGCTCTTAAGGCAGCAGGCGCGCGCGAGCAATACAAGCAGACCTTTATGGGTGCGATCCGCTGCGTGGAGTATTGCGCCGATAGACCGCGGTCTATACATGTATATTGGTCCTGCGGATGGAAACTAACCTTTCGTGAGGCGAGTGTCAACAACCCTGGAGACGAGGAGCAGAAGGATAATATCATGGGTTCGTAGCGGAACGTATAATTGGGGACAGAAGGGAGATTTAATCTCTGTCAGATAAGTATAACCTTTTGGTCTTTTCTTGTTTATCGAGAGGATTCGTTGATCCTTTGTGGCCGTGTTTTCTTCTTTTTATTTCAGATTTATGTGCAGATGGTGCGTGAGCTAAGTAGGCCCACGCACTCAGCCTCCTTTGGTCTGGACTGCGTCGGGTTTCAGTGATTTGTTATTGTCAGTGTTCGGCTGGATGACTGCTCTGACTCCAAGGAAAATGACAAGTGGCCTTCCTTCCAACAGTTTGTTACAATGAGCTGGATATGGGCCACTGTCCTACAATGGCTACAGTGTGTTCGTGTTGAGGAAAAATCTCTGCTTTCCTTCTTTCTTCAAGGCCCACATACACATGTAAGGAAAGGATACAAAGGAGAGGGGCCTGTTAACGTATCGGATAAACCCGGCCAATTTAGCACTCTTGTATGTATGCCATTTAACGTTTAAAACGAACATTGATTATCCTTAAGTAAAATCACCATGGGTATAGGCGAATATAGAGGAACATGTATTTATACGCACACACACACAACACAAGTATGCATACAATTAAGTAATTAAACTGAATAACTATATTGTAAGGTTAAATTATAGATTAACTTAAATTAATTGCAATATTGGCTTAATATGAAATATTATATAAATTCTCTTAGCAACCCGTGCGTTGCCATGCGTTTTCCCTTATAATATTACAATATTGTTGTTAATATACTTATTACTGGTTATACGTTTATTATTCACACTTAGAAGTTATTGGGAATCGTTGTTTTATACACTTCTATATGTTATTCTTAACTTACGCCTTGAATTGTTATTCTAGATGTGTTTAGTTTTAAATTGGGCTTTATAAACCTTTTGTCCTTATACACGTATTTATGTTCGCCTATCCTCCAAATCTATTTTTATTGCTCCTAGTCCTATTCAATTTTGGTTAAGTGTAAGGGGAGCAACGAATAACCATGGTTTGGGGTATCTAGTTACAAAACTGAGAAGTCTTATTGAAATTTTCTAAGTTGGCGTAATTAACTTATACACTGGGTTCTTCTCTCTTTAATAGTGCAATGTAACTATTCTATTTCCATTGATATAATATGATGATAAAAAAGGGGTTTCGTCTAGCTTGAAAATTTCTTTTAATTATCCAATACTGGATACTAAGGTTCCTTTTCTTGTCCCAAAATAGGAATCTACAAGGTTAATGTGACTCAATGTTTGCACCACAGGGCCCTACGCTAAGAGAACTCGCACCAAGAATGACAATTGGACTATCACACTTCCCTGAGGTCACACGTGCAAGCTCCACCGTCCAAAAAGGAGGAATATGCTTATAGGGATGAGTCTGATTTCAATGAGACGTTAAAGAAATTTACTGTGTCACTTCAGTAATTAATATTGTTCTCCTTTGGTTAGTAAAACCTCTTATTAACTCTTTATATGGTAATAAAAAAAAAAAAAATATATATATATATATTTGTTTTTATTTAATTATATGTTGATAATAAATACTGTATATTGATAATCTATATATGTTATTCAAATTAATTAATAGGTATATAGGTTAATCTACATTTAATTTTGTCTTCTTCTAGTAATGGATAATAAATGAAGTGCAACCAATTACATGCATTTACAATAAATTTCTTTAACTGTTCATACCAAATTATGAACGTTTGGGATCGGTACATTTAAATTATTTTTTTGAATTCCTTTTCTTTTTGGTTTGTAAATTTTAAATAATGATACTCACTCTTTTTGTGTTTCAGATGGTGGTAGAAAGTTAATGAAGAAAAGGCCTAGGTTGGAGATACAAGTCCGCTTGTGTCTGTGTTTTCCCTTATTTAGTGTTCTCTGTCTATTAGGCTTAATTATCCAATCTTGAAAAATAGCCTTTCTGCGTATAGATTTCTTTTGTTTTAATTCCTTGTGGTTTAATTTACTAGGTTCAATCTTATTTGCTATATATCTTTAGCTGTTCTCGGCAGTGCGTGCCGAGAAGTCTATGTTTGGTTAGGAGTGGTGGATGCTGGTCGGTAAGGTAACTGTGTTTCGTCCCAAGGTTACCATCGTTGGGCTCATCAGCAAGGCTTGATGGTAACCTCTGCCTTGGACACAAAGGGTGGATGTCTGTGCTGTGTTAGACGCGCTATATATACTAACCGCAAGGCGATTCGGCCACTTGCGGGAGTTAGTATACCTCATAATTGGGGCTCGCTCTCTAGCGGTGGAGCGAGGTAGCGGAGCAACTACGGATGGAGAGAGAGGGGAACTCTGGAACCCCACAGGCGCCCCCACTAGTGGTGAGGCCGCAGGGCGAGCCACTATGATGGAGTGAGTGCTGGTGTCCAGGCCATGTGCTCGAATGGCACATGCGGGAACGAAGTTACCGGTTGAGTTAGGTGCGTCAGTCCTGCGAGTGAGGAATCTGCGCGTGGAGAGATGTGTGTGTGACTCCTGGGGCCGAGGGCCTTTGTTGGCTCGACTCGGTAAGGAGGTGTGCGTGTGTCTTGCCAGGGAGCAAGCTGCTGCGACCTGGGGCTGAGTGTGTGCCCGGGAGCCAGTGCCGCTCGGACCGGGTGATGCTGTGTCCCTACACTAGGCGGATGAAGCCTGGTATGGGTGGATGTGTGAGTTCACGTGCCGGGCTGGCAGTGCGTGAGAAGAAAGAGCGGGGTCACCAGGTTATGTGTGTGGGCTCCAGCTCCGCAGCCATGGCGCTTTCCAGACGCGGCGTGCGGAGAAGGAGTTAGCGACAGCCATTCCATCCTGCTGCCAGGGAGCGTAGCGTGCTGCGACCTGGGGGATGTGAATGAAACTGTGCTCTGCGGAGGAAGTACCTACACTCGGTCCTCTGCCAGGGAGCGTAGCGTGCTGCGACCTGGGGGGGAGTGTGGCTTGCTCCGGGTGTAAGGCAAGGGATGCCGTGTGTGTGTCACTAGCCAGGCTGGCTGTGTGTGACAGCGTTGTGTTTGTGTGAGGATATGACTCGACAGAAGGTTTGACTCGGAAGGTATCAGAAGGTTTTTGACTCGGAAGGTATCAGAAGGTTTTGCGTGGTTCTAATCACGTCGGGGTCACCACTTTAGCTGTTCTCGGCAGTGCGTGCCGAGAAGTCTATGTTTGGTTAGGAGTGGTGGATGCTGGTCGGTAAGGTAACTGTGTTTCGCCCCAAGGTTACCATCGTTGGGCTCATCAGCAAGGCTTGATGGTAACCTCTGCCTTGGACACACAGGGTGGATGTCTGTGCTGCGTTAGACGCGCTATATATACTAACCGCAAGGCGATTCGGCCACTTGCGGGAGTTAGTATACCTCATAATTGGGGCTCGCTCTCTAGCGGTGGAGCGAGGTAGCGGAGCAACTACGGATGGAGAGAGAGGGGAACTCTGGAACCCCACATATCTATGTGTATATATCTCTATATTTCTTTTTTCCTTGTTTACAAATTTTAGTACTTTTATAACGCGAATAGAAAATTATGAAATTAAATTTAATCGAGGGCACTTGGCCTTTATACCTTTTTCTATGTGTATATATATGATTCCTTTTTACGTCCTGTTCGTTCAGGAGTTTAAACCACTCTACCCAATATAGCTTATTTGTTGAGCAGGCTCGCGCGCTTTCGTCCTCCGCTCTTCATTCACTCTCCTTCTCTCTCGCACTCATACATTCGGATAGAGCCGATAAATGCGCTCGCTTCGTGTAGGCCCAGGCCGTGCTGCCCTCGCCTTGTCGCGGCAGCGCCGGTCACTCCTTGACTTCGCAGAGCCTCGTTGTCGCCGCGCGGTCAGCACTTTGTTGTCGTCGCGTGTTCACCTCCCCCGTCGGATGTTTGGAGCTAGAGGGTGTTGTATTTCGCTCAATGAAAAGAATGCTTACATTTGTGGCCTTGAAGTTGAAGTATGGCTAGCTAGCGTTCTTTTCCTTGCATTTATAAAACTAACTACTTTCACGCGGGAATTTATATTAGCTTTATATTCATATATTGAAACTTTTTTTTTTTAAATAATCGAACTGTTGTAACGTAACAGGAGGTTACATTTCATATATTAATCAAATTAAACATAACATTAAATTCAACTTTTATCAAGTTTGATAATTTTATTACATAAAAGCGCATATAATCTATTAATATGAATTTTTTTGTAATTTTATCTCTGATATTGAATTAAACATTTAGATATTATAAAAATATGCACGTTAAATGATTTTCACCTATATCCATATGTAGATATTGTCTAGCATCAGGATCTTTGTTATCATCTAAGCGGTTAAACCATGCTGTTAATGTCGTTTTCCCATCGTCTTTTCGTCGATAAATAGAATATTTTGTTGTATTATAATCGGTTATGCAATAAAATATTTTGGAAAATCTTTACTCCATTTACGTTTCATTATCCATACTCATTCAATATTTCGTTTTTCCTCTTCTACTTCGTACATTATTAATTATTAATTATTATTAATTTATGCGGTTTCTCATTATGTGCTTTTTAAATAAATTTATTATTATAACAATTTATCTACACTCTACTTCATACGATTTTTTTCTATTTTTATTTTATCGATTTTATTAATTTTATTATACATTGACATTGATTTCATGCCGAGCAAGCGTTAGCGAGTGAGGTTATACAGTTAGTAGACAATTAGGAGAATAGAATGAAAAATGTGAAAGCCATGGAAGGTTACACGACTAAACAATATCG
Source organism: Torymus aiolomorphi (assembly GCA_036365515.1). NCBI lineage: Eukaryota > Metazoa > Arthropoda > Insecta > Hymenoptera > Torymidae > Torymus > Torymus aiolomorphi. The sequence goes on along the minus strand of CM070874.1, from coordinate 239,071,488 downwards.
AAAAGACTAAGGGAAAACACGAAATCGCATACAATAAATATAAACGGGAAGAGGTATTCAATTTAGGCGACTTGTTATGCAAAATGGAAAGATAATTTTGCTTGACGCAAGCAAAAATATAAGTGCTTAATTGAATATTAAGTATGACGAACTAATAAAGATTGCGCGCATAGTAATAATATAAATTTATCTTTTATCGTTGAGTAACACAATTCCTATAACTCTTTCCTTTTTCTCCTATCTCGTCGATTTTCTTTATCCCTCGTCTCTCTCTCTCTCTCTCTCTCTCTCTCTCTCTCTCTCTCTCTCTCTCTCTCTCTCTCTCTCTCTCTCTCTCTCTCTCTCTCTCTCTCTCTCTCTCTCTCTCTCTCTCTCTCTCTCTCTCTCTCTCTCTCTCTCTCTCTCTCTCTCTCTCTCTCTCTCTCTCTCTCTCTCTCTCTCTCTCTCTCTCTCTCTCTCTCTCTCTCTCTCTCTCTCTCTCTCTCTCTCTCTCTCTCTCTCTCTCTCTCTCTCTCTCTCTCATTGTTCTCTCAATATCTCTTTCCTTATATGGACACTAATATCTTTCTTCTCACTTTTCGGAATTTGTCGATCGGAATTTATTCGCGATTTGTGTTGGGACGTGGAGCCAAACAGCCGTCCGCCCGACGAGACTGCAAATTCACGCATTATTAGTCCGGGGATACAGGAAAAAATAAATTCCAACGAGGCAAACATGTTAGTCGATTCCGGCAGCGAAGTAACGTGTATTTCCGACGAATTGTTCAGAAGGTTGAATCAAGAAAACAAAAGCATTCCTAAATTACCAGTGAGCAATTTAGCCGTGTATGTCGCTGTTGGTCGAAAGACAATAAGAGTCACGCGAAAAGTTTTTCTAACTATAAATGTTTGGAAGTTTAATCTTGGTTTTACATTTTTAGCAGTACCGGGGTTATTAACTGACATAATAGTTGGAGCAGATTGGTTAAAAGCTTTTGGGAGAATTATTAATTTCTGTAATGAAACTGTTGAGTTGCTTAATGAAACCCTACCTTCAAGTTTAGTTGATTATCGTTCAAAGTCTGTAGAAGACAAAATAGAGCTTTCATGTTACGGTATAACGTATAAATAATTCAACGATATAAATAATTCAAGCAGCTACCAAAATTATTATTAGAATGATTTTTCGGAGAGTATTCTGCTTTGGGGGGAGCACGGAAAGTGCGACGGCAAAGACATTTAATGCATGAGAAAATTGAAATTAAAACTATCAACATTGTAAATATTGACAATTATTGTAAAGATTGTAAATTATCTATTGAAGACCAAATAAAGACATACACGGAAAATTTAAACAGTTCAACTTCTCCCCAGAAAGAAATGATAAACGAACTTTTAATAAAGCATCGCGGTGTATTTTCTGACAAAGCAGGGTGTACTCACGTGTACGAGCACGAGATTAATCCGACTTTTGAGAAACCTTTTAGTAAAAAATCATACCCCGTACCTTTACATCAACAAGCAACAGTTGATCGGAAAATCGAGAATATGTTGGAACAAGGTATTATCGAATATTCGTGCAGTGAGTACTGCAACCCTATTAGAATCGTTAGAAAAAAGACGACGACGTCAGAATTTGCCTCGACGTACGTTTTTTGAACAAGAGGATACATGTGGATAATGAATACCCGCCGATGATCAAAGAGTTAGTACAGATGCACGACGGGGCGATATATTTTTCAACCACCGATTTCATAATGGGATATTATCAATTTGTATTAAAAACGGAATCGCGATAATATACTACATTTAGATACAAGGGTCGTACTTTTCAGTTCGTTAGAATCCCATTCGGGTTAAATACAGCGGGATCGCCTTACGGAAAGTTTTGCACTTGGTCACTGTATATATCGACAATTTATGGATTACCTCCAAAACCTTCGAAGATCACGTGAATCGTGTCGATCGGGTACTGCCATGCATCGGAGAAGCCGGGTTAACGCTCAGCCTTGAGAAATCGCATTTTTTTTAACGAAGCGTGAAGTTTTTAGGATTTACATCAGATAAAAAGGGGATACGCGCTAGTCCCGAACACTTAGACAAAATTCGTGATTTCCCGCCCCCATGTAATAGAGAGAAATTGCAAGCGTTCCTCGGTGTTTGTGGTTATTACCGTCGGTTTAGTGAAAAGCACGCAAATTATATCGAACCGTTTAGAGATTTGTTAAGCTCGTTAAAATCATGGCAGTGGACAGAGAATCATACGCGCGCGTTCGAAGCGCTTCAAGAAAATTTGATGAGTGCTGTCATCCTAAGTCATTTTATACTAAATGCCAAATTCTGCTTGCAAACTGATGCCAGCGATGCAGGTATTAGCGGGATTCTTTATCAAATTGATAATCTGGGCGACGAGCGAATAATTTCTTTAACTAGTAGGATGCTTACAAACTATGAGTCTAGATACACTAAGACTGAAAAGGAACTCCACGCGAGTATCTATTCTGTTTTAAAATTTAGATATTATCTGATAGGCGCGAAGTTTGACATAATAATAGATCACAAATCTTTATCTTTTCTATTATCGTCAACTTTCCATTCGTTGTTCCAGATTCGATGAAAACTCCATGGTGGTCGTTGGTGCTTCTTTAACAACGTGTAATTTCGGCCAAACGTTGTATAGCATTTGGTTGGTAAAGGTGCTTATGGTAGAGTGTGAATCATAATTTTGTATCTTGAATCTACTGGCCAATTGTGTACCAGGAAAGGTTTAAATAAATGGACACCATTTAATCAATTTTAATGAAACATTCAACAACAAATTACTACTGCAATATATTAAGAATTTTGAAACTTTTATTAAAAAACACAAGAATAAAGCTGATATTCCTAAAATAAGAAGTTCTTTCCTCAACACCATAAAAAATTCATACAATAGAGAACTAGCAAATAATTCATACGAAAATAAAAAATTAAAAATAGATCTTAAAAAAACAAGAAAATTTCTAAAACAGAACTCAGACATTCTAATAACTAGAGCTGATAAAGGGAATGCTACAGTGATAATTAAAATCATGTTACGTAGAAAAAACCGATATGCTATTTAACGATCAAAAATATTATGAAAAAATAAAATCAAACCCTTTATCAAGCCTAGAAAGGAAAACAAATGATATAGTGAAATGGCTCAATAAAATGGATTTTAGTGGTACTAAAAAACAAATACTCCCGGTCCTTCAAAAATTCAGTATATCAAAAGCGTATGGTCTTATTAAAATACTTAAAGCAGGTTTTCCAGTCAGACCCATAATATCCACAGTGAACTCTCCTACTTACTACGTTTCAAAATTTTTTGCTCAATTCCTACAAAATAATTTAAAAACCCCGTCATCACATATAGATAATAGTTTAAAGCTAAAAGAAAAACTTGAAAATATCAAAATACCATACAATTATGAAATAGTGAGTTTTGATGTCGTAAGTCTTTTTACAAATGTTCCTGAATACTTAGTATACGAAGCGATAGAAAGAAGGTGGCATCAAATACACAATAGAATAAATATGACCTGTACCGAATTTCTTAAAGTAATTAAATTCATCCTAAACAATAATTATTTTCAATTTAATGGCAATTTTTATAGACAAACATTCGGATCCGCTATGGGAAATCCGTTAAGCGTATATTATCTAACATAGTTATGGAAGATTTAGAAAACTCATGTATCAATAAACTTCAAGAAAAACCGCTATTTTATTACCGTTATGTGGATGATATTGTTCTTTGTATACCGAAAAATAATATACGCGATACGTTACAAATTTTCAGCTCTTATGACACAAACTTACAATTCACTGTTGAACATTCTGAAAATAATAGCATTAGTTTTTTGGACATAAAAATTATAATAAACGATGAAAGTAATATAATAACTAATTGGTATCGAAAACCTACCTTTTCAGGAAGATATCTCAATTTCAATTCGCATCACCCGACAAGTAACAAAATAGCTATCATATACTGTCTCCTTGATAGAGCAATAAAATTATCGCACAATAGATTTCACAAAGAAAATACAGGATTTATCAAATATGTTTTAAAAAACAATAATTATCCACATAATTTAGTTGATTTTCACATAAAGAAACGCTTAAAAATGCTACAAAGTTCAGATAACAGCTCCAAACAACAAAAAACCTACGATGGGATTATATGTTTACCGTTTGTTAATGAGTTAGAATGTTTTACGAAAAATTTTTTTAAAAAATTTAATATTAATGTTGTGTTTAGTACCATAAATAAACTAAATAATGTAATAGTATTAGCAAAAGATACAGAAGAAAAATACAATAAAAACAATGTGTTGTATAAAATCAATTGTAAAAATTGTGAAGCAACGTATGTGGGACAAACAGGTAGACGATTAAATGTACGAATAAAAGAGCATAGAAAAAAATATCTTGATAAAGATGATAAATCTTCCTTATTTGCGCACACTGAAAATAACAATCATACAATAGATTTTGACAATATTAAAATCTTAGATACAGAAATAAATAACGGAAAAAGACTTTTTTCAGAAGCATTCTTCATTCATCAACAAAAAGATTATATAAACAAACAATTTGAAATCAATAAACTAGCGAAAGAATATAATATATTAATTAATAACTGCGAAATTTAGCTTAATATAACTCTTACTATGTATTAAAACTTTGTAAAGTCGAACGGGTATATTAGGAGAGCACGTTGGATGAGCATATAATAGACTTACACTATGACGTGCTCCCCTGATACCTCGCTTCGGCTCCGAATCGTTCAACGCTATCCCCACCTGTCTCACATCGTTTTATATACTTTTATACACACAAAATATACACACACAATTACAGTAGATTAGTATATATAGACCGTTTGCCGAAAATTAAAGCATTGACGAAACGGACAGTCTCCCGTTATTATTACATCTTGACGTAATGTAAGTGTACCTTGTTATACATAATTTGTTTAGAGTTGCGAATTGTGATTTATTAATATCTAAGTGATTAGTTTTTAATAAATATGTAATTATTTTGAATTGGAATTGATTGTAAAAACTACGTTTTGTTGTGTAAAATTTATAAGTTCAACATACTGTATATATTTATTATGTAAATGGTTTTTGTTAAATATAGAGCACCTGAAGAGGGACACGAAAAAAGTGTCCGAAACGTCGGTTAAAAGTAAATGGTGTCCATTTATTTAAACCTCTCCTGGTAGACAATTGGCCATTAGATTCAAGATACAAAAAAAAATTACGCTATAGATAGGTATAGTTATTACTGTGTTATTATTAATTAATTTATAAATTTAAAATATAAAGATGCGGGGGGTTTATTGTATTTTAATACTTGTGAATATTTATAAAAAGAAAATCTTACGTTATATATGTACTACTACTGCAATATGGCATACTAATATTACTACTGTAATATCGGAAATTATTCTATACAAAAGTAATGTATATGAGTTACTCTTTGATACCTTCAAATAAACTCACTACATGGAATTCTGTGCAGGTTACAGTTTTTAAATGGGGTGAGAAGAACATCATCTTGGTACCAAAACCCAATTTAGAATCGTACAAATTACGTATGATAAGGAGAAAGACTAAAATTATAGGTATACTCAAGTGGTACTCGTACAAATTATTATCTTCTTTATGCGATTAAAAAAATGGTTTTTCTCTAAATTATTTGAAAATAGTACATTATGTAACAAGGGAGAAAAGTCGCTCTTGATTAGCGCGGGTGGGTTCGCTACCCGAGCGAGCGAAGCGAGTCGAATCATCGACTTTTCTCCCGAGTTACATATAGTACTTTATTCCCATCTCAACTGTGACCACTTTTCTATTTGGAAAGTGGGACCGAGGAAATATGGGGGAGTGTTTGTAAACATGGGCGGTGCCCGGCAAAAAGAGGGAAATGTGGCCATATTTCCCTCTTTTGCGGGAAATATGGCATATTTCCCTCTTTTGCGGGCAATATCGTCATATTTCCCGCAAACGTTAAATTTGTTGAAAGAGGGAAACAAAGTTAACTTTTGTCCTGCTTTTCAGGGAAAAAGGTGGCCATATTTGTTGAGATGGGAATAAAAGTTTTTTCACTACTGTTTTAGCATGTACTTTCAAAAAGTCAACTCTAGATATTTGTGCCTATTATTAAATGACTTACATAATGAGTCATTTATGGGTTACCAGATTTTTGCAAATATTGAATTTTTTTAGCTATACTGCTTTTTAAAAAATGGCTTTGCATTTTTCTAGGTCTTTATACTGGAAAAGCCTTTGTTTTAGCATATCAAATAATATGATTTGTTACTCATTAATGCGCCGCTTATAGAATTTATTTTCCATTACTTTGAATGACATTATTAAAAACGAAACTTGTTTTAGAAAACACAATTAATCGCTGGCACACTGACAAAGTCAATGAAAAATAACTTTTGTGTGGCGAGATCGATACATTTTATCCCTTACAAAAATATATACTGCATGTCGAAATAAGCAAGATAGTAGTTTTTCACTTACTATATAAAAACCGATGACTTTTATACAGAAAAGATTATCACGTACTACTAGATGTTCCCATAGCTTTCATATGAGTTATGCGGTAAAAGAATGGCTTTGAAAAGAAATGAGTAACGCTACCACATTTTCACTATTTAAGGTCTAGAATCTAGTCGCGCTGGTCTTTGTCTTGATGGAAGATATTTTGAGTGTTAAAAATTACGCTCAAGTTGTTGTGATGACTGCCTTTTGTAAAGAGATTCACTATGGCTCCTCCAGAGGACGATTCGCGCATGAGGTCTTTCGTGCATTTCTTTTTTCAATTTCCCTCTAGCTCAAATTTGAAAAGTTCGGCGGAATTACTTATATACTATGTGACTCTATTAATTTAGTAGTATGGTAGAAAACAAGAATTAACTAAGTCTTACTAGTTAGTCCATCAAATACGCAATGTTATATTTTAATATCTTACTATAATATATAGTTGTAATTTGTAACGCTAACTTTGGTACATTACAATTAGTAATGTAAATAGGAAAAAATCCCAGCTGTAAGGGTTCTTTTCAGGCCAAGTCTCCAGAACAGAAAAACCTAACTTTAGAAAAGGAATGCTTGGCAGAAGAGGGCCCAAGCAACCCATACGACACCCTAATTAACACTGTTACCTGTAACACACACTAAAAGCGAAGACAGCACTCTTGTAGAGGAGCATTGCGAGCTCCTCGTGCTGCAACCATGCCCCGCTCCTGATGAAGAAGACGTAGCTCCTGCCATCCCTTATACTAACTGATGCTGCTTCGATGCGAGTGAGCTGGGCCTAACCTCCTCTTGATTCTTCTTGGCATGTGGAGGCGGCAGCTCTGAGGTGACCCTGTAAAAAGAAAAGATGGTTAGTAAAGAAGAAGACGAGCAATGGTGAAACAACATAAACAGAATAGAAAAAACTTAGGACGAAAGAACACATCATATTCCAGGAGGAGGTGGCGCAGGGGCGCATCTGGCCTCGCCGGAGACTCTGCCTCTGCGACTATGCTGCTCACACCTGCAAATAGAGAAAACTAATGTAGCATTTGCATAACACCGGATAAGGAGGAACAGAATTTACCTTGTATAGCCGGGGAAGATGTGAATAGATGCTGAGATACTAGAGAAAGGCGGTGCTGCACTGCAGAAACAGGCCCATGGGTGAACAGCAGCGCTAGTAGAGGCTGTTGCTGCATGTCAGTCCCCGCTGTCCGGCTACTTGTGACCTGCAACATGATAAGAGGGAGGATAAGTAGAAGAACAATAAGCTAGAGGAGTAAACTACTGATCCTACCTAGATCCACCGACACTCTTGAGCAGAAGAAGTAGAAGAACCTAAGCTCCTCCAGCAATGTACCAGGTGGTTGTCGAGGTGAAGAGCACATCTGTTGGAGGCCCCGCAAACCTGGTGAGGGCTTCACCTGTCTCTTCGTCCTTGATGTACCGGCGCTGTCGTAACATCACGTAGTCGGCGCCGTCGTGCAGAACTTCGGGAGCATACGCGCACGTAAACACAGGCTGCGCACGGCCGTCGCTTACAGCATGGGAGAGCGAGCGAGAGAGAGAGAGTCTAGTACCCGTAAAAGAATGAGTGGTGGCGCTAGCACGCGGGGACCTGCCGGCTCGTTCCTTCATCACTTTGCGACGCTCGGCCACTCCATTGTGGACCGTAGTGCGCATTAGCTGTCTTGTTAAAGTAGCCTAGCATCTACGATTTTTCGATATTCGTGTTCGCGATTCGATACGTGTGCCTGCAACCCTTCCAGCCAGCCCACTCGTAAGACCGACGCTATCTTCAGGGGACAGCGACGGGGACGACGCTAGCTGCGACCCAGCACATCCGTCCTGCCGCCGGTCCTCGTCAGCGAGCCCGCCAACTGCCCCTTCGCCCCACCTTCGAGCTGGTAAGTTAACTAGGCCGCGGCCACGTGTTTTCGGCTCTCTCTCTCGCGTCGCGCGCATCGACTAGTCGTCACCTAGAGCCGGGTAAAGTCATAGTTTTCTCGGGTCGTCCGCGTACTATCGAAACTTGCCGAAACTTCTGTAAAGCACTCGCGTGTTCGCGCTTGAATTTGCGTCCCGCCCTACCGAAACCGGTTAGTCGTCGCATTGCGTTGCGTACATATCGAAACTTAGGTTTAGTTAGATTGCTGGGAACGACCCAGCTGGAGCTTAACATTTCTATTAATTATACCTCGCGAATTTTGATATTCTGTTTTATTTTCACGTTAATAAATGTTCAAGTTTACTGTTACTTGTAGCGATTGATGATTTAACGACCTTTACTTGTCCATCTCCTTGCGTTTATTACTCATTGAAATTACGAACTCATATATTTGCATGGTTAATTTAATATTGATATTCACCATTATTGGCCATAATTCTTCATGACGCTGTACCATGGATAAATAGTAAGTACACCGTTATAAATGGCGCCCAACGTGGGGCCCCGCGAATCGCGAGTGAAAAATTTGTAATTTGACGGTACCGGCGCGCGAGAGAGAGAAACGTGGTAGATAGCCATTTTTGCTTTTTGAAACCGACGCTATCGGTCTAGTCGGCCATTTTGAAAGTTCTCACGTCGCAGCGAGAATACGACGCAACAGGTGTCGGCAATAGAAGTTTAATCGTGTTCATGTGTTTTAGAAAAATTGTGAGTGCGTGTAATTTTTGGAAAATTGTGCAAAATTTGTAAGAGTAATACATTTGACATTTTTCTCGTTTTTTCCCATTTTTCAATGTATAGTAAATAGAAGAATTTTGTCGAAACATTCTGTAGAGTGATTACGTCACAAAAGTCTTCTAAATAAATAGAAGGCTTTTGTGGAAACCAATTCTGTCACGAAATTGAAAAATTGATAAGTGCTAAAAATAATATCGAAACTTCTTGTTGAAAAGAAAACTGTCAAATAATACTGTACCAACTATAATTGATTAATTAGTAGAAAATTAGTAGATTTCGCAAATTTTATTATTGCACACGCTCACAATCATAGTACCGAAACATGCTACAGTAATTGAAATAGAACGCAGCGCAATTTTGCATGAATAGTGGCATTATCAATTAAATTATTTCTTTAAATTATTTCAATTATTTATATATCATATTATTTGAAAATATTTTTTTTCTCTCCCATATATATCTGTTTTTATTCATATCTGCTTGCTTATTCTTTTTACATATGCTTTTCATTAACGTATTAATTACCCGATAAATGCACTCTCACACTATCGAAACACCTATTTCTGCGCTTGGGAAAAACTTTCTCACTTATGCGGTACCTATGGATTTTAATTACTGGCACCATAGTTGAATCGGAAAATTGTTTTTTTGTTTTTATTTGAAACAAAGTGCTAACTAAGTGGAGTTTATGCACAATAGGGGAATTATTGCTTTTAATAAAAATAAATGATATTCAATAAACTCGAATATAGAATAAATTAAAGTAGTCGCGTAGTGGTTGAAAATAATTAGTCGATTTTCGAGACATACACGAATAATACACGTATACGAAACTCGGTTTGTTTACATACCGCGAGTCCGCTGTGCGCGAGACACGTTCCCATGTACAGCTATTATGCCCAGCTACTGAGGAAAATTACTTGAAATACTATCACGCTTAAATACTCAGCTTTGATATTTTATTTCTGTCGAATAATATATCGTGAATATTATTATTTTTAAATAGTAATTTAAAATTGTTCTCTTCTGAATAAGAGATTTTATAAACTATCATTTTGGAATATTATACTTAAATTATTGTTTTCTTTTATGAACTATTTAAAAGATAATTGCTTTCAAATTTATATTAAAATCAGTGTTGTTTAAATGAACAATTTCGAAATCATTGCAGAAAATTGTTGAAAAAAAAAATATGCACTTTTTTTCTTGGTGTTTGAGTAATATTTTTAACAGATTGTTATTCATTAATTATCACTTGCCGAAATTTTTAAATTCTGGTCATTATTGAAAACAGTACTTAAGCGGTGATTACTTTCAAATAGTATATTGATATTACAGTTGCCATTGAATATTTTATTGAAAGCGGTTGTAATACTATTTTAAAATTACCATTGCCGGTGAATATTTTGTTTAAATCGGAAGTACTCCCCCTTGTCGGTCGGAACTAAAACCCTTTAGCATTTTCTCACCTTATAGCTTAGTTGTACCTTTACTAGAGTTTTAGTGTGTAATATAATTACATCCCTATTGCAAATCATTTTCTGTTTTCATGTTAGATATAGTAACTGGCGTAGCTGACTTTCCATTTGGCGTTCGGTTCGATTTTTTTTTGTTTTCAGTTCGAGTTTAAATTTGGCTTTTGATTTGAATTTTAGTTTGATCTTCGGGTAGAGTTTGAACCCGGCTGTTGACTTGATTTTTTTTTTTGTTTTTGTTGGCTTTCGACTTGAATTTTAAATTCGGCTTTAGATTGAATTGTAGTTTGGCTTTCGGCTGGAATTTTTTTTTTTGGCGTTGTAATTTCGCTATTGCTATTTATTTTATAATAGTTAGTAGCATTTTAAATTATTTTAGCATATAGCGAAGTGAGTATCGAAACTATTCTTTTTTTCCGTTGTTGTTGGAAGAATAAGAAAATTAAGTGACGATAATTTTCTTTAGCGTGCTGCGCACATGGAGTGCATTTAGTAGTTGTAGCTAGTAGTTTTCTTTTTGTCAGTGCAGTAGAGTTGGTTGTTGTTGAAGAGGCACACGATTAGTAATAACAAAGATATTGTGTTGGTTGCTTTGTTGTTAATCGGATTTGCCTCAGCACACCAGAAAATTATTTTATTTTTGGATTGTTTAATTTTCTTCCTCGATTGTTTTTTTTTTGCTTTTGCTTTTAAGTTGGTTTTGCTTCAACTTTTTTTTTCTTTTCTTTTTTTTGCGCTTGTTGCTCTTCGATAACAGAATACAGCAGTGCTTAATGAAGATTTTTTTTTATTGCATTCTTCTTTCTGCTTTTCTGCTTTGCATTGGCCAGCATTTATTTTGTTTTTTTTTTCTTCATTTCTCGAACTTACGAGAGCCTTAGTGGGCATCCCGAGAAAATAAGCCAAATGGCTTCCTGAGAATTTGCGCTTACGAAAGCGTAGGGTGAAATCCGTTTCACCCCTAAATAATAAGACTCGTTATTATTTTATTATTTTATTCGTCTTCGTTAGGAATACAATTAAGTAGTTATTTATTGCAGTTGCGATGGGTTCGAATGCCGAGAGAAATAATCAGCCGGAGGTAGCTGCCGAGAGGGATCGGTTAGAATAGGTTTTCCAATCGTATAGTCGAGAGAAAATGTTCCAGGCGCTGAAGAGTAGACGGTTGAGTAGAGAAGGAAGTATGCCAAAACTAATCGACCATTTAGTGAGATTTGACTTGCGTCGAACTTTTAGGGCTAGAGCAGCTTCCTGGAATAGTATAGAGGATAATGATCCTTCCAGGGAATCATAGCGCCGGGACTGGAGCATGATGAAACTTTCATGGACGTAACTACCGAATCCGGACTTGGAGAGGTCTCGGAGGGAGGAGATCCAGCATCCAACTCAACAGTGAAGGAATTAATGGATCAATCATCTCACATGGCCACCGTTGCCACGAATATGGCAACGGCTGCAAATACTGGCATAGCTTCTAGCATGGTATCGACCCATTATGCCCCTAGGATGTATGAATCAATTTGTACTGGGCTCTCCTCCAAGCCCAGCCAGCTGATGACTGTGATGAGCACTGGTGCCACACAGCATCCGCAGGAGGCCAGACCAAAAGTCTCAGATAGTAGAAATTTGAATAGTCAGCATTTGTATGATCTACCGAGGGCACAATCCACGATGTACACTCCATCAAACAATAGCCATATTTTCTCTACCCATCCAAACCTTCCTGGTGGGTTGGGACTTTACCCACAGTACCTTTCTCGAAAACAGTACATATCTCAACTTATCGAAACACATCCTCAACCGCAACCTCAACCGTTGCCCCCCTCTATCGAAACATTCCACATGTCACCACCGGTAACCTCACAATCCAACACTGCCCGTGTACATTTCGAAAACCACCCTCCGGTAGAACCGGAACCTCTAAGTAACCTAAACAGGACCTCGTGTATCGAGACTAGTCAGTCGTCGTATCCTCCTCGGACAGAAACGAGTTTAATCAGAGAAGCGAACATTCAGCTTCCTGGTTCGACTTCCCAATCAAGTAGAGAACCGAATACTCTACCATTACCAAACCAATTTCCGTCGAGTAGAATAGAAAATCCTCAGGCGGCGATAAGTCAGCAAAATCAGTGCGGTATGGAAGGTGTGAGGAGACATAACCCTCAACTGCTCCTAGTAGAAAATGCGAGATCGTCGTTCGCGGGGCAGGGCCCCCACCAGGCATTTGACGGTGGAATGGGTTTTTGTCCCTCCAATAGTGGTTATCCTTGGCCATACCCGCCTATGTATTCACCTCATGGATACTATCCTCCGGTGGCATGTGGGCCAGCCCATGGTCAACATGCTCTTCCACTTGATTATCGTAGCTCTGCACAAAATGACCCTAGGTATGCCTCATTTTCGGAACCCTCAATAGTAGATATGTCAAGACGTTCTTCGAATCTTGATACCACATTTCAAAGAGAAACTCGAACATGTACACTATTGCAAAAGTGGCAGGTCAGTTTCTCTGGAAAATATAAAGAAGACGTCGAGGAATTCATAGAACGAATCAAAGAGTGCCAGTACTCGTTGAATGTTACAGACGGGGAAATTTTGAAATTGATTCCGACGATTTTATCTGGCGCAGCCCGTTTTTCGGCCAGGCCGCTGAGTCCAAATTGGAAATCCGCAACCGACTTCTTTGCAGCTCTTCGCTTGCAATACGGTGTCCCTGATTTCCAAGCTCGTCTGGAAGAAGGAATTAGATCGAGAACTCAAGGGCCAGACGAACCAATTTTATCTTTTATTTCTAATTTAAGATAGTTGTTAGATAAAGTCGTACCGAAAATGACCTTGAAGGCACAGCTCGAGAGGGCATACAGAAACTTGCACCCTTCGCTTTATCGCTTCATATTTAAGGACCAGTTCAAGACGTTTGAAGAATCGTCTCCCACCTCCTCCCGAATCGTCGCTCTTTCCGAAATCAGAGGAGGCGCCAAACCCGAACATACGCCCTAGCACATTAGTCGTCGATGCTAAGGTTTCGGGGAGAATCAAGAAGATCGCACATGGTCTCTGAAATGCGTCGTATCCCCCCTCCTCCCATGCAAGATCCCTGGAACAATTGTCGGTGTCATAGTGTTTTCCCATAATTCGTTGTTGTAGAATACGAAATAACTGCGTAAAGGCCCTCTTGCGCAATAAGCCCTTAACCTAGAATAGTTGGCGACGGTAGGGATAGAGTTAATGGTATGGGTACGCAGCGACTTCGAGAGCCATAATCATCGCTATCGCCAAAACTAGAAATCTTAGTACAATTGCGGTCAGCCCTGCTAGGAATCGATAAATAGTTATGATAGGTAGAAATTTTCGCGATTAAATACGCTTAACAACCCACCCCATGGTTATCGAAACACACTTACCGAAACTTTTGTTGTAGTGTCGAGACAATTTTGTAATGGATAGAAATGTCCCAAATTGTGCATAAACTCTCGTGCAACTCATTGCCACTGTAGTAATGGGGGGGCTTACTGCCATTTGTCGGGATAGTGAGTATGGGGGTTGTGAATGAAGAGCGTATTGGTGAGATGGCAATAAAGGTGAGTAAGGACAGACTGAGGTACGCCACATGGCTACGCATGAACACGAAAGACGTGCATTAACCGTAGCTTCAGCATGTAATTCAAAAGGCTATCTCCGCGTCATAAAGCAAATTTGTAAGGCTACTTACCAGATCAAGCAAGTATTATTGCGCTCTGGTGGACAAGAAACCATTGCCCACGGAAAAGAGGAATTTTGTCGTTTTTTCTTACATAATCGTAGTAAGATACGTCGCCTGCGTAAAGGGAACAACAAACCATTGTTCGATTACATTCTTTTCTTGGTAAATGATTTTTTTTTTGCGTTGTAGAATATGTAGCCTATAACATTTACTTTTGCGTCATAGAGTACTTAGGTTATAGCATAGAATACTTATTTTTAATATTCTCTTTTGCGTCATAGAATACTTAGGCTGTAGCGTGTCCTCTTGCGTTGTAGAATATTTAGTTTGGAACACATTCTTTTGCGTGGTATATATTTAGTTGTAATATTTTCTTGTGCGTCGAGAATACTGAGATGGTAACATTTATTTTCGCGTCGTAACATCAAAGGCTAGATTGCGTTGCCGATGATTTTGTTGTCAAGTCAATGACCTGCTGCGGTCCCATCGGTACAAAACTATGTTGCGAATGGAGTGCGAATGCGAGCGAATTGTGTACGATTGTAAGAGCGCCTAGCATTAGAATAGGAAGCGCCCGTACCAATCGACGTTGTCAAGTATGTAAGTACGCTAGTCACGAACTTCGTAGAGATTGTGAATTGGGTATTAGGAGTTTCTTCCGCGAACCGCGGGACGCACTTCGGTCTTGGGAGGGGGAGTTTGTAAACTTTGGAGCATTACAATTAGTAATGTAGATAGGAAAAAACCCCAGCTGTTGCTGTAAGGGTTCTTTTCTGGCCAAGCCTCCAGAACAGAAAAACCTAACTTTAGAAAAGGAATGCTTGGCAGAAGAGGGCCCAAGCAACCCACACGACACCCTAATTAACACTGTTACCTGTAACACACACTAAAAGCGAAGACAGCACTCTTGTAGAGGAGCATTGCGAGCTCCTCGTGCTGCAGCCATGCCCCGCTCCTGATGAAGAAGACGTAGTTCCTGCCATCTCTTATACTAACTGATGCTGCTGCGATACGAGTGAGCTAGGCCCACTCTCCTCTTGATTGTTCTTGGCACGAGGAGGCTGCAGCTCTGAGGTGACCCTGTAAAAAGAAAAGATGGTTAGTAAAGAAGAAGACGAGCACTGATGAAACAACATAAACAGAATAGAGAAAACTTAGGACGAAAGAACACATCATATTCCAGGAGGAGGGGGCGCATCTGGCCTCACCAGAGACTCTGCCTCTGCGATTATGCTGCTTACACCTCCAAATAGAGAAAACTAATGTAGTACTATATAGTGATCCTAATGGCTTATCTACCAGGTAATGTTTTTGTAAATAAAAAACCACATTTGTCGTGTTTCGACGTTTCGGACACTTTTCTTTGTGTCCCTCATCAGGATTCTATTAAAAAAAAAATGTTTTTACATAAATTATTACAAGTATGTTAAACGTAAATAACTAAATCACATTAAATATATGAACAAAAACTTACAATGAGACAGTGTCAATCTAGTTACGCAGAGAACAATCCGCTCGTCTATAACTAGATTTTATAAAATTCCCGCTTATATACTACCCTAATGTGTGTGTATTCAAAAATATACTTTATCACAGATATAACTACTACATATAAATGGTGACGTGAAGTAGAAATGCTGGGAGAGGCGTCGCTGACAGAGCTCGTAGACGAAGAGAGGTAACAGGACGACACACACAGGAGAAGGTGGCGCTATCGATGTTTTTATAAACGGACTAAGCCAACTTTCACGCTGTGTAGTCCTACCTCCTACATGTGTGCGTTCCTGATACCTTTACAAAGTCATAGAACGGCGAGTACATTATTTCGGAGATGAGAAATCGAAATTTTTTATAAACGTATTATATTCGTTAGGTAGCCTTGTAATTTCGAACTGTTTATTCATAAAATTTGATTGTGTGTGTATAAAAAACGCCTCTGAAAAAAGCCTTTTTCCATTATTTATTTCATTGTCCAATATTTTTATATTTTCGAAATCTATTGTGTGATTTGTTTCATTAGTGTGCATAAATAATCCGGAATTTTGATCTTCATCTTTATATTTTTTTGCGTGTTCTTTTGCTCTGACTTGTAGGCGTCTACTCGTTTGTCCGACATAAGAAGCGTTGCAATCGCGGCAATTGATCTTATATACGATATTGGCTTGATTCACTTTTTCTGTTTTATCTTTACCTAACTTTATAATATTATTTAACTTATTTGTAGTGCTATAGACAACCTTTGTACTAAATTGTTTAAAGAAGTTATGATTGAAAAATTCCAGTTCCTTAACATAAGGCAAGCTAATGATGGCTTTATTATTAACAGGTTCTGTTTGTTTAAAATTTGTTATAAATTTTATCTTCCTTAAACGTTTATTTATGTGAAAATCTATAACTTTTAACGAATAATCATTCAGTCTTAACACCTTTTTTATAAATGATATATTTTCGTTGTGGAAACTGTTATGCGATAATTTTATGGCTCTATCTACTAAGCAATATATAATAGCTATTTTATTACTGAGGGGGTGGTATGAATTATAATTTAAATAGCGTCCTGACAAAGTTGGTTTGCGGTACCAATTTGTAATTATATGTCTATTTTTGTCTATTATAATTTTAAGATCTAAGAAGCTAATGCTTTCATTCTGTGCTATTTCAACCGTAAATTGTAAGTTTTTGTTGTATGTATTAAAGGTATTAAGAGTGTGGTCTATTAAATTGCTAGGTACACATAACAAAATATCGTCAACGTAACGGAAATACCCACACAGCATGTATTAATTCTGAAAGGATTCTGAAAGAATGCATGAAATAATTTTATTCTTTCAGAAATCATTCAGTGAAAGGATTCTGTAATAATGCTATGTCCGGGGTATTTTCCTTTCAGAATTAATTCAATGGAATAATTCAAAAATAATTTATAATATCATTGCAAAATTTATTCAATAGAAGATTTCTGAAAGGATTCATGGATTATTACCAAAAGGTTACTAAAAGATATTTCAAAATTGTTTCCTGAAATAATTCTGAAAGGAAAATACCCCGGACATAGCATCATTACAGAATCCTTTCACTGAATGATTTCTGAAAGAATCTTTCAGAATCCTATCAGAATTAATATCACATGTTATTGCAGAATCCTTTCAATGAAAGATG
Organism: Torymus aiolomorphi; assembly: GCA_036365515.1. Classification (NCBI taxonomy): domain Eukaryota; kingdom Metazoa; phylum Arthropoda; class Insecta; order Hymenoptera; family Torymidae; genus Torymus; species Torymus aiolomorphi. The sequence goes on along the minus strand of CM070874.1, from coordinate 239,053,923 downwards.
TCTGAAAGGATTCAGGAATTAATTTTGTGAATTAATTCGAAAATATTATGAAAATATTACTAACAAGAAATTTGGAAGACGGATAAATCCCGTATTATTACAGAATCCTTCCAATGAAAGATGTCTCAAAGGATTCAGGAATTAATTTGTGAATTAATTCCTGAATCCTTTCAGACATCTTTCATTGAAAGGATTCTGTAATAATACGTGATTTATACTGTTCGAAATTTCTTTTTAGTAATATTTCCATAATATTTTCGAATTAATTCACAAAATTAATTCCTGAATCCTTTCAGACATCTTTCATTGGAAGGATTCTGCAATAATACGTTATTTATACTCTTTGAAATTTCTTTTTAGTAATATTTCCATAATATTTTCGAATTAATTCACAAAATTAATTCCTGAATCCTTTAATGAAAGATGTATGAAAGGATTCAGGAATTAATATTGTGAATTAATTAGAAAATATTATGGAAATATTACTAACAAGAAATTTGAAGAGGATAAATCCCGTATTATTACAGAATCCTTCCAATGAAGGATGTCTGAAAGGATTCAGGAATTAATTTTGTGAATTAATTCGAAAATATAATGGAAATATTACTAACAAAAAATTTCGAAGGTTATAAAATCATGTATTATTGCAGAATCCTTTCAATGAAAGATTTTTGGAAGGATTCAGGAATAAATATTGTGAATTAATTAGAAAATATTTAGTAAATATTACTAACAATAAATTTCGAAGGGTATATATAATCCCGTATTTGAAGGTACATTTTTATAATTTAGAATATTATTTAAATAATATTCTAACTATTTTTACATATATTTACATTGTTAATAATTTTACACTATTTTATCGCAGAAAAAAACGCAGAAAAATTTTTTACATGATGGAGATTCGAACCCGGGTCGCTTGGGTACTACGCAAATACGCTATCCATTACGCTATCGCTCGCTTGTTAGATCATTTCATTTTTTTCATTATATACTGCAATATGAGTGATACGATACATTAGAAAATTTATTCTTAATATTACTTTATTTTTTAATATTAACTTTGATCAATTAATTCATAGTTATTTAATACTTTTAGTTTATTAAATATTGTATTAAGTCGATGTGAAATGTGTGTATAAAGGGAGCTCTTCCTTACCGACGTTATGAGTTTTTACATTTTTTTGATCTTAGATTCAACTTTTGATGAATGAAGCTCTTCACTGCACTCCGTAATTGCATAAATAATACACCTATAAATTTTTCAGAAATTCTGTTCATTATTTTTCATAAAAAACTGGTAGAAAATTTTTCAACCCGTTTCCTGTAAAATCTATAACGAGCAATAACTTGAAAATTTACACATAGTGTATTTTTGTCATTACGAAGGGCAATAAAGAGCTCTTTTCCCGAAATTCGATAAAAATAAAAAAATGATAATTGCATATAATGCAGAGATGAATAGAATGAGCTCTACCTTACCGACGTTATTATTATTTGTAGTGTTTTCAATTTAGAATCAACTTTTAGAGTCAAAGGCTCTTTACTCTTGGCAGACGTATAAATAATATTTCTGTCGATTTTGAGGGGACTTCTAAACATTGTCATACTGAAAGAATACTATTATGAATAATAATAAAAAATATTGCTTATTTTAAGTACCTATATTATTCATCTTTAAATGTTTTTTTTCCTTTTATTTTAAGTTTTTATATTCTTACATTAACTTTTCAAATTAATATTTTTCGCAATTAGTAAATGTTTCAATCTAAGTTCACAAAACCGAAAAATTATATACCCCCCACACATTTTAATACGTTCTTTAATAGGATCATACGAATGTAGAAAACAATGGACGACTAAATCCGATCATTATCCAATCATTTCATTTTTTTCATTATATAGTGCAAAATGACTGACAAAATAAATTAGAATATTTATTTCTAATATTTCTTTATTTTTTAATATTAACTTTGTTTAATTAGTATATACTTATTTAGTAAGTTTTGTTTATTAAATATTGTATTAATTAGGACTTATTTGATTGAAACAAATTCGAATTAAAAACAAAATAAATACATTATACGATGCCTCTTATATACGGACGCTGCCCTTTTCGTGTTGAATACTTGCAATAATTTCTGAACTATTTTATGTTTTCTTTCAAAAAAATCTTTTCAAGGTTCTTTCAGGAAGAATACGTGTAAATATCTTTTTTGCTATTGTGTTTTAAAAAATTTTATTGTAACAATCTTTTTCCAACGAATTCTAAATTATTTCTTGTATTAATTCACGTGAGTTTCCGCAACATTTCATGAAATAATTCATGAAATTATTTTCAATAGATATTGAATTATCTTTGTGAATGATTAATTTTTATCATTCTGAAATTATTTCTGAATTATTTCGTGATATAATTCTTGACATGATTGCTGAATTGTTATGTTTTCTTTAAAAAAATCTATTAATTCACACGAGTTTCCCGGAAGATTTCATGAAATAATTCATGTAAGATTTTTGAATAGATATTGAATTATTTTTGTGAATGATTAATTTGTATCTTTCTAAAATTATTTCTGAATTATTGCATGAAAGAATACTTGCAATAATTTCGAAATTATTTTATGTATTCTTTCAAAAAATCTTTTCAAAGTCCTTTCAGAATTAATTCGTGTAATTATTTTTTTTGCTATTTTGTTTTAAAAAATTTTATTCTAAAAATCTTTTCAAAGTCCTTTCCGAATTAATTCGTGTAATTATTTTTTTTTGCTATTTTGTTTTAAAAAATTTTATTCTAAAAATCTTTTTCAAAAGAATTCAAAATTATTTCTTGTATTAATTCACACGAGTTTCCCAGAAGATTTCATGAAATAATTCATGTAAGATTTTTGAATAGATACTGAATTATTTTTGTGAATGATTAATTTGTATCTTTCTGAAATTATTTCTGAATTATTGCATGAAAGAATACTTGCAATAATTTCGAAATTATTTTATGTATTCTTTCAAAAATCTTTTCAAAGTCCTTTCAGAATTAATTCGTGTAATTATTTTTTTTGCTATTTTGTTTTAAAAAATTTTATTCTAAAAATCTTTTCAAAGTCCTTTCAGTATTAATTCGTGTAATTATTTTTTTTGCTATTTTGTTTTAAAAAATTTTATTCTAAAAATCTTTTTCAAAAGAATTCAAAATTATTTCTTGTATTAATTCACACGAGTTTCCCAGAAGATTTCATGAAATAATTCATGTAAGATTTTTGAATAGATATTGAATTATTTTTGTGAATGATTAATTTGTATCTTTCTGAAATTATTTCTGAATTATTGCATGAAAGAATACTTGCAATAATTTCGAAATTATTTTATGTATTCTTTCAAAAAATCTTTTCAAAGTCCTTTCAGAATTAATTCGTGTAATTATTTTTTTTGCTATTTTGTTTTAAAAAATTTTATTTTAAAAATCTTTTTCAAAAGAATTCAAAATTATTTCTTGTATTAATTCAGACGAGTTTCCCAGAAGATTTCATGAAATAATTCATGTAAGATTTTTGAATAGATACTGAATTATTTTTGTGAATGATTAATTTGTATCTTTCTGAAATTATTTCTGAATTATTGCATGAAAGAATACTTGCAATAATTTCGAAATTATTTTATGTATTCTTTCAAAAAATCTTTTCAAAGTCCTTTCAGAATTAATTCGTGTAATTATTTTTTTTGCTATTTTGTTTTAAAAAATTTTATTCTAAAAATCTTTTCAAAGTCCTTTCAGAATTAATTCGTGTAATTATTTTTTTTTTGCTATTTTGTTTTAAAAATTTTATTCTAAAAATCTTTTTCAAAACAATTCAAAATTATTTCTTGTATTAATTCACACGAGTTTCCCAGAAGATTTCATCAAATAATTCATGTAAGATTTTTGAATAGATACTGAATTATTTTTGTGAATGATTAATTTGTATCTTTCTAAAATTATTTCTGAATTATTGCATGAAAGAATACTTGCAATAATTTCGAAATTATTTTATGTATTGTTTCAAAAAATCTTTTCAAAGTCCTTTCAGAATTAATTCGTGTAATTATTTTTTTTGCTATTTTGTTTTAAAAAATTTTATTCTAAAAATCTTTTTCAAAAGAATTCAAAATTATTTCTTGTATTAATTCACACGAGTTTCCCAGAAGATTTCATGAAATAATTCATGTAAGATTTTTGAATAGATACTGAATTATTTTTGTGAATGATTAATTTGTATCTTTCTAAAATTATTTCTGAATTATTGCATGAAAGAATACTTGCAATAATTTCGAAATTATTTTATGTATTGTTTCAAAAAATCTTTTCAAAGTCCTTTCAGAATTAATTCGTGTAATTATTTTTTTTGCTATTTTGTTTTAAAAAATTTTATTCTAAAAATCTTTTTCAAAAGAATTCAAAATTATTTCTTGTATTAATTCACACGAGTTTCCCAGAAGATTTCATGAAATAATTCATGTAAGATTTTTGAATAGATATTGAATTATTTTTGTGAATGATTAATTTGTATCTTTCTGAAATTATTTCTGAATTATTGCATGAAAGAATACTTGCAATAATTTCGAAATTATTTTATGTATTCTTTCAAAAAATCTTTTCAAAGTCCTTTCAGAATTAATTCGTGTAATTATTTTTTGGTAACAGTTTTTTTATTTTTTTGGAAGATTTTTGAAAGTATTTTGTAAGGATTCCATATATTATTTTAAAAATTAATTTAAAATTAATTTTTTTTCCTTTTAAAATTCTTTCTAAATCATTTCAGTGTATTAATTCATGAATTATTTCATGTAATTATTTCAGTTTTCTTTCATGCTGTATGGGTAAAACATAGGTTTAACATTCAATTTTTTTATACACTCAGTTTCGAGATCTTGCATAACTATATCAGATAAAATCGGGCTTAATGGATTACCCATTGCCGAACCAAATGTTTGTTTATAGAATTTTTTATTAAATTGAAAAAAATTATTGTTCAATATAAACTTTATAACTTCTATAAACTCCGTGCAAGACATATTGATTTTGTTATACAACTGCGTCCATCTTTTTTCAATAGATTGAACAACCAAAGTATCGGGTACATTCGTAAAAAGACTGACTACATCCAGACTAATAATATCAAAATCAGACAGGATAACAATGTCATTAATTTTTTCTCTTAAGGGAGCTAGACACCTTTTTTCTCTGAATTAAGAAGTCACATTTTAATACATAAATGTAAACTAATTATTACATACTTTTTACATATGAAAGTGGGTATATTTGCCTTACCTTAAAACTTTCTCCGATGGGCCTTTTATATGGTCCAGAACCATAGTCACCGATGAAACAAGTTTTTTCACTAACCGTAAGCTTTGAAATTTTCCTGTGGATGGGTTGACTTCAGATTTGAATTAAATTACTCCTGAATAGTATAATTCTCATATGAGTGTAGGGATTTAGGATTAAATGTCGGAAAAAATTTTTACATCAGAAAAATCATGAAAAAATATAAAAAATTTTAAAAAATTAAAAAAAAACTCTTGAAAAACAGCACAATTTTTTTTTCTCATTAGATCAAAAATCCCTACACTCATATGAGAATTATACTATTCAGGAGTAATTTAGTTCAAATCTGAAGTCAACCCATCCACAGGAAAATTTCAAAGCTTACGGTTAGTGAAAAAACTTGTTTCATCGGTGACTATGGTTCTGGACCATATAAAAGGCCCATCGGAGAAAGTTTTAAGGTAAGGTAAATATACCCACTTTTATATGTAAAAAGTATGAAATAATTAGTTTACATTTATGTATTAAAATGTGACTTCTTATTTCAGAGAAAAAAGGTGTCTAGCCCCTTAATGTTAAACTATTTTCAACATGTGACACAGCCGGTTTTAAATTATTTTGTAGGAATTTTGCGAAAAACTTTGAAAGGTTATATGTAGGTGAATTTACTGTGGATATGATTGGCCTGACTGGAAAACCGGTTTTGTGAATTTTAATTAGACCATATGCTTTTGAAATACTAAATTTCTGTAAAATTGCGGGTAACTTTTTCCGTTTCCAGTAAAATCCATCTTATTGAGTCGTTTAATTAATTCATTAGTTTTCCTTTCGAAGCTTGGTAACGGATTTTTATTTATTTCTGTATAGTCTTTTTTATCTTTAAATAAATTTTCAGTTTCTTCTAAGTACACTGATTTTTGTATAATTACAGTAGCATTGCCCTTGTCAGCTCTTGTAATCAAAATACCAGGGTTCTTTTTTATAAAAGTTTTAGTTCTTTCAAGGTCTGTTTTAAATTTTTTATCAATATGTGACGTACTAGATATTTTTGTATTATGAACTTTTTGTATGGTGTTTAAGAAAGTACCTCGTATTTTTGATTTCTTGTTGTCCGCAATATAGCAATTTATGTGAGCTTCAAAATTCTTTAAATATTGCAAAGTTCATTTTTTGTTGAATGTGTCGTTAAAATTGTATTTTTCTCCTAATTTTAAAATGTCAATAACATATGTCGGGAGTTGAATTCCCGACACGTTCACGCACCATTTCTCATATTTATTATCTGTGATATTCGGTTCAACACCCTGTATGTTTTGATTAGGGTAGTTGACCCTACCTATGTTCTCACGTTCTAAGTCTATGTACCTGTCTTTATTAATTCTTTCATTATATTTATTGAATAATGCGGTATCCAATTTTTTCTCTAATTTTCAGAGGCGTTTTTTATACACATACAATCAAATTTTATGAATAAACAGTTCGAAATTACAAGGCTACCTAACGAATATAATACGTTTATAAAAAATTTCGATTTCTGATCTCCGAAATAATGTACTTGCCGTTCTATGACTTTGTGAAGGTATCAGGAACGCACACATGTAGGAGGTATGACCACACAGCGTGGAAGTTGGCTTAGTCCGTTTATAAAAACATCGATAGCGCCACCTTCTCCTGTGTGTGTCGTCCTGTTACCTCTCTTCGTCTACGAGCTCTGTCAGCGACGCCTCTCCCAGCATTTCTACTTCACGTCACCATTTATATGTAGTAGTTATATCTGTGATAAAGTATATTTTTGAATACACACACATTAGGGTAGTATATAAGCGGGAATTTTGTAAAATCTAGTTATTGACGAGTGGATTGTTCTCTGCGTAACTAGATTGACACTGTCTCATTGTAAGTTTTTGTTCATATATTTAATGTAATTTAGTTATTTACGTTTAACATACTTGTAATAATTTATGTAAAAACATTTTTTTTTTAATAGAATCCTGATGAGGGACACAAAGAAAAGTGTCCGAAACGTCGAAACACGACAAATGTTTTTTTTCTTTTTACAGAAACATTACCTGGTAGATAAGCCATTAGGATCACTATATAGTAACTATATAGTAATACAAAGAAAACTACCATTAGATGCAACTAAGAATCTAAAACTAATGTAGTATTTGCATAACACCGGATAAGGAGGAACAGAATTTACCTTGTATAGCCGGGGAAGATGTAGATAGATGCTGAGATACTAGAGAAAGGCGGTGCTGCACTACAGAAACAGACCCATGGGTGAACAGCTGCGCTTGTGGAGGCTGTTGCTGCATGTCAGTACCCGCTGTCCGGCTACTTGTGACCTGCAACAAGATAAAAGGGAGGATAAGTAGAACAATAAGCTAGAGGAGTAAACTACTGATCCTACCTAGATCCACCGACACTCTTGAGCAGAAGAAGTAGAAGAACCTAACCTCCTCCAGCGATGTACCAGGTGGTTGTCGAGGTGAAGAGCACATCTGTTGGGGGCCCCGCATACCTGGTGAGGGCTTCACCTGTCTCTTCGTCCTTGATGTACCGGCGCTGTCGTAACATCACGTAGTCGGCGCCGTCGTGCAGAACACCGGGGGTATGCGCGCACGTAATCACAGGCTGCGCGCGGCCGTCGCTTACACCGTGGGAGAGCAAGCGAGAGAGAGAGTCTAGTATCCGAAAAAGAACGAGTGGTGGCGCTAGCAGGTGGGGACCTGCCGGCTCGTTCCTTCATCACTTTGCGACGCTCGGCCACTCCATTGTGGACCATAGCGCGCATTAGCTGTCTTATTAAAGTAGCTTAGCATCTGCGGTTTTTCGATATTCGTGTTCGCGAGTGCTCGAGCATACTTGATTACGCGCGCCTGCAAGCCTTCCAGCCAGCCCACTCGTAAGACCGACGCTATCTTCAGGGGACAGCGACGGGGACGACGCTAGCTGCGACCCAGCACATCCCTCCTGTCAGCGAGCCCGCCAACTGCGCTTCGCCCTACCTTCGAGCTGGCAAGTTAACTAGGCCGCGGCCACGTGTTTTCGGCTCTCTCTCGCGTCGTACGCATCAACTCTAGTCGTCACCTAGAGCCGGGTAAAGTCATAGTTTTCTCGGGTCGTTCGTGTACTATCGAAACTTGCCGAAACTTCTGTAAAGCACTCGCGTGCTCGCGCTTGAATTTGCGTCCCGCCCTACCGAAACCGGTTAGTCGTCGCATCGCGTTGCGTACATATCGAAACTTAGAATTAGTTAGATTGCTGGGAACGACCCAGCTGGCGCTCAACATTTCTATGAATTATACCTGGCGAATTTTGATATTCTGTTTTATTTTCACGTTAATGAATGTCCAAGTTTACAACTTGGACATTCATTAACGTGAAAAGGTAGTTGAGCAGAGTGTAGAAAAGACAATTGAACAATTAACATTAATATAGTGTGTGCGATTAAAATTATAAAGTTTTTATACATATATGTACATAGTACGGATACTTTTAAAATTAACATAAAATCGACGGGCATTTCCTTCAATTGATTAAATATAATATTGTCTGCTTCGGCTGAAATAATGCAGACGGGGGATTTGGGAAAATAGATTGAGAACGATGAGTAGCGGTCAGGGTCGTGAAAGAATCATCATCCCAGTGGCGCAAATGGTAGCGTAGCTGCCCGGTATGCAGAAGGTTGCCGGTTCGGGCCCGACCTGGGCCGTTATTTTTTTCGTTCTCGTTTTTTATACTATACCTTTACCTTTACCACCTTCCCTTTCCATGTATTCTCCTTTCTAAAAAATTCTTGACTGCACTAATGTTTCAAATAGCTTCTAAAATTTAAAGATGTATTGAAACACATATAAAGAAAGTGCTTGATAAGTTAGTTACCTTCCTTATCTTTGCCCGAATAGCCGTTAGATTCATTATTAAAATTAACATAAAATCGACGGGCATTTCCTTCAATTGATTAAATATAGTACGGATACGCTTGAAAAGGTTTCATTGTATTAATTCGAACAATCGAATATCAGAAACATTAATTCTATAACATTGTGCTACGGCTGACAGGCCGAAATTAAGTTTGAATTATATACAATAAAAATAAGAGATAGAGAGAAATTGAGATCGAGAACGAGCGGGAGAGAGATAGAGAATAACTAGGAAGCGATCAATCAATCAATTGCATTCAAGGAAATAAATAACTATTCTGTCAAGCAAATAATTCTAACAATTTAATCTCTCTCATAAATTGCTTTTTCCCATATAACTATCAGAGATAAGCATTATTTTATTTAATTCAATTCTTTTAATAAAATACATTCCATTTTTTCACTATAATACTTTTCACATCGAGTATTAAATAAATAACAAAATCTGAACATCATATTAACATAACTTGTTTTAAGGAATAAATAATATTAACATAATTAATTCTTCTAAGCTAAATTGCCAAATTGCCATTGCCTATCGTATTGAATTTTACCGTGCAATTCAATAACTCATCGTATTGCGTTTTAGAAGGCTTTACTATACTTCTAGCGATCACTTTAACAAGTAATTAAAGCATTTTATTTTATTTACTTGTTAAGCTATTACCAATATTAAATTGATTAAAATTTATTTAACACTTTTCATTTCAATCAGTTTCACTCAAATAAAAATAAGAATTATCAATTAAAAATGCATGTCTAATTTCGAATTAATTCGTTTTATCTATAGAAGTTTCACTTGTTCCGGTAATACCTTTTGTTAGAAAGGACTACACTATTTATATCTTTAAACTTATTAACTTAACTTCGCTCTTAAAAGTTAATTATTATGGTCAATAAAAATTGTTCGTATTATTGAAAAATTTTAATGCTTTTACTAAACAACAATTTACAAAAAGACTGGTACAATTATTTATAGAATACATATATGACTATACACTACCAAGTATGAATTGAACGATCTCCCGTTCTATGTATATATGACTAGCTGCAGAATTATTTTATCGTCGTTATTCTGGATAGCAATTCTGCTTCCTCCTAGAGGAAGCTTTGTGATAGTAATTTTTTGAGTTATTGTAAAAACATGTTATACTTGTTTTTCGAGGTGTGAGGAATCAAAATACATGATTTTTGAAAAATGTCTGTATGGATGTGCGCGTGCGTGCGTGCGTGCGTGCGTGTGTGTGTGTGCGTGTGTGTGTGTGTGTGTATGCGTGTGTGTGTGTGTATATGTGTGTTTGTGTGTGTGTGTGTGTGTGTGTGTGTGTGTGTGTGTGTGTGTGTGTGTGTGTGTGTGTGTGTGTGTGTGTGTGTGTGTGTGTGTGTGTGTGTGTGTGTGTGTGTGTGTGTGTGTGTGTGTGTGTGTGTGTACGCCTGGATATCAGCTTCTACTCGATCGATTTTGTCCAGACAGGTCTCTTTTTTTTGTTTTTTTTTTTATGATGGCGGGTCAAAAATTCGTTTTTTGATTCGCCGATGCGTTTTTGTTTTATTTCGAATTTTCGATTTTGACAAAATTGATTTTTGCTTTTTTTTAATGATAAGATCAAGATATTTGAATCGAATGGATAGCATTCGAAAGAGCATTAAAATACCTATATTTTCTAAAAAAAACAATTTCTCTAGCTATCACGGTTCTTTTGTTATTAACAAAAACATGTTTTTTTTTTTAAAGCTTATAACTCCTAAACTAAACGGTCAAACTTCTTGAGACAAATCGTGATAATGCAGAATATAAATAGCTGTAATCTGTTAAAATTCATTTTGTCGACTAGTTTTTGAAAAAAAAATTGAAATGTGAAAAAAAATGAGTTTTGTATGTCCAACGATTACGGGAGTAAAATTGACTTAATCGCTTCGAAATTCCCTGTAGCGGTAGACTTTCGATAGCTCTCGGTCGAGTTTTTTGGGCAAAACAATTAGTCCAGAAATTTCAGAAATATTTGAGGTTAAAAGTTTTTAACCTTTTTTTCAAATCGTAATTTCTCGATGACGGCTCCATGCATCAGCTCCAAATTTATAGACAATTTTGTATGTGATCTAGATAATATGTGTGCGAATTTTCTTCAAGATCATACGATTACTTTTTGAGATATTTTATTTTGAAAATTTTCGTATTTTACAAAGTTATTTTCTTTGTTACGACAAATTATTTATGATAACTAGAGAAAACAAAAATTGGTTTAATCATGTTGAAATTTTGTGGAGATGTAGAGTCTATATATTATTGTATAAGTCCTTTAGGTAAAAGAATTGTCTCATGATTTTTAGAGACATTTAAGGTTAAAATTCTTTTACGGTTTTTTGTAAATCGTAATTTCTCAATGATGACTTCATGTATCAGCTTGAAATTTATAGATTATTTTGTATGCAATATAGGCAATACCTGTGTAACATTTCATCCAGATTATATGGTTATTTTTTGAGATGTTTGATATTTAAAATTTTATTTTTTTTAAAAATGATTTTCTTTGCTATCGCACAATATAACTCCATTAAAATGGTTTTAATTTTCTTTGAAATTCGGTGGAGATGTAGAGTTTGTATATTATTTATTAGAAAAGTTCTTAGCGTAAAAGTATTCGTTTATGAATTTTAGAGATATTTGAGGTTAAAACTATTTTAGCCCTCTTTTAAAATCGTAATTATTCGGGAACGCATTTATGTAACTAGAAAATGGAAATGACATGCGATATACGCTATGCGCCGATGCGCACGTGTTGTATACCTGGGGCCTGATTCTAAACCAATAGATGAGCTGAAACAAAAAAAGATAGAAGATACAAAATCAGTGCGTAAGACAGAGACAAGAGATACGTTTTATCGGTTAAGAATCACCCCCCTGCTTTTGTTTTCTAATAGCCATTTATTACTTTTAAGGTTAGAACCTTTTTCTTATATCGGAAATTCCAGAAAGAGTACACTAATATGGACATGCAAACTACTAGAGACAAGTACGTGTGAAATTTCACACGTACTTGTCACACAAGTATGTGTGAAATTTCCCAAAGAAAATATAATTTGAGTTAAAGGTTATTTAGGAATTTTAAAAGGTTTTGACGATAATATTACAATCAATTATTTTATTTATTTTTCACACATAATTAAAAAAAGTCATACCTATTATTTTATTCATATTTTATACATAATTTAAAAATTAATAATTTTTAATTCTCATAAATGAATTTAATTATATATATGTCATAAATTGTTGCAAAAATTATAAATTTTGTTATTAAAAATTCATTAAAGGAATAAGCAAATTAAGTTTGAGGAAGCCACGGGCCAATGAATTGGCAGCGGTTTTCCTTTTAAAATTGTAATATCAAGACATTGTTTAGGAATTTCGTTTCCCATAAAGATATGAGATTCATATGTTTAACTACTAGATTTGCAATACCTTATTAGCATTATTTATAATTTCTGATGAAATATATATATACTAGGGGGGCTTGGTTCCCTGCTCGCTCCGCTCGCCAACCCCCATTTTTAGTGTGAATTGTTAAAAAAAAATATTATAGCAAAAGCTAATACAACTGGAAATCGTTGAATTTACTGTGGATATGATTGGCCTGACTGGAAAACCGGTTTTGTGAATTTTAATTAGACCATATGCTTTTGAAATACTAAATTTCTGTAAAATTGCGGGTAACTTTTTCCGTTTCCAGTAAAATCCATCTTATTGAGTCGTTTAATTAATTCATTAGTTTTCCTTTCGAAGCTTGGTAACGGATTTTTATTTATTTCTGTATAGTCTTCTTTATCTTTAAATAAATTTTCAGTTTCTTCTAAGTACACTGATTTTTGTATAATTACAGTAGCATTGCCCTTGTCAGCTCTTGTAATCAAAATACCAGGGTTCTTTTTTATAAAAGTTTTAGTTTTTTCAAGGTCTGTTTTAAATTTTTTATCAATATGTGACGTACTAGATATTTTTGTATTATGAACTTTTTGTATGGTGTTTAAGAAAGTACCTCGTATTTTTGATTTCTTGTTGTCCGCAATATAGCAATTTATGTGAGCTTCAAAATTCTTTAAATATTGCAAAGTTCATTTTTTGTTGAATGTGTCGTTAAAATTGTATTTTTCTCCTAATTTTAAAATGTCAATAACATATGTCGGGAGTTGAATTCCCGACACGTTCACGCACCATTTCTCATATTTATTATCTGTGATATTCGGTTCAACACCCTGTATGTTTTGATTAGGGTAGTTGACCCTACCTATGTTCTCACGTTCTAAGTCTATGTACCTGTCTTTATTAATTCTTTCATTATATTTATTGAAAAATACGGTATCCAATTTTTTCTCTAATTTTCAGAGGCGTTTTTTATACACATACAATCAAATTTTATGAATAAACAGTTCGAAATTACAAGGCTACCTAACGAATATAATACGTTTATAAAAAATTTCGATTTCTCATCTCCGAAATAATGTACTTGCCGTTCTATGACTTTGTGAAGGTATCAGGAACGCACACATGTAGGAGGTATGACCACACAGCGTGGAAGTTGGCTTAGTCCGTTTATAAAAACATCGATAGCGCCACCTTCTCCTGTGTGTGACGTCCTGTTACCTCTCTTCGTCTACGAGCTCTGTCAGCGACGCCTCTCCCAGCATTTCTACTTCACGTCACCATTTATATGTAGTAGTTATATCTGTGATAAAGTATATTTTTGAATACACACACATTAGGGTAGTATATAAGCGGGAATTTTGTAAAATCTAGTTATTGACGAGCGGATTGTTCTCTGCGTAACTAGATTGACACTGTCTCATTGTAAGTTTTTGTTCATATATTTAATGTAATTTAGTTATTTACGTTTAACATACTTGTAATAATTTATGTAAAAACATTTTTTTTTTAATAGAATCCTGATGAGGGACACAAAGAAAAGTGTCCGAAACGTCGAAACACGACAAATGTTTTTTTTTTTTACAGAAACATTACCTGGTAGATAAGCCATTAGGATCACTATATAGTAACTATATAGTAATACAAAGAAAACTACCATTAGATGCAACTAAGAATCTAAAACTAATGTAGTATTTGCATAACACCGGATAAGGAGGAACAGAATTTACCTTGTATAGCCGGGGAAGATGTGGATAGATGCTGAGATACTAGAGAAAGGCGGTGCTGCACTACAGAAACAGACCCATGGGTGAACAGCTGCGCTTGTGGAGGCTGTTGCTGCATGTCAGTACCCGCTGTTCGGCTACTTGTGACCTGCAACAAGATAAAAGGGAGGATAAGTAGAACAATAAGCTAGAGGAGTAAACTACTGATCCTACCTAGATCCACCGACACTCTTGAGCAGAAGAAGTAGAAGAACCTAACCTCCTCCAGCGATGTACCAGGTGGTTGTCGAGGTGAAGAGCACATCTGTTGGAGGCCCCGCATACCTGGTGAGGGCTTCACCTGTCTCTTCGTCCTTGATGTACCGGCGCTGTCGTAACATCACGTATTCTGATGAAATATATATATACTAGGGGGGCTTGGTTCCCTGCTCGCTCCGCTCGCCAACCCCCATTTTTAGTGTGAATTGTTAAAAAAAAATATTATAGCAAAAGCTAATACAACTGGAAATCGTTTTCTAAAATACGTGTAAACTGAATTTTGTTTTTTAAATCTAGAAATATTTATGAATTTGTTCTCTTTTAAAAAAAATGTCTTTTTGTAAATTTGCCAGATATGCTCGAAACAGATTGCTCTAAATAGGTTGTACATTAAAAATGAAGTTGGAGAGATAAACACATAATTAATCTCGAGACTGAAAAATCATGCAACCTCGAGGTATAAATATGTCAAGAAGTTACAACTTGCTTTTTGATGTGTTGCAATTTCTCGACTGACTTTGAGTGCAACATCTACGTGTACAATGAACTTATGATTATCTATTGTTCGGAAAAAAATGGTTTTTTTCTAAATTTGCTAGATATGCTCGAACATTCATTAAATTATTAAATATATTCACATATAACAAACGAATACATTATGTATGTTGTTCATATAGCTTAATTTTCGTTTAGAAAATAAATTTATATTATTTTTTTAAATTTTGATCAAGTGAATAATCACAAAAATTTGGATGAAATAAATATGGGAAGGTATTTAAGTTTTAATTATATGTAAAAATTGTTAATTTTAAAAAATATAATAATGTGATTTAAAATTAATCTTATAATTGTAGTTGCAGATTACATTTTATATAAAGATAAATATTGACAATAATGAATAAGGATAACCCTCTATTAAATAATATCATGAAACATTTATTTTTTCCTTTAAATTTTCTGTAATGTTTTTTAAAAAAATTATTCTTAACATTCATTAATTTTTAAAATATTAGGTATATTTATATTCAACAAAATAATGCATTATATATATGTAGTTCATTACGTCAGCTCTGATATTGTTTGTTATTTATTGATTATAAACTAATTTTTCAGCAAAATCCAGTAATATTTCAGTTCTTCTCCGCCTTTTTGAATTTTCAAAATCTGAGTTCAGATTCGTAATCAGCCAATCCAGAGACTCCCTATATAAAATTTTCGGCAAAAACCAGTAATATTTCAATTTTTGGCCGCCATTTTGTATTTACGAAATCTGAGTTCAGATTCCTAATCAGCGAATCCGGAAACCCACAATATACAATTTTTAGCAAATTCCGGTAAAATTTCAATTTTTGGCAGCCATCTTGGGTCCACTATTTTGATTTTTCAAAATCTGAGTTCAGATTCGTAATCGGCAAATCCAGAAATTCCATATATACCATATTGAGCAAAATCCAGTAATATTTGAATATTTGGCCTCCATTTCGATCAGTCATTTTGAATTGACAAAATTTTAGTTCAGATTCGTAATCAGCGAATCTAGATACTCCCTATATACAATTTTCAGTAAAATCCAGTAATATTTCAATTTTTGGCCCCCATTTTGTATTTTCAAAATCTGAGTTCAGATTCCTAATCAGCAAATCCGGAAACCTACAATATACAATTTTTAGCAAATTCCGGTAAAATTTAAAATTTTGGCCGCCATCTTGGGTTCACTACTTTGAATTTTCAAAATCTGAGTTCAGATTACTAATCAACGAATTCGGAAACCCCCTATATACAATTTTTAGCAAAATCAAGTAAAATTTCCATATTCGGCAGCCATCATCGATCCGCCATTTTGAATTGTCAAAATATATGTTCAGATTCGATAACGATAGAAAGTGCATTAGGCATGTGTGTAAAAATTCACAATAGTGATAAAAACTTCTGAAAAAATTCATGCAGTAGCTTGTCTGGCTACTGGTTCAAATTCCACGATCAAACTTTCAAAATTCAAGATGGCGGATCCAATATGGCGAACGAAATTTCAAAAATCAATGGATCCATACAAAATTTGGTATACGAGGGATTTGCAAGTGGCTAATCGGGCATCTGGAGTTAAATTTGTAAAATTCAAGATGGCGGATCCAATATTGCTCAGAAATAATGTCGACAATAAAAAAATCTCACGAGTTTACATAAAATTATAAACGGAAACTATTCTTGATGATTTTTTGATTTATCGCGTTATTTCCGAATAAGAAATTCTCTAGTATGTAAATTCACAAGTTCACACGAGGAAAAGTGTGTCGAAGTTTATTTCTTCCTTATCTGTGGATTAAGTAATCGATAAAGCATCATTGATACTCACGAAAACATATTCATAAACGTTCTTGCTTCTCTTGCTGGGAATAGTTATTGTATTGTATTAGTAATTTTCATGACTACCCGTCAGAAAAGTGATTTTCGACATTCGAGTCGTTTTGACGACTACTCTTGCTGGAAATAGTTTTCGTATTTAAAGGTCGAGGTGATCCTAACCTCTGCCAAGGAGGCCGGGGTGGAATCCCTTACCCTTACACTTACCAGGGTGATGGAAACCGGCCAGGAAATACCGCCAATCCGAATCTCTATGACTCCAATAGCCCTCCTACATTTCACCCTCAGTCACCGTATCCTGTTCGTTCGTCTAATCAATCCGCGTATGCGCCCACAAATCTTCACTCAGCAGTTCCTTTAAATTCTCAAGAGGCTAGTCCCGAAGTGAAGGAGGCAAGCCATATAGCCCAAGTGTTGACAATGAAACTGTCGAATCCTGCACCCCGACCACAGGAGGCTACAGTGAGAAATCGGATTTACCTAACCCAGGTCCCCCGGCGTGCCTGAATGCGTCCTGTGGGCCTACTGGAAGCGACGACGGGAGAGAGGATGATCCAACTGTAATCAGGTTACGAGTGCCTGAAGATTGTCAACTGTGACTTCACTTTATGATCGACAACGGAGCCGCGGTTAACGTTATCAAGATTGGTGCCTTGCGCCACGATGTTCTGGTGGGTAGTGACAGGGCGACACCGCTCATCGGTATCAACGGTCTTTCCGCCGACACCTATGGAACAACTGTTATAGATCTGCGATGCAGACCTGTCACGTTCACAGTTGTACAGAATGACTTCCCTATCGAACAGGACTGAATCATGGGGCGTGATTATCTCAAACAAGAGCAGGCCGTCATCTCGTATCATTGTAATACGTTGATGATAACCTCTTCCTTTCATCAATCCGCGTACGGGCCAGAGTCTAGGCGAAATCAAAATCATCGGATCCGGTGAGGGACAGAGTGCATTGGAAGAGAAAAGTGTAGAGGAAGAATCGTTGACTATCCTCACTAGAAACATCTTGCCCGCGGAAAATGCTCCATGTGACACAACCAAGGAATCGATATGCACCCCGCTAACCCCGGCGAAAATTATCTATACTATCCCTCGTCGATCTCGGCAACTTGTTCAATTGGAAGTTGTAAATAAGGATCTATCAGACTACTTGCCGCGGGTGTCGGTTATGATGATGTATATCTCGGCAAAGGTATCGTCAAGGTCCAGGAGAACGGAGTATGTCATGTGATGGTCATTAACACCCGAAATGAGGACGTTTCCATCGAAGTTGATACCAAAGAGCTGATTCCTTTCGAATATACTGCTTTAGATTTCGAGCGCAGAGCCGAAGTGGAGATACTAGTAAAAGCAGATAACCCCGTAGTAGAGATGCTCGCGTGCGAATAGTACGCGACATCATGCAAATGCAATATCTCAATGACGAAGAAAAGGTAAGTGTGGAAAATCTCCTTGAGAACTTCCCGCACATCTTCCTACTGCCTGGAGATCCGTTAACCTGCCCTAATACAGTGGAACATCGTATTCCGTTGGAAAACAATCTACCTGTGAATACAAAACAATACCAACATCCCTTGATACGTAAAGAATTTATTGACAAAGACATCCAGAAGAAGCTCATGGAAGGAATTATTGAACCATCGAGTAGTCCGAGTAACTCTCCAATTTGGATCGTTCCCAAAAAACCAGATGCTCAGGGAAATCTACGTTGGAGAATGGTAGTCGACTTTCGTGAGTTAAATCAATGAACCATAGGGAACGCATATCTCCTCCCGAACATTACTGATATTCTCGGTGAACTCGGTGGAGCAATGTACTTCTCCGTCTTCGACCTTGCAGAAGTTTTCACCAGTTCAAAATGGCTCCTGAAGACCAATGGAAGACTGCATTCTCGACCCCCGGAGGACGCTACGAATACAATAGGATGCCCATGGGACTTAAAAATGCCTCTGCCACCTTCCAGCGCCTCATGAACCAGATCAAAAGGGGGCTCGACTGCAAGGAAACTCTTGTGTACATGAACGATGTTATCATCCATGCACGAACCCTCGCAGGACATGACAAAAGAGTGAGACAGTCCTTTTCCCGTCTCGCATATACTAATTTCATCCTGCAACCCGAAAAAGTCCATTTCTTACGCAAGGAGGTTGCGTTCCTAGGCCATATAATCAGTGAACGAGGAGTTGAACCGAACCCCGAAAAGATGAGGGCGGTGAGACCTTTCCCCAGCCGAAAGGCGTGCGAAATATCAGAGAATTTTTAGGTCTCACTGGCTATTATAGGGGATTTATTAAGGATTACGCCAAAATCGCGGAACCTTTACATGATCTCTTGAAAAAGATCAGGAATTTAATTGGAAAGAAATACAGAAGATTGCTTTCAACGACCCTAACGAACGCTTGTGCAACGAACCGATCCTATTATTCCCCGACTTCGCCATACCATTTATTTTGACCACTGATGCTTGCGACAACGCTATTGGTGCCATGCTGAGCCAAATCCAAGACGAGCTAGAGCATCCAGTAGCGTACCACTCTTGGACGCTTAACAAGGCCGAACGCAATTACAGCACGACTCAGAAGGAATGTCTCGCCGTGTTGTACGCCCTCAACTATTTCCGACCGTACCTTCTAGGGCGGAAATTTACTCTTGTCGCTGACCACGAACCATTAAATTGGATGCATAATCGGAAAGACCCCGGTCAGCATCTTATGAGGTGGATGTTAAAGTTGACTGGTTATAAGTACACCTTTAGATACAAACCGGGAAAATTAAACTGCGTAAAACACCAACGGGTCGAGGGAGCAGCCGTGGCCCTCAAAGAGTACCTACATCCCCAATTGGACCATCGGGAGGACGGACGTCAAGACCACGCCTCCCGTCAGCCCCACAACCTTTAACAACTAAAGCGGGTGCTCAAAAGGTGCATGGCAGACCTGTCGGCTACAAAAGTCGCAGGGTAACCCCTACACTAAACCACAGCACCGTAGCGCAACGCATGCATGGAAAATTGGCCCTGAACAAGATAGTGTTGCCTCCACCTCTGGGACGCTTAAAATCCCCAGGGATAAATCGCTTACGGAAACTCCTAGAGCTAGTGCGGGGATGTCAAACGTGTGCGAACCGAATAATCCATCTAAAGAGACTCCACATCCGAAGACAGTTCAGACACCTGCCAAGCTAAGGGTAGATGTATCGTTTGCCGGATTCCCATTTATGATCCCCGGCGGAGCTATCTGAGAGTCGAAGGATCGGATGACGATGACACAGAGAATTCATTCAATCACAAGGAAGAAGAAACATATCACGATCCGGAAACTCTCGCCATGTATAAGATAGAAATTCAAGTTACCGCTACTGAAGATAGTGAATCAAATGATGAAACAGGACACACTACCCTGTCAAAAGAAGAAGTGCTGGAATCGGCACGAAAATTTGAAGAGAGCTTGCGATTACACCAAGTGAAGCTGAGCTAGAAGGAGGCGACGAGGAGATAATCATGCTTCCGGATCATTTCCGTGATGGAGACAAAGTAAATGAGAATATGCAATCCATCCTAAACGAGATAGATCCCATAGACTCAATCACCATAGATGACTCGGTGATGGTAGAAAGGATCCTGGAACTGGTACAAAAGACTCTCAATTAATGCAGTTGTGAAGATGCGACTAGCGATACAAGAGAATCCGACAAAAACGCGGAGAGAGATGATGCTCCACTACCTTCCCAACTGCCGTCTCTCGGACCCAGTACCCCTATGGCTAAAAATACTCCCAAGACTGAGGCGCCCAACGTCGGTCTGTCTACTTCCTAAACTTGGAGGAATTCCAAGAAGAAACTGAGAAAGTGGATAGCTCTACTTCCATCAAGCTGGATTTCAATCAGCCTCCGGTTGACTCACTGAGATTGTTTCTATCCATGTATCAACAACATGCTCCTCTGAATCAATATGCGAGTGATGCTCAAAGCTCGACTATTCAAGTGCCATCCGACAGTTCAAGCTCTGAAATAGGAAGCCGCCCAGTAGCCCCACCAATATTGAGGAATAACGTGAGTACCTCTCGACAACGTCTCACGTATAAATGGGATAACCTTGTTCATTTCATATCTAGAGACTGCGAGATAGTCGCTCCTGTGAAGACGTCTCCTCAGCGAGATTGGAGCGATCGAACCTAAAGCCATAAAAGCCAAGAGGCTTAAGCTGGGGTAGATATTGACCACGCCTTTCAAAAACCATAATGTGTTTTCCTTAGTTGTTAAAGAAAGGCACTATAACCCTCTGGATTCCACGCAACTGAAACAGACTCTCAAGGGCTTAAAAACCATACTTCTGAGGAAAAACCAGACAAGTTTCCGCATAACTCGGCGAGGGGATTTGATAGATGACATGGACTCTGGATTGTTTACCGAACTATTAACAGACATTTTCGGGGAGACACAGACTACTGTTACGGTGTGCTACAATAAAGAAACTCTGTACGATAGTCTTATACGTGGCCATAAGGGAGTCAACCAAACGTATCGGAAAATTCGGGAGAGGTATTACTGGCCTAACATGAGGAATGACATCTTAGATTACATCCGTCGATGTCCAAGTTGCCAAGAGAAAAATATAGAGAGGATTAAAACACGGGAACCCATGATTATCACGGACACCGCGATCAAGGCCTTCGATAAGGTTTCCATCGATACCGTAGGTAAATTGCGTACGACCCCAAGAGGAAACTGCCATCTACTGACAATGCAGTGTAACGTAATGAAATTTCTTATTGCAATACCTATTCCCAACCTCAAGGCTTCAACCATTGTCGATTGCCAAACATCTGATTTGCCAATTTGGAGCTCCAAGAGCCATTCTATCCGTAGAGGAACCAGCTTCCTTTCGGAAATTGTCGAAAGACTGTGAGAATTGTGCGGCTGTTCCGGATTCACCATCTTAACACATCTGGTTATCGTCCCCAAACCAACGGATTTCTGGAGCCATGCCCCTTTGATGGATTTCATAAGAGCTTATTCTGAGAGGTACGACGATTGGGATAATCTGGCGCCGTTTGCTACATTCACATATAACACCAGCGTTCATGACAGTACTAACTTTACACCATTTGAACTTGTGTATGGTCGATTGGCAAGGGTCCCCCCCATCCGGATTCCTGCTGCGGAGCAGTTGCGAACTTATAACCTCTACCTTCAGTCTCCCGACTGAACTCCAAGTTCTAGCTGAGGACAACCAAATTAAAGCCAAGGAAAAATCCAAAGAACGCTATGATCGAAAGATCAAACATCTTAAAGAGTCGATAGGCGACTACGCATGGGTTAAACGAGAGCCCCGTGTGTCCAAGTTCGGCAGCTACTACAATAAACCACTTAAAATCAAAGAAATACTAGGTAGGAATAACGTGCTCCTGGAGCTTTTTAATGGAAAAACTATCAGGAAACATACTGATAAATTAAAGATCGTTCTTCCCTTGGGCAGTTGTGATTCAAACTAAGGCTCATCTAAAATTTCGCTCCCTTTAATTTACTCTGATCCCCAGATTGCAAGTCAATACCGCCAATACATTATCTTATTTTTGCATGTCTTCTTTCAGACTGCCTCTGCAGGATGTGTATTGTACTTCATCGCTTTGCACTCCTTCTCTCGTCCCTATGGATGGTCACCGTGACAGGAGTCCACTACGAAATGTCTTCTATAACCTTCAATCCTGGCATTTATTATGAAAAATTGCTCTCGATTCGAATCCAGAAGGGGAGCTGGAAGGTGATTAGCCACCTGGGCTTACAAGCCTTTCTTAAAGATCATAGACACACTCGTAGTTACGATGAACAATTAAATCAGTGCACTGCTCATTTTGATGGTAAGCATTGACAGGCTGCTCTCAACAAACAACTCGTTGAAATCAAACTAAGGACCCTCCAACATGTACACGATGACATCAGAAGAGTAGCGGCTCATATGGATACCAGGGAGATGGAGATCTCCTCTCCCTTGGGCATTGTTGGCAGTATAAGCAAAAGTCTTTTTGGTTCAATCGCCACGCACGATGCTGATGTGATTAATAAAAATATCGATCAGTTGCTTCAAGATCAAAAGAATCTTGTCAATCTTTCCAGGGAGAAAACTCACCTCCTCTCCGCCGGTCTTGAAGAGCTTTACAATATTACTGCTTCACATCGCACCTTGATCAAAAATATGGAAATGGCACCTAATACCAACATTAATTCGCTCGCCCAACATTAATTCGCAAGGAGGAAACGACAATCATCTCACGTGGGAATTTACCACGTTTGCTCGTCAGATTGGAGCGAAGTTGGACCATCTGATATATTGCAACCGAGAGCTTCTCGATATTCTCAACACCATAACTAATCGAAAGCTGCACCCCCGATTAATGCGTCATGATATGCTCCACCAGATTCCCTTGGACATCCAGCAGATGGGAGAGGATCGTACTTTGCGAATGTCACTACACCACCTCGGTGCTGAGGAACTAGCTAGAATTGCGATGCTGGATGCCACTCTTTATCAAGCAAGAATCCTAATCAGTCTAGCGATACCTCTGACAGAAACGTCGAGCTATGAGTTATACAAGCTCCACCCCATAGGTATTCTCCAACAAGTTCATAATCAAAGTCTGAGAGTAGCATATGTATCACCAAGGTACTCTTACTTGGCTATAAGGAGGGATCTACAAAAGTATTTAAAAATGGATGATGAACATCTGCGAAGCTGCATCCCAACACACTACGGGCGTGTTTGTGCCACCAAAGGTTCGGTGTCTTTGGTGATAGGACAAACGGAATGCGAACTTGAGTTGTTCCTCAACCCACACCTGGATGCGCTAAAATCATGTGACGTCATGAGTTCTACCTTGTCACCAGCTCAATGGAAATACCTGGAGATGAATGGAAGTTGGCTATATTCATTACTTAAAGAAGAAACCATCACAATTACCTGCCGCAGAGAAACCTATTATACCCCCACCCTTAAAGGCATGGGTATCCTATGGATGGCCAATGGTTGTTCTGCTAGAACTAGTTCAGTAGAACTGTCTGGCAACGAAGATCGCGTAGCGAAGACACAGTACGTTTACGAACCAGAGATGAGGTTAAAAATAATAGATATACAACCTGAATTGTGACACCACATTAACATCACTCGATTCCAAGACCAAGAGATATACCTTATCCACTGGTCACAAAGATAGTAGAGAATTTGGATAGCATCGTCTTCCATACGAAGAAAATAGGGGACACACGAGAATTACTACTTTCACCCATAATTTGGTATATGGGGGTATAGCTGTCCAGAGTATAATTGCTCTCGCAGTGGCGATAGCTTTACTTCTAATTCGTAAGAGAAGGAATATCATAAATTTGCCAACGAAAAGAAGTGAAGCCAATCCAATGGCTCCTCAAATCCCTCTCATCTATATAGCCTTCCAACCTGTGCCTTGTAGGGCGGCATCAACCCCAGCGTTGATGCACCCCGCCTCTCCACCCTAGTTGGCTGAGAACGAATAACCTTTAACCGTTCCCTTACAGCTCGGTCATGGCATCCTTGACGTCTAATCCCTCGGATACCATCGTGATCTTTAATAAGAACCTCGGACTTGATGGACTTATTACTTGCTTCAAGCAGGCCGGACCTATCATTATGGTGCAAATAACAGCAGAAGCCTCATCACACAAACAGCCAAACTCGCCATCAAATACAAACAGGATGCGAAAGTAGCTGAACAATATAAGGATCTGCGATTACTAGAAAATTTATTAGACATCAAACCGACCAGCGAACAGCCTGGTGTGTCCAACAGCCCTTCACCGCGGCCAATTATGTAAGTCCACGTCGTCAAACGGAAGCGTCAACTCTAATTCAGTTATTTTGTAGTTCCATAAATACTAATTCTTTTTGAGAGGAATTTTCGCCTTTATTCCTGAAATATCTAAGTTTTAGTCATTCGTAACTATTTTCCCATCGAAGTCTTAAAGGAGTCTAGAGAAAGCGGAACGAGATTTAAGACAACGAGTGATAGATGCCCTCGGGCGACATTTTTATTACTGTCACGCGGAGGCATTCCTAACCTCTCACGTAACAGATCTGCACAAAGTTACGTGCATTTGAAAATCGCGAAGAATTTCCAAAAATGAGAGATTTTTTCCGAATCCACGTAATTCAATCAACTTTTTGGACCCTCTTTTTTGAACAAAATCCTGAGAATTGCTTATATATATGACAAGCTTATTGTGTTTTTCATTTTCGTGCTAAGGTAAAACAACCTGTAATGGGACATTTACGAATACTTAACTTTTACACATATGATTTAACAATAGTGAATTGTTGTTTTTTGTGAAATAAAAATGACAAAAGATAGTTTATAATTTGTTTAATTGATTCAAGAATAAAATAATGTTCTTAAAATATTTATTTTATTTATTTATTTATTTAATCAATAAACGGGCTGTGAGTACAAATGCAAAATAATAATTACAATAGGTGAAAAACTGTAGTATATGCTAACGCAATAATAAAGATTTATAAAGCACAATCATAGTTATAATAGAATAATTTTGCTATTTACACTGATTAAATTTATGGAAAAAATTGATGGATCTGAGTTTGCAATGCGTTTGATAAATGCGGTACACGCAACAGCTCCAGGTCCCCTACGTCAAGCTTGATCTTGCTTACGCTTTTTTGCGCGGCACAACGCTGCTCAAACGCTTTTTGTAAATGCTCATTCGCGACTCGCAACTGAACATCTCGCGCCACAGCCTCCTTCTGTAATCTCGGGAATAAACTTAGTATATTTTCCTTTGAACTTTTATTATAATGTAAATAGTATGGCATAAACCCCGTGCTTTCATGCGTGGTATAATTAATACAATCCTGTACATAATTTATATATGACGCCCACTTAGTATGGCGATCTACACAATACGTTCGCAGTATTCGTCCAATTTCACGTATAGTCCTCTCAACCGGATTTGATTGTGGATGCCTGATGGACGAATACAGGACTTTAACCGCCATTGATTCAAGATGTGATTTCCAAGAGTATGACACGAATTACGTCCCGTGGTCCGAGAGCACCCTTTTAGACTTTTAGACTGACCCATTTGTACAAAATGTATTAGCTTTTCTGATCGGATAAATAGTTACTAATTTGCTAAACGAATCCTGTAAAACAAACATGTATTGAACACCAACAATTGACCTCGGGCGGGGCCCATAAAAGTCAACACTAACGAGTTCGTTCGGCTCCGTAGCCTGCAGAAATTGATAGGCTCCTTCCATTTTGTAGTTTAAAAATTTAACCCGCTGACACGTGTCAGAAACCCTTGTACAAGGGAAAAGTTCGCTAGCGAAAGAACTCCGACAGGTAAGTAAACAATTTGAATGATCCTGCATCTCCGAACTGCTCATGCGCGCATTTAATTGTAATATTTACTAACGCTCGCGGTAAATATATTTTCCAATATTTATCATTTTTATTCTTTACATACACGACTCTACTTTCCTCCAAGAACTCTAAGTTTTTTGACGATTTCGCGCGCAGGTGTAATACAACAGCATCTGCTTGATGTCTTCCAAGGTCGTCAAGTTCATTTAAAAACTCCTGTTTCATGGTTATCTCAAAAATACTAACAGAAATGATATTTTCTCGTTGCAACTCACGTTAGCGAGTAATCAATCATAAGTAATTTAAGACCACTTGATTAGTTTGCGATTCGCATGTTTCCCCTGAGAAACTGCGACTAAAAAAATCTGCAATTATCCGACCCTTTACAGTGTTGAATCTCAAATTTATATTTTTGTAGTGCCAAAATCCATCGGATTAATCGAGCACTATGGAGATTCGCTTACGTATATTGAACCAACACATGACCACAAAGAACTATTAAAAAATTTGTTAAAATACCGTAATGATATTAATGTGAATTTAACTCTACATTTGATTTTCAAAATCTTCGGTTTCAAAGTGATAAAACAATTCCAGTATTTAACAAAAATGTTATATAAGGAAAAACAAGCGAGAGAACAATGTAAATTTTTAATTAAATATAGATTTTTTAATATTGTTCCAAAACATTTGCAATGCATTACAAAGAATCTAAAAGATAACTACATGTTCTCAAAAAAATGCGTAACTAAACAAAACAAGTTGACGGAAAAAATCATGATTCAAGTGCTAAACATAGAAATTATAGATTTACACACAAAAATTGCATGGTTAAACAGAGAAATTATAAAAAGTAAAAAATCATTAGAGACGAATGTAGAAAATAACACTATTGAATTGTTTGCTGACTTTTATGCTACTAAACTTAACTTTATTATTGTTAAAGTAAAAGAAAAACTACAACGTAAACTCGAAACCATGTATTTCAGAAAATATAAGAAAGAAATTGAAAAAGATAGATATAAGGAAGATGTGTCGGAGGTTAACGTCAGAGACAATAACACACAGGTTGTCGAACCGGCGAAAACTGACGATAGTTGGTGTGTGAATGTTTCGGGCATTGAACTTCCAACGTACGTTACTGATATATTAAAACTTGGAGAGAAATTCAATTTTAATGAAACATTCAACAACAAATTACTACTGCAATATATTAAGAATTTTGAAACTTTTATTAAAAAACACAAGAATAAAGCTGATATTCCTAAAATAAGAAGTTCTTTCCTCAACACCATAAAAAATTCATACAATAGAGAATTAACAAATAATTCATACGAAAATAAAAAATTAAAAATAGATCTTAAAAAAACAAGAAAATTTCTAAAACAGAACTCAGACATTCTAATAACTAGAGCTGATAAAGGGAATGCTACAGTGACAATTAAAAAATCATGTTACGTAGAAAAAACCGATATGCTATTTAACGATCAAAAATATTATGAAAAAATAAAATCAAACCCTTTATCAAGCCTAGAAAGGAAAACAAATGATATAGTGAAATGGCTCAATAAAATGGATTTTAGTGGTACTAAAAAACAACTACTCCCGGTCTTTCAAAAATTCAGTATAACAAAAGCGTATGGTCTTATTAAAATACTTAAAGCAGGTTTTCCAGTCAGACCCATAATATCCACAGTGAACTCTCCTACTTACTACATTTCAAAATTTTTTGCTCAATTCCTACAAAATAATTTAAAAACCCCGTCATCACATATAGATAATAGTTTAAAGCTAAAAGAAAAACTTGAAAATATCAAAATACCATATAATTATGAAATAGTGAGTTTTGATGTCGTAAGTCTTTTTACAAATGTTCCTGAATACCGAGTATACGAAGCGATAGAAAGAAGGTGGCATCAAATACACAATAGAATAAATATGACCTGTACCAAATTTCTTAAAGTAATTAAATTCATCTTAAACAATAATTATTTTCAATTTAATGGCAATTTTTATAGACAAACATTGAGATCCGCTATGGGAAATCCGTTAAGCCCTATATTATCTAACATAATTATGGAAGATTTAGAAAACACATGTATCAATAAACTTCAAGAAAAACCGCTATTTTATTACCGTTATGTGGATGATATTGTTCTTTGTATACCGAAAAATAATATACGCGATACGTTACAAATTTTCAACTCTTATGACACAAACTTACAATTCACTGTTGAACATTCTGAAAATAATAGCATTAGTTTTTTGGACATAAAAATTATAATAAACGATGAAAGTAATATAGTAACTAATTGGTATCGAAAACCTACCTTTTCAGGAAGATATCTCAATTTCAATTCGCATCACCCGACAAGTAACAAAATAGCTATCATATACTGTCTCCTTGATAGAGCAATAAAATTATCGCATAATAGATTTCACAAAGAAAATACAGGATTTATCAAATATGTTTTAAAAAACAATAATTATCCACATAATTTAGTTGATTTTCACATAAAGAAACGCTTAAAACTGTTACAAAGTTCAGATAACAGCTCCAAACAACAAAAAACCTACGATGGGATTATATGTTTACCGTTTGTTAATGAGTTAGAATGTTTTACGAAAAATTTTTTCAAAAAACTTAATATTAATGTTGTGTTTAGTACCATAAATAAACTAAATAATGTAATAGTATTAGGAAAAGATAAAGAAGAAAAATACAATAAAAACAATGTGGTGTATAAAATCAATTGTAAAAATTGTGAAGCAACGTATGTGGGACAAACAGGTAGACGATTAAATGTACGAATAAAAGAGCATAGAAAAAAATATCTTGATAAAGATGATAAATCTTTCTTATTTGCACACACTGAAAATAACAATCATACAATAGATTTTGACAATATTAAAATCTTAGACACAGAAATAAATAACGGAAAAAGACTTTTTTCAGAAGCATTCTTCATTCATCAACAAAAAAATTATATAAACAAACAATTTGAAATCAATAAACTAGCGAAAGAATATAATATATTAATTAATAATTGCGAAATTTAGCTTAATATAACTCTTACTATGTATTAAAACTTTGTAAAGTCGAACGGGTATATTAGGAGAGCACGTTGGATGAGCATATAATATCCACCAGAATATTCGTGTATGTTTTGAGTACCGTGTCATTAGGATGACTTACACTATGACGTGCTCCCCTGATACCTCGCCTCGGCTCCGAATCGTTCAACGCTATCCCCACCTGTCTCACATCGTTTTATATACTTTTATACACACAAAATATACACACACACAATTACAGTAGATTAGTATATATAGACCGTTTGCCGAAAATTAAAGCATTGATGAAACGGACAGTCTCCCGTTATTATTACATCTTGACGTAATGTAAGTGTACTTTGTTATACATAATTTGTTTAGAGTTGCGAATTGTGATTTATTAATATTTAAGTGATTAGTTTTTAATAAATATGTAATTATTTTGAATTGGAATTGATTGTAAAAACTACGTTTTGTTGTGTAAAATTTGTAAGTTCAACATACTGTATATATTTATTATGTAAATGGGTTTTGTTAAATATAGAGCACCTGAAGAGGGACACGAAAAAAGTGTCCAAAACGTCGGTTAAAAATAAATGGTGTCCATTTATTTAAACCTTTCCTGGTAGACAATTGGCCATTAGATTCAAGATACAAAATTATGATTCACTCTCTACCATAAGCGCCTTTACCAACCTATCTATAGCGCATCAAGATACACTCTGCCCTTTTTAAATTTTTTCAAATTGTCTATCCCCTCACATTTTAAATCTCTAAGAAAAGAATAGCAGCAGCACACAGCATAGGCATCAACAAAAATATCATCTCCGCACACATTATCAGCTAAACAGCATCAGTGTCCTTAACAATATCATGATGACGATCCAGTGCACGTAGAGCAGGGCGTTTTGTACAAGAATAAAACATCATCAGTAACATTAGCTGTTCTCCAAATCCGGTGGCGTACTACTGAGAAGTGCACATTTGAAAAGCATTTGTAAGTTAATAGGTTCACTTTGAATATATTTTGTGCCTTGAATTAAATTCACCGACTGAATTAGTCGAGCACTATATCTTCTATTTAAAGGCTAAGAAAACTGCTGCCAATTCATTGGCCCGTAGCTTCCTCAACCGCAATTTGTTGATTCCTTTAATTAATTTTTAATAACAAAATTTATAATTTTTTAAAAAATTTATTGCATAATTATAATTAAATTCATTTATGAATATTAAAAATTGTTAATTTTTAAATTTATTTATTTATTTATTCTTTATTTATATCAAATTTATATAAATTTTGAGCTGATAAATAAAATTATCATTTGAAATAGAAGTAAAATATCTATATTTTATAATAAAACAAATAGCTATCACGGTTGTTTTGTTATTAACAAAAATGTGTTTTTTTATATTTCATAATTCATATTTTTTAAGAAAAAAAAAATTTATAGCTATCATTGTTCTTTTGTTGTTAACAAAAACGTGCTTTTTTAAAAAAGTTCATAACTCACAAATAAATTATAATAATGCAGAATATAATGCATTCATAATGCATAATTCATAATTATAATAGATATAATTTCGTTGGTTGGTTTTTTAAAAATAAAAAAAAAATCATCGAATGCCTACTCAATGACGTTTCCTCATTCCACACCACCTAGCGGTAGATATCACTGCGCGTTTTTTAAAAATAAAATATAAATCATTTTTAATTTAGAGATTAAATTAATTTTTGTAACACATGAATGATTTTCGGCATTTTCCTACATAAAAATATGTTCTAAAAAGTGATTTTTTTTATCTATCTTTTTTTTTTTTTTTTTGTTTTTCCGAGGTACTAGGTGAATCTTCTTAGGTGCCCGTTCTTTCTTTGGAGGTTTAGCAAGAAGGGAGGCCTACTAAGACCATCACGAAGTATCGGACTTCGTGGTGTGAGGAATTCGTACCCCCTAAACACCCAAAACCTATCCCTAATTCAGCTTCGACCTGGAACCGCTTTCGCATTACTTCAGGTCGGGGCGATTCGGTAGGTGAATTCAGTAACTGAATTATAGATTATCGTGTTCCTTCTAGAAAAATAACATATATATCTTTACTGTATTTGGGCCAAATTTGTTTTTTTACGTTCAAATCAGCTACTCTTATCCATGTATTATTTTTTCGTAACATATTTGTATAATGTCCTTCATCAATGCTATTGCCATGATGGAATATTCCATTCGAAACTTTATATATTTTGTTGTCAATATTTACATACGTGTTAGGAAGATTTGTTATTTTACAATTACTCAGTTTTACTATATCGTTTGATTCATTCATTGTAAATAACAGTAATTGTAAAATTAAATTTTTTTTCTTCAACTTTTACATTAATTTTTTGTTGTAGTTTTCCTTTGCATTTATTACATTCAGAATCTAATGTTGTCCAGTTATTTAAATTATAATTAATTATATCTTGTAGGGACTGTGATTGATTTAATTGTGGTATCGCTAATGTGATAATTATGTTATCCGTAATGTTTGTTGTTTCATATTCACAAAGAGAGAAACTTATTTTTGTAATTATTTTGTGCTTTATAACAAAGTTTAAAAGATTAGATTTGTTTGAAAAGTCCATGATAAATTCAGGTATATCCTGTTGACGTTGACTTGCGTATACATCGTTAACGAGTTTTCTTAATGACAATATATTAGTATTATTTATTATGTAAAAGGAATAAATTTTTTTTATACACTCTTGTTCAATATAGCATTCCATAGATTTCCTTAAAGTTATACAGTGCAATAATGATTGACTGTGCGAAAAAAGTCGTTGTCCGCAATCTTAATAATTTCTAATCTATGGTCATTTTCTCTGTATAGTTTTCTATTGCCATAAACTATAAATGTATAAGAAATCGGACAACGATTTTTTTCGCGCTTGAGGCACGAGACAAGAGACAAGGCACATGAGACGCTATGTGAACAGTCCCTTAGTGTTCTGCACCCTCGCTTGACCGCGCTGCGCCTCGCTGACTGTTCTTTTGAATCGCAGTGTAATTGGTTGACATTTAATTATTACGGAAGCGCCTATACGCCGCCTCTCGGAACTGATAGGTGCCTACCAAATCGGAGCAGCCCTACGCACGAGGGCTCAGGTGCCGCATCTTTGGAGAGGTGCTTTGATAATTTGTCGCCGTATTGGGCTTAATCTAGAAGTGAACTTGATAAGGTAAATGCTTTAGGGATTAGTTTGTCCCTATATTGGGAAATATAGCATTTATCTTTTCTTCATGATATCGATTAACCGCAAGAAGTAGAACTGGACTTGATAAGGTAAATGCTTTATGGATTCTTTATAAATTCTGTAGGGGTGAACCTTTATCTATTTAATGAATGTAGAGGTACATAAATCCATAAATCATTTACCTTATCAAGTCCAGTTCTACTTCTTGCGGTTAATCGATGTCATGAAGAAAAGATAAATGCTATATTTCCCAATATGGGGACAAACTAATCCATAATTTCCTATGATATAATTTCCTATAATTTCCAATATGGCGACAAATTATCAAAGCACTAGAAAATCCCTTATATGTACGCACAACGCACAACGCACCGCACCGTGTAGGCCTGTATGCAGTACTGCGGGATTCGTGTCTAACCCACAGCTTGTTGGACCCGGCCAGAATACATACTGCACTACACGCTACCCCGATCAGAGCGCCACCTATTCTTCTACTATTTTAATTATTCATCAGTTTTGAATACTTAAACTCAAGAATTCAATCTTGAAAATTCAAACATATTACATTTTCACGCCAATACTATATACTTTTATAATATACTGATGATAACATCATTGGAGTTATGAGTTTTTAAAAAAAAATATATTTTTGTTTTTGATGATGACTAAAGAACCGTGATAGATAGAAAATTAATTTCTTTTGGAAAACATAGGTATTTTAATTCTCTTTCGATTGCCACCCATCCCATTCAGATACATAGAGCCGTTCTCGAGAAATTACGATTTTTTAAAAATGTCAAAAAATTTTTAACCTCAAATATCTCTGAAATTTATGGACCAATCATTTTGCCCAAAGAACTCGACCGAGAACTATAAAAAATCTACCTCTAAAAGGAATTTTGAAGCCATTAAGTCAATTTTACTCTTGTAATCGTTGGCCATACAAAACTGATTTTTTTCATTTTTCAATTTTTTACTCAAAATCTAGCCTACAGAATGTATTCAAATTTTAACAGATTATAGCTATTTATATTCTGTATTATCATGATTTTTCTCAAAAAAATTTACCGTTAAGTTTAGGAGTTATAAGCTTCTACAAAAAACACGTTTTTGTTAATAACAAAAGAACCGTGATAGCTAGAAACTTTTTGTTTTATAAAATATAGGTATTTTAATTCTCTTTAGAACGCTACCCATCAGATTCGAATAACGCGATCCTATCATTAAAAAAAATAAAAAAACATTTTTGAGAAAATCGAAAATTTGAAAAAACAAAAACGCATTGCCCCAATCAAAAAACGGATTTTTGACCCGCCATCACGCAAAAAAAACAAAAAAAATGAGACCTGTCCGGTCAAAATCGACCTAGTAGAAGCTGAGATCCAGGCGTACACACACACACACACACACACACACACACACACACACACATGCACGCACGCATGCACCCACGCACGCACACACGCACGCACGCACCCACACACACGCACACACATACATCCATACAGACATTTTTCAAAAACCATGTATTTTGATTCCTAAAACCTCGGAACACAATTATAACATGTTTTTACAACAACTCAAAAATTTACTATCACAAAGCTTCCTCTAGGAGGAAGCAAAAACCATAAAAAACATCAATATACTTAAGAATTTCATATGTAATCATTATATGAAAATGAAATGATTTGCGTAGAATAATTATAGCTTTGTACTAAAGTTCTATAAAGTAAATATATCATAAATTCGAGTTAGTGACATTTACTAACGTAATAATTTTTTCAAATGGAACGTAATTTTAGTATCAATCATCAGCGTAACTGCATAAGCAATCGAGTACTATGATCTACTTACACTGCATTAATTCACTGCTCTAAGAAGCAACATATTCGCAGTTGCGACAAGATAAGTAACATTTCTGTAAACATCATCATAATAGCATTATGATTGGGCTGTCTTTAATAACTACACAAATAGTCAGTACACCGACAGCATGAGGTGTCTTGGAGCATTGTCAATAGTATAACATTGTCTGTTCAGGAGCTCCGTTGGCGCACCATTGAGAGGTGAGCATCTGAAATGCATTTATAAATTAATCTATTCCATAATTGTTACCTGGAAGAATGAAATTTCCGTAGAAGTCACTCCGAAAATCGTCTATAATAAGTATTGGAAACCATGCATCTGCCAATATAAAAGTAATCGGACCATATCCATACGGGCAGACTAGATGTTAAGAAATATCTGTACTTCCTTTAAGATATACTCTACACTGCACTGTATTAAGTACTGAAGATGTTCTGCGGGTTCCCTCAATAGAAAAGTTGAAAAAAATGTCAATGAGTTCACTGTAGCCACCAGGGATGTCGTTGTCCTTCAGGCACCATCTATAAGTATATATTTTTGTTATCCCTTGTAGTTATCGGATACAGATATATAATAATTATAATACTTATCTACACGTTTTTAACTTACGACTAAACTACTTGCAAGTTGCAAGTAACGAACTATAGAAAGTATAAGTAAAGACGATACATGAGTATACGAGACAGCTGTAATCGCCGACTACCTATTTACTTGAGAATAACGCGCTATACTTACTAGACATGATCGCACGTGCAGCGTTTATATGTGAGTAGCGCGAATAAGTACTTACAATCTGTTATTCCTCTCAAATCGTAAACGGCGATCGCCACTGCAAAGCGAATTGGCCCCCAGATAAGCCGTATAAACAGCAAATTCAGGGGCCATCTAAAAATATGAGCTTGCTGTTCGTTACCCTGAGCTCTTTATACATATATATATATATATATATATACACACCCAGGTATACACCCAGGTATCTATATATACATGGTACAACTACTACGGACACCGATATCCCCATCGGCAAAGATAAACTGAGTGAAATTTTCTTCAAATTTTCTCTTGGGGGCACCACTAGAACGTCTTCATTACTTGACAAAGTGCAGTGAAGAATATATCTTAAAGGTGAAGTACAAATATTTCATAAACTCTAACCTGCCCATATGGGTATGATCCGATTACGTTTATATTGACAGATGCACGGATTCCAATAATTATTATATGCGATTTTCGTCGTGATTTCTACATAACTTTTATTCCTCCAGGTAACAATTACGGAATAGATTAACTTATAAATGTATTTCAGATGCTCACCTCTCAGTGGTGCACCACTGGACCTCATGAACAGACAATGTTATGCTGCTAACAATGCTTCTCCACGAAATGTCATACTTTTGGTGCACTGACTCTTTGTGCAATTATTAAAGACAACCTACGGCTAACTGCTATTCAGATGATATTTACAAACCTATTGCTTTCCTTGATTCCTCTGCGGATATGTTGCTTCTTAGAGCAATGAATTGCTTGAGTGTAAGTAGATCTTAGTGCTCTACTGCTCATGCAGTTAAGCTAATTTTTGACAAAAAAATTACCTTTCATATGAAAATTATTATGTTAGTAAATGTCAATATCGAAGTTATGGTATATTTATTTCCTAGAACTTTATTACAAAACCATAATTATTCTACGCAAATCATTTCCATTTCAAATAAAGATTTACAGATGAAATTATTCAATAAATTGCTATTTTTATAGTATAACTTACAAGGAAGGGTATCGAACCCGAACTCACCGATTTCAAAAATTTCGATATATGTTGTAGATCATGAAAAAATATGAGACACGTGTTTTTTCTTATCTGCGGAAAAACATATTTAGGGGGTGAAAACCACCCCTAAAGATAACCCCCAAAAACGGGTTTTTAAATATATCTCGGCTTCTACTGCGTATTTCAGAGTAAAACAAAATAAAAATTACTTCTTATAAAAAAACAAAGCTAACTGAAGCAATTTTTACCCTAAGGGTTGCAACCCTTATTTTTTATTTTCAAAAAGCTAATTTTTTAATCATGTATATTGAAAATAAAAAATAAGGGTTGCAACCCGTAGGATCAAAATTGCTTAAATTATCTTTGTTTTTTTATAAGAAGTAATTTCTATTTTGTTTTACTCTGAAATACGCAGTAGAAGCCGAGATATATTTAAAAAACCGTTTTTGGGGATTATCTTAAGGGGTGGTTTTCACCGCCTAAATATGTTTTTCCGCAGATAAGAAAAAACACGTGTCTCATATTTTTTCATGATGTACAACATATATCGAAATTTTTGAAATCGGTGAGTTCGGGTTCGATACCCTTCCTTGTTAGTCTCTAAATAGAAGATATAGTGCTCCACTAATTCAGCCTGTGAATTTAACTCAATGCACAAAATATATTCACAGTAAGCCTATTAACTTACTAATACTTTTCAGATGTACACTTCTCAGTATTGGGTCACCGGATTTGGAGACCAGCTAATGTTGCTGCTAATGTTTTATTCTTGTACAAGAGGCCCTGCTTTAAGTGCACTGGATCATCATCATGCCCTGAAAGACACTCCTGCTGTTCAGCTGACAATGTGTGCGGATCTGCTGATGTTAAATTCTTATACAAAAGGCCCAGCTCTAGGTGCACTGCTGCTGCTGATCTGATAATTTTTACGTATTTGCTATTTTTGTTGCTTCCTTTGCGGGTTTGATGTGTGTGTCAAGAGCAAAGCATAGCCATCCTAAAGCCATATAATAACATTATAGCTCAATGACCGAACTCCTCGTGTTGGCAAAATAACTTTGATTATTTTCATTTTATTCTTATAACGGTGTACTTACGTTCGACCAGGTACAGCGCTATTGATGATTTCTTTGACGATGATGTTCACGTTTCTCAGTAACCTAACTAATTACAACAAGATCTACTAAACCATTCACGACATGATACAATGACACGGCTGTTTCGATAGAGCCGGACGCAAATTAAAGCCTGAGCTCGTGAGGAGGAGTTTCAAAACGGTTTCGACATACGATGGTTAACGACACGCACAAAACGCACGTGCAACGTGTTTTCCGGCTCTAGATGACGACTAGAGTCGGTGCGCGCGACACGAGAGACAACCGCAAGTATTTACTGGTCGCTGCCGATAATGACTTACGACCTCGAAGCTGGGGCGAGTGCCAGGCTGCAGTAAGCCGACAGTGTGGCGGTGGCTCTGTAGGGCTGGGCGGCGAGTGCAAGGGTGGCCAGGCACAGCTTAGGCGGCACGTTTCGGCAGGTGGCTGCTGGGCGACGCGCCGTGGCTTTCGGCGCAGACGGATCATCTGCTCTGCTACGGCTCCCGGCGTCAGCTGGAGCAACCAGTTGGTGGAAACGACGGCGTTGCAGCTATCGAGCACTGGGCGACGGAATCTATACTCGTATGGACGAACTCACTGTGCGCGTATACGATACAAAAACAGGCTGCATTGCATGAGCAGAACTATTGCGCGTGCTGCGGTCCACAATTGAGTAATCGAGCATGGCACGCCGACGACCGAATGAGCCCTTAAGTCCCAGAGAGTGAGCGCCACCACTCGTCCTTTTTCAGGTACTAGACTCTCTCTCTCTCTCTCACTCTCTCACTCTTCCGTGAGCACATGTGACGGCAACTCGCAGCCTGTTCTTTACGTGCGCGCCCGGTGTTCTGCACAACGACGACGACAACATGATTTCCAGTGGAAGGTGCTGGAGCGACGACAACGGAGATGTGGTTGGAGCTCTCACCAGATATTTGGAGCTTCCAAGCTATTCTTCCCACAACGATAGGCATACGGAAAATCACTGGAGGGGGTTAGGTTTCTTCTGCTCAAATCAGACAAGAGTATAAGTGTAGCTAGGTAGGATCAGTAGTTTAAAGTCATAGCTTCTTGTTCTGTCCCTCATTTTCAATCTTGTTTGTTGCAGGCCACAAGTAAACGAACAGTGAGGACTGGTATGCAGCAATATTCTCTACAGGCGCAGCTGTTCACCTGAGGACATGTTTCTACAGTGCAGATTTGCCTTTCCATGGAGTGGCAGCATCCCTTCTCATCTTGTCAGGACGCACAACGTAAGTTCCGTTCCTACTTATTCTGTGTTATGCAAATATCACATTATCTTTGTTTATATGCAGGTGTGTACAGCAGGGAGGCAGCAGCAGAGTCGACGGCGATGCCAACTACACTCCTGCGCCACCTACTCTTGGTTTCTATTGTGTCTTACTCCTAGGTTTTCCTTGTTCTGCATGCCTCGTTTCGATATTATCTATTTTCCTCCTTGTCTAATAATGTTTTTGTCTCTTGCAGATTCACTTCAAGGCTGCCGCCTCCACATATCATGGAGAGGGAAAGGAGAGTACAGCATATTTTTAGAGATGGCAGGAGCTACGTCAACTTCAGCAGGAGCAGAGCATGTTTGCAGCACGAGGAGCTCGCAATGCTCCCCTGCAAGAATACCGTCTTCGCTTCTAGTATACTACAATAGTGAAAATGAAGTCGATGCTTGAGTTGGTTAGGCCCTCTTCTGCCAAGCATTTCTTCTTAATAAGTTATAGACTTTGTTTCTGTTCTGGATGCTTAGCCAGAAAGGGGCCCTTACAGCCGTAGCTGGGGTTTTTCCCATATTTCCCTCGATTAATTGTAAGACTCAACAGTGAGCGTTACAATCTTATCACATCAGAATGAAACTTATGATATATTTTCAGGTCAGGACATTTAGAAGCGAAATAAAGTTTAGTATTATAAAGTAGTAATGGCCCTTGAATATTAACCTTTAGAGGGCTGGGATTTTCAGAAGGAAATTCACCTTAAAAAATTGGGACAAAAGGTATCTTATATCATTGATTGAACGTAGACAAAGTGTCGATAAGGGGGTGTGCCATTTTAGTGGTTTTCCGGTCCTCTAAAGGTTAAAATTGAATTTTAAGTTTTTAGTATACTTCTACTGTACTTGAGAATTTTTTAAAACATTTTAAATTTAAACATTAGCATAATGACTTCAGTAAATTAATTACGATTGTTAAATAACTGTTAAATTATGACTCTATAAATAGCAGTAATAACAAGAACCGCAGTGATAGCTTCAGTACAAGTGTTGTACAAACTGTAAATGCTCCTTGATTATGCAAAATGATTTATAATTTGTATGTGTATTTACTACATTTAATTATGCTTTTCACGTTTTACTAACGAAATTAACTATATATCACATTAAATTCATGAAATTAATCAAGATTATTAGCTGAGTAATGATCTTTTACTAGCCCCTAACTTCTGAATAGGTTTCTTATGGCTTTGAATATAATGATTACATTTTCTTACATAAAGCACAAATCTTAAATTTCAAATCAAAATTCTACTTTTACAATTCTTAACTTAAAAAATATTTTTCAATCTATCTCAACCTAATCAATGGCTAAATTTACGACACAAAATTTTAATGGAATAGATTATTCTTAAATTGCTTATATTAATTTTGATTTTAAATTTGGCTTTGCATTTGATCTAAGAAAATGTAATCATTATATTCGAGATAGTGTGAAAGCGAATAGCAATTTATAAAGTCTCGAATGCGAATAACAGTGTAAATTGGTAAATAACTAAATGTTATCTTGATAGGAAGTTTCTTTTTTTAAATATAAAGTGTTGACTGCATAATTCTTACTTCAGATTCAAATATATATATATATATATATATATATATATATATATATATATATATATATATATATATATATATATATATATATATATATATATATATATATATATATATATATATATATATATATATATATATATATATATATATATATATATATATATATATATATATATATATATATATATATATATATATATATATATATATATATATATATATATATATATATATATATATATATATATATATATATATATATATATATATATATATATATATATATATATATATATATATATATATATATATATATATATATATATATATATTGTATACTGAGATTTAATAGATTCTATTAAAACTGTGGATGTGAAAATTTGCAGGTAAGAAGGTCTGGGATAATCACATTGGTCACATTTTAGCCCAAGAAAATTTCTTTTACAAACATTTTTCTCAGAATTACTTGAGTTATCTAAGGTGTCAGTTACGTCGATTGATTCTATTTTATTTCTATTATTAGCAGATTTGAGAAGCCATGTACTTATTATTTTATTTGCTCTTTAAATGATGGTGTTGTCTACTTCATTAATTAAGTTTTTCATTTTGTTCCAGTTATAGTTTGATATTCGGCGAGGTTGAACAATTATGTTGTAAGTTACACATTACATTTGCACATATGTATGTACGGATGTCTAGTGACATTTTAAGTGGTTAAAATTTGAAACCGATTGAATAAATACTCTTTTAGAAATAAATACTCTCTTAGAAATCGTTATTATAAAATATTTAAAAAAAAATTTTAACATCAAATATATTTGTTCGCAGTGGTTGGATTTTTTTTGGAAATGAACTCGTTTCGAAGATATAAAAGCTATCTATGTGCCAAATTCCAAAACGATTTGTTGATTTTCACTCCTATTATCGTCTGGAAATAGTAGTTTTAGTCACTAGGGCGTAAAGTTGAACTTTACGCACCGAGTGTTGGGCGATCACGAGGTCGTAAAGATTTCGCCCGCGTGGCGAACAATATTTTTTTTTATAGTATGAGTAAAGCACGTTGTCGCATTATTTGAGTGTATAAAGTTGAATTTTACGCATAGTATGCTTAAAGCGAAGATTTACGCACACTATGTGTGAAATTCAACTTTATGCACTGAAAACGATGCGAATCGACGTACTTTACGCATACTATGCAAAAAAGAAAATTTTTATAATGTCAGATATAAGACTTACCGCATTTATTAAAAATTAAACAATGACATTTAGGGATAGATATTAATATCTTTGTTTAAATAAAAAATAAAAAAGTTTTATTATGGAAATTTGTTAGCAATTTTTTCTGTGAAAAATTTATTTTTTAAATTTCAATTTAATGAAAGGAATCGATAAACAATTTTGAGGAAGATAAGTGCCAATGAATTGGCAGTGGTTTTTTTTTAGATTTCGTGATGCTAATACATTCAATTTTTGTATATTAATATATTTTTAAAGAATGGGCGATTATACCAATCTATAGAAATATCTCTTATAGTTCATTTGGGGATTAAGCGATGCTGAATGTCATTTATTACATACCATTTCTCATATTTTTTATTCAATGTTCAATTCGTTTCGAGAAAAGTATCTCTCCGAGTAGTTCGAGAAAATATCTTTGTCGCATTGTACATCAATAAAAAATCACAATTCAAAATGGAATGAAAAAAACGGACCCCAGCAATGGTCGGTAACATATACAGAAGGATAGGTATATATTGTTTCGAGTCATTTTAATCACGATTATCATAAAGCAATATAAGCAAAAAAGTGTGGCGTTTTAATAAACATTCAACTCCGCGTAATATGTTTTGAATAATGAAAGTACACGGAGCAAAGCCCCCCACGATCATAAGTTGTGCGACAGTCTCGTGCGCCATATGCGCGGCACGATGAATCGCGTACTGTACAATG
Source organism: Torymus aiolomorphi (assembly GCA_036365515.1). Lineage (NCBI taxonomy): Eukaryota > Metazoa > Arthropoda > Insecta > Hymenoptera > Torymidae > Torymus > Torymus aiolomorphi. Next base: position 239,011,710 of record CM070874.1, on the reverse strand, counting down.
AACATATCTGAAATCAGCCTAAGGCTGGCCCAAATCTCACCACGGCGATGTTTTATGTCTGCTGCGCGATTCATGTTTCATAACGTTTTACAATTACATCTCCAATATTTTATGGTCAAAGTTCAGTTACAGAAATTAAATAGTTTACGGCTTTCCTTGCTTAAAAAATTTATGTAACTACACTTCAAAGAAAAATAAGATACTATTAGATATCTGTGCGAAGCTCCCCAAATGCTCATCAAATTGAAAAAATTAGAAAAGAAAAAAGCGCAAAAAGGCCATAAACTATATTTCACTACTCAAACACTCTTCAACTACATGAAATCAAAATTGCAATAGTAAAACGTTATAAAACAATGAACTGCGCATCGGTCACGGTGCATCGCGCACCACTGCGCTTATCTGGAATCGCAGCCTTAGGTATTTATTAACCGCACAAAAAATGCTATTGTATGCTGTGCTATATATAGCAAGCACGTTGATTTTTGGGGACTATAATAGCACCATATTTCGCTTGCTGCACTGCAAATCCTCGCAACCAAGAGGCTGACACGCATCTCGGTATACGCCCTACCTATCAACGCACTCCCATATGGTGGAAGCACACGGTGCTCCGGGTTGCTAGCACGGCAATGACCGTGCAGACACTTTTTTCCGTCTAGTAAAAAGTAGGGTTCCGTATTGTATAGAGGGATCTGTAACCACCGCGAACATGGCGAGATTGATAAGGTCAACCTGGGCCGTTTTCTTCATCGGTTAGGCTACTAGGAGCGTGAAGCAGAAAAAAGTAAAATTTATCGTTAGCAAGGCGCGGGTAGACTTGAACTTTCAACTTTGCAGCAAACAGCTGATTTATGGATGAGCGCGCTATGTGCTTCACATTCGCTCACGTTCTGGTAGTCAACTTTATGGGATATACTATCGCATATACAAACCCTAATCGATGACGCACGTATTCATCTGTCTGGTCATCAGCTCCAAAGAAATGGGTAGCTGTCACGTGAACGTCCAGTACGAATTTGAAAGGAACTTTGCATATACAAAAGGCTAACCTATAATTCACGGTACTTGATGCGAGCTTGATGCAGGTGTTCGAAGTTACTATGAAGCTGCCCGTGCTGATCTGAGCTAATCAGCGAGGTTGCCGCCTTTTTACTCGTGTTTTTCACCATTTCGACGTTAATATGTTTTGGCTGTTTTGTTACAGTACATGACCGCGGACCTGTGCGGACGGCCCAGGCGAGGTACATGTGCGCGCTTTACACGGCCGATACGAGAAACTGCCGCTTGATAAAGAACCGCGCGTAATTTATTTTTCTACATCCTCATTATTAAATTATGGTAAATATTATATCTAGATCTAATACTGTCTACTCGGGGCATGCGAGGCGAGCGAGCGCCGTGCGCACTTCCCACTCTCGCTTGTCGACCGTCATGTAGTGCAGACGTATAGCACATGTATCCAACTTAGACTTTATTACACTTCTTTATTAATTAACTCCATCTAACATTCACTTATTTATTCTCCACAATACCTCCACATCCCAACATGGTCGAAGAGCGTGGTTGTCTGGTAATGTATTTTTCGCCTATGTGTACTTTCGAGTCGCATAGAGAAAAACAAGTGTTAAAAATTAAGCTGTGGAAAATCGAGAATAATATAAGTCGAAGCAAGTAACTGAAGATTTCAAGAAGTAATTTATGCAAAAAAATCAAAGATTAATGTTAAAAAGTGAATGATGCAGACTGATTAAAATTCCCAGTCGGAGCATGCGGCGGAGCACCAGTACAGAGCACGTGGCGAATTTGAAGGTTAAACACGTAACAAATGGCAAACAAAGAAAAGTTAAGTAATAAAGAAATAGTACTGAATATTAAATTGAGAAATATATTGAGAAAAATTTTTGCACTAGGAATTAAACAAGTCGTGCTGCTAAATAAAATTATTGAAATAAATTGGAAATTAAGAGAGATAGAAATGGCGAGACAAGCAAAATTTCAAGATATTGTTATACCAATTTTCGACGGAGAAAATTACTCATGTTGGAAAATTAGATTGATGATGCTGCTGGAGTACAAAGAATGTAAAGATCCTGCAGACATTAAGAAATAACGACGAAAACGAAGCACAATGGAAGAAAAAGGACTTAAAATCTAGAACGGTTTTAGTGAGTACAATAAGATAAGCAGTTAGAATACGTAAAAGACTACACAACTGCTCGTGAGATGATAACTCAGTTCGACAAGATATATTTGACGCAATCCTCGTCATTACAAATAATATGTAGAGGAAAACTGGAAGAAATCAAACTTAAGAATTATGATCGAGTAGATTAATTTTTTGTGGAATTCGAGAAGGCAGTGAACGAGTTCAAGGCAGCTGGTGAAAATATAGAAGAAGTCGAAAAGATGAGATACTTAATTCGAGCATTACCACCAAGCTACAGCTAGATAGGAGATTTCATAGACTTCATATCGGAGCAACAAAGGACAGTAGACTATGTCAAATCTAAAATTAAAGAAAAGAACATGACAAAAAATGAATTTGATAAAAAAGGTAATATGAGTACTTTTACAGCTAAGTTCGAAGGGAAATGCTTTTCCGGTGGGAAAACTGGCTACCAACAAAAGAAGTGTTGGAGTCAAAAGGGTCAACAGGGCAACAGGGGCAGAGGTGCCCAACGAGGTCGTCCAAGCAACAGACAGAGAGGCAACAGCCGAGGCAGAGTCTCTTAACCTGGCACAGGGCGAGGCGCAGGCAGACATCAAGATCAGCAGAGAAGCGAAGAGTCTAGTAAACAATGCTCAGCAACAACTACAGAAGCAGACTCAACTGAAGCTTGGGTACTACAAGTAGTTAATCCGCAAATTAAGCAGGTAACAGGATGCGAATTTAGCCAAAACTGTATCGAATTACTATGGTTATTAGGCAGTGGGAGCACTGAGCACATAGTACAAAATGATAAATTTTTTGATAATTATGTGAACTTGAAAGAACCTATAAATGTGGAATTACCGGATGGAAAAATCTTAAAACTACGAAAGTAGGCAACATAGAAGTACAGTTCAAAAATTATTATAACGTTTCAAATATTGTTTTAAATAATGTATACTATATAAACGGAATTAAACAAAATTTATTAAGTTTATCTAAAATAACTCAAAATTGTACAGTAGTCGCCAGAAATGAAAATGCCAAAATTTATAATAAATATAGAAAGTTATTAGCTATTGCATATAAAAACGAAAATGTGCACTTTATAAAAAGTCTTGTAAACAAGAACATACCAAATGAAACATATGTAAATAACGTAAAATTAACTGAAAAGGATAGATGGCACAGGACATTAGGCCACGTCAATTTTCAATATGTAAACAAATTAGTGAATGATAAATTAGCAATAGGCTTGCCAAGTAAAATAAAAAACATTGATATGAAATGCGCAAACTGCATTCAGAGTAAAATGTCAAATGTACCATTTAAAACTGACAGATCAAAAACTAGTGAAGTTTTGGAATTATTACATACAGATTTAAATGGACCATATAACACTTTAATACTTATAATATTTTCTAACATTCATAGACGATTACACTAAATGCACTAGAATTTTTTATATTAAAAACAACTCAGATACGGCAAGTTGCTTTATAGAATTTGTTAATCAAGTTGAAAACATTTTGAATAAAAGAGTAAAAATGTTACAATGTGGCAAGGGAAAAGAACATTTAAATAAAGAAATTTACGAGTTTATTAAATTTAAAGGGATTCAATTACAACCTTGACCACCCTACAATGAATTCAATGGCATAGCGGAAAGATAATAGGTCAGCTATGGACATAGGCAGGTGCTTGATTAGAGAAGCTAGGATACATAGGAGATACTGACCGGAAGTAATGAAAACCGTAGCTTACTTAAAAAACAGAACGATTGCTAACACAAAAGAAAACAAGATTCCTTATCAAATATTCTTTGGCAAAAAGCCCAGTGTTCAACACTCAAAAATTTACGGTAGTAGAGTTTTCGTAAGAGTCCCAGATGCGTTAAGACAAAGCAAATGGGATAATAAAGCAGAATTAGGCATGCTAGTAGGATATATAGAAAATGGTTATAGAATTCTTGTAAATAATTGAGGAATTAATGCTAGACACGTTCAAGTCATTGAACAAAATATTGAATTAATTTGCTTAGAAAAATCTGATGATGAAAAGGATTGTGTAATAGTAAATTCAGAAAACAAAGGGTACGAAAATAATCAATCTCCTACTACGACTCTCGGGTCTGGTAGAGGAGAAGAAACATATAGTGATGATGTTAATAATAGTCAAAGAAACAACGACAATTGTGAGAATTTTGAAAGTAACGAATCCGAAACTAATAGACAAGATCTAAAAGTACCGAGAAAATCTGACAGAAAGAAAAGTCCAGTAAATAGATTTGGAAATTCCGTTTCACACTTTATTTATGTAAATTATGTAGATGCAAATACTCCTAGTACATTCGAGGAGGCGTTAAACTGAAAAGGAAGTCATGAATGGCAAATTGCAATGAATAAAGAGATATTAAGCTTAGTTAAAAATGACACATGGGAAATTGTAGATAGACCTATAGACAAACAAATAATGATAAATGGGTTTACAAAAGGAAAAATGATAGGAAACACATATAAAGCTCGATTAGTTGTTACAAGCTTTCAACAGAAAGAATACGTTGAAAATTTTTATTCTCCTGTAGGAAAAATGCAAACATTAAAAATTTTTTTGTCTTATTCTTGTAAAAATAAGTTGTTGGTAAAACAAATGGACGTAGAAACGGCGTTCTTGAATGGGATTGTGAAATCCGAAGTGTATGTGAATGTACCGAAAGTCTATGAAGTTGAAAACAACAAAGTTTGTAAACTACGAAAAGCGAATATGTAAAAAGGCTAAATTTTGCGAGAAGTAAGTATGATTACTGTTTGTATGTGAACAATACAGGCAAAGATTCAATATATATGCTAGACTTTGTAGATGATTTGTTAATTAGTTGCAGAGACTAAATTAAAATAAATGAAAAAAAGATAATTTAATAGAAATATTTTCAATGAAAAATCTTGGAAAAATTAGACAATATATAGGAATAGACATAGATTATAGTGAAGATAACTTTAATTAAGTAAAGATAACTTTAATGAAGTAAGATGACTTTAAGTCAAACTAAATATATTGAATATTTGGCCAAAAAATACAATCTGGAGAATGCAAAATTGTATTATACTCCAATGGGAACTAATCTTAAGAGGACGTCGGAATAAATTGTTAAGTCTAACGCAGCTCAGATGGTAACCGATAGTTAGGTTATGGATAAAAAAAATATCAGGTTTCTACACTATCAACACACTGTCCGCGCGGAATAGCACTGCAGCCACCTCAATAAAAAAATCCCTAGTAGAATCAGAATAGTTTTCACGCGAGAAGTTACGTGATAATCACGCGAGGTTTTCGACGATTTTCTCATGAGATTTACACGTAATAGATCGCTTAATTTTCACGTAAGATTTGATAAAAAAAAATTGTTCAACAAAAGGTTAAAAAATAATTACAAGTAAGATCCCGATGATAACATCTATTATGGGTAACCACGTCTACCGAAAACTAATTTTGAACATTTTTTTATATGTTTATTTTATGATATCTCATGTGAAAATCATGCAATTTCTCACATAAATAAATTGACGCGATTGCTCACGTAAAAATATCGCGATTTTTCATGTCAAAACTGCAGGATTTGTCACGTCAAAATTACAGGATTTGTCTCGTTATAATGACGAGATTTTTCTCGTGATTTTTACATGATACCATAAAATAAAAATATCAAAAAACTCGATAACAATAAAATGTTCAAAATTATTTTCCAAAAGACGCGGTTGCCATAGCAGGGATATCATCCGGATGATAACATCTACCGGGGCCATCCCGTTTACTTGCAATTATTTTTTAACCTTTTGATATTTTAACAATTTCTCCAGAACATCGATTTATTTTAACATAAAATACGCGATCACTTACGTAAAAATCATGTAAGAAAATCGTCGAAAACCTCACCTGATTCTTACGTGATTTCTCGCGTGAGAACTCACGAGTACTCATGCGATTACTCGCGGAATTTTTTTTTTTAACAGCGCAAGATATGTTCAGTCGGCCTGACTCGCCTGTAGACGTGAGAGAATAGACCAATCGTCCTAACCAGCTAATTTGGAACCGTGTGCGAGATATAAAAATATAATATGGGCTTCTGTCTCTTTCAAACGCAGCTGCGCCCACGTGTCAGAGAGAGATTATATAGAATAGTAGTTTATCCAACAAAGGCGCGAAGTATACTTCACGCACCAGCCATGTTTGTTGCACACGAGTGTCGCCTTGCTATCATTGCTTGGGCGTGGATGTACACGTACACGTCCAAGTTGCATACAATATTTTTTGCAATTGTGAGCGTAAAGTTGATGGCGAAGTGGCATTTATGTGCGTGTGGAGTACTTAACGCCCAACTTTGTACATTACGCATGGAAAATTTACAACGACGTGTTAAGTTAACTTCAGGCACCGGAAATTTCACTTCACGCATCAACTTACCAAGGGCCAGAAAAATTACTCGGCGTGCTCGGTCTATTCTCTTATGTCTATGACATAATATACATAATATACATACATAATTTCCAGGCGAGTGATAAGGTGCGATGCCGGGTTTTGACTTGTTGTTCTAACAATTGAACCTATTCTGCAAATTACTACTATCGCACTTATGCGGTTTTATATTATCACACTTACTTTCCATTTTAGCAAAATATCATCGATTTAAATTATTTATTTATAATATTGTATATCAGAACAACAAGATGGGACAATTTGAACGTAACTACGTTCGAGTAAGTATTTATTTCTAATCACGATTTTTATGAGTAGTATAAAATTACGTGGTTAGCATAATACTTGATAGTTTTGGCATGTCCATATATCTTTAACACAAAGAATTTATTGACATACTCATTGACATTGATTACGTATTTATGTATTACCACGTTTTACAGAATAAAATTCCGTGATTGGTAATACTTAATACTGTTACCATGTCATAAATGTTCATTCAATATAACCTTGTAGTTTTATTGATTTTTTAGTTTATTAAATAATAAAACTTCTTTTTATTATTATCTCTTATTATTAACAAATTACATTATCCATTTATATATTTCGTAAAAACAAGTCATGAGAATGGCTTTGAATGTAAAAACATTCGACTAAGTATTTATTTATAATCACGTTTTTACAAGTGAAAATAACATGATTAGTAATACTTTATATTTTTGTCATCTCAGAAATTTTGATCCAAAATAATTTATTGCAATATCTAAATGCAATTTTCTAGTTTTATTCATTTTTTATTTTATTAAATAAAACATCTGGTTATACTGTTGTGCATAATCCTAACCGTTCTTTTCTTATTATCTCAAGCTATTAACAAACATTATTACGCGTTTCATTAATTTTGTATAAACCAAAAATGACAATGGTTTTGAATGTGAAAAACATTCGACTAAGTATTTATTTCAATCACGTTAATAGTATAAAATTACGTAATTGGTAATATTTTTTAGTTTTACCATGTCATAAATGTTTATTCAATGTAACCTTGTAGTTTTATTGATTTTATTAATTTATTAAACAATAAAACTTCTTTTTTGAAAATGAGACGTTCGTAGTAATATTTTGTGATTAGGGGAATGGACTTCAACGAACGAGTTATTGTTTAAAAATTGATATATTTTAATCCAAAGTTTCGAGGGTTATTTTACCCTCCTCTTCAGGGCAACAATTAAAAGAGAAAATTGTGATACAATCGAATGTAAACAACGAGAACATAATCTTAAAATGTAAAAAACAAATACCTTATGCTATCAAATTTTAACGCATAATAACGTCGTTAAAGTCAATCGCTATTGTAGTTGTTATACAATTATATACATATGTGTAAAAACCGGTTGGACTAAAGTGCTAAAAAAATTTTTTTTTTTATTGAAAGCTCAGTGAAAAACAGAACGTAGTAAAAAAACAAATAATACTTATAAAGAAACAGAAAACTCACATCCTTCCTTTCGTCTCACTTTCATTGTTGCTACAAGGACACTTGTAATCGATGGCACTTGGAGCAACACTGAAGAAACGATATCAAATTCGAAAATTAGCCGATATTTAAAAGATGGCAAAGGAAGGGGGAGGCGTTTAAGTGGGAGAGAACCAGCGAGACTCTCACACGATTAGAATAGGGAAGCATGACTGTAGGAAGTCGGCGGGGCTTCGCTACACTGGCACTAAGGCTAGTATAGACAATAGACCAGCGTCGCTTATGCTACCTCTCTACATCATACTACCCGGATAGGTGCGGACGAATTTTAGTTGTATGGAAGGAAAGGTGGAGGCAACCGAACAGATATGTGTGAATGTTAGGAAGCGGTACAATATTTTTTTATTAAATCTATTGGTTTTTTGTAGGAAGTCTTAAGGAATTGCGTGCCTTCTATGTGGTTTAGTGAGTTTTCATGGTAGTATATATTAAGCATCTCTGAAAATGACCGTTTGAAGAAATTAGTTTCATTATCTAAAATTTTTACTTTTTCGGAATCTATAGTGTGACCAGTTTTTTCTGCGTGTACGGCTAAATTGGAATTACTTGCGCAATTCTTTACGACTCTTATGTGTTCGTAGGTCCGTTTTTTGAGTTTTCTCTTACTCATGCCAATGTAAGTCGATAAGCAATCATTACAATCAATTTTTTAAACAATCCCATAGGTATCTGAATTATTGGAACTCCCATAATTTGCTTGTAAAACGTATTATTAAATTGCAAATAGGTTGAATCGAGTAACAAACTGATACCTTCTAGGAACTCCGCTCTTGACAAGTTTATTTTATTTTTAAGGAACTTCCATTTTTTGTGATAGCTTAGATAAGATTGGAAGGGATATTGGAGAAAAGAGATACAACATCGAAGGAAGAGAGTTCGAAGTCATCAGAAACAACTAAGTTGTCAGTGACTTTTTTGAGATCTAAACTGTTTTTTATTGTGGAATTCGGACAAGGAAAATGCCTATTAAAGAGTAAGGCTAAACTACTTTTGTCAAGGGCGTAAGTGGGGCTGCCAATGGCCGAAACGATTATACGTATGGGATTGCCTACTTTTTGTATTTTAACTAAAGCGTATGCTCTAGCGAGATTGGTTTGCTCAATCTTTTAGATAATGAAACTAATTTCTTCAAACGGTCATTTTCAGAGATGCTTAATATATACTACCATGAAAACTCACTAAACCACATAGAAGGCACGCAATTCCTTAAGACTTCCTACAAAAAAACAATAGATTTAATAACAAAATATTGTACCGCATCCTAACATTCACACATATCTGTTCGGTTGCCTCCACCTTTCCTTCCACACGACTAAAATTCGTCCGCACGTATCCGGGTAGTATGATGTAGAGAGGTGGCATAAGCGACGCTGATCTATTGTCTATACCAGCCTTAGTGCCAGTGTAGCGAAGCCCCGCCAACTTCCTACCGTCATGCTTCCCTATTCTAACCGTGTCAGAGTCACACCCTAATCACAAAACTTCTTTTTATCATTATCTATTATTATTAACAAATTACATTACCGATTTATATATTTTGTAAACAACATTCGACTAAGTATTTCTTTATAATCACGTTTTTACTAGTGCTAAATAACGTGATAAGTTATACTTTATATTTTAGCCATCTCAGAAATTTTGATAAAAAATTATTTATTGCAATTTCTATATCTAATTTTGTAGTGTATGGATCAATTAAAAAAATTACTGTTTGATGACAACCTTGTAGTTGCATGTACTTATTAATGTTATTAAATTGTTCAGACTATCCGGCTCTATTACAAAAAAAAAACCTTTGAGCGTTAGACTGGGGCTTTAGATTTCATCTTTTAAGGTAAAAGGAAGTGCTCCGCTCAACTGCAAGTAATTTCACACGGATATTTTTTGTGACACAGGTTTAAATTTTCGCTACGGCACTTTTGCGCTCGCCAACTTTTGATGACAATTTTCTCACGCCAAAAAATTGCAAAAAAATTTTTCGAAATGTATTGTCCCGCTGTATACCTATAGTAATCGTTACAACGAAAACATTTAACGTGCAGTGCTCGAAAACGAAGAACGATAACAAAATTAAATCTTCTATATGGACGAACACTGAGATGATCTGACGATTTCATGAAGATAAACGGCAAATCAGGTGCAGGAGCACTAAAAACAGTGCCTACAGCAGCATTCGAAAAAACCGTAGCACTCAAGCAGGAGCAGTGACAACAAGAGAATCGCAAATATTATTCATGCAGTAGCAGCAGCAGCAGAGTCATTTACTCGGGTATGTACAGCCAGTTTACCTGTACAGTATTTTTAGAAAAGAATCATCAGCAGCGACATCGGCTGGGTACGAACTCCGCTGATGAACCGCTGAGAGATGCATATCTGAAACGAAATCAATTAATTAAAATGTTCAGACTGCTTAGCATATTGCACTCTTTTCTAGATAACTTTTTTTATTCTTTGTCATTTAACGACTAGAATCAGTCCGTGGTTCTTGTTTTGTTTTAAGGATTATCCATCTCACAGCTTTTCAACCTACAGTCACAGTAAGGACACAATATGTGTGACTGCATATCGTCGCTCCCAAATAAAAAGGTGCCATCTCAACGTCCGGTTGGAAAAGGAGTCATCTCGGCGCCCGGTTGGAAAACGTTGCCTATAAAATTTGTTGTTCTGTTATTTTTTATTTTTCTCTGGCTATTTTTATCGCTCCTTGATAATCTTGTTACTTTTTATTTTTCACTATCTATGTGACCATGTTATTGAAGTATGTAAATACACCTCTGTTAATATGAGTAGTAACTAGTCTACAGTCTTTTGGTATGTTTGAGGTCGTCCACAGGCTCACTAAAATCAGAACACTGGGTACTGTACTGTTGCTATTTACAGAGAACTTTTTATAAATGTTAAAAAAATAGTCATATAGTCAGTGAAATATAAAAAATAACAAGGTTATAAAAAATCGACAAAAAAGCCAGAGAATATTCAAAAGTAACAGCACAACAAATATAATATGCAATACATATTACTTTTAGAGAAGTCAAGCGAAACTCAAAACTTTAGCATGGATGAGGCAAAAGGAACTGCAAGATGGAGAATCTTTGGAACAAAAGAAGTTAGACAGCGTGTAAGTGAAAATTTAGAAATAAAGAAACATAAAAGGAATGACTACAGGAAACAAAGTACTGAATTGAAAAGAAATAAGAGAGAGGTTACTGAGATGGCATGGTGAGCTGAGCAGGACAAAGAAGGAAAGGAGAGACGAGTATGGTAAATAAAAAACTATAGGGCAGAGAGAAAGAGGGGAGAAACAGCATAGATGAAGAGAGAAAATCAAGAATAATTTTCAAAGTTAGTGGAATGAGAAAGTTTAAAAGTAATGTTATTGAAAAATTAAGAAGGAAAGCATTATAAAAAAAATAAAATATTATCTTAGATAAAATTAAATCTGAAATGAAAGAAAATAATTAATATTTTATTTTTTCATAAAATTTTCTTCTTAGTTTTTCAATATCTCCCTCTTCATCTGTGCTGTCTCCCATTCTCTCTCCCTCTACGCCTTATAGTTTTTTCTTGACCTTACGCGTCTCTCGTCTTCTTTTTATTGTTTTCCTCACCTCACCATGCCGTCTCAGTAACCCCTCCTTTATTTCTTTCCCATCCAGTACTTTGTTTGCTGTATTCATTCCTATTATCCTTCTATATTTTTAAAATTTTCATTAAATGCTGCCTAACTTATTTTATTCCAAAGATTATCATATGCAGTCCTGTTGCCCCAGTCACGTTAAAGTCTTGTACTTGGCTTCACTTTGGTAACAGTAATATGTATTGATTTGTTATTTTTTATTTTTCTCTGGCTATTTTTATCGCTCTTTGATAACCTTGTTACTTTTTATTTTTCACTGGCTATTTTACTATGTTATCGTAATATGTAAATAAACCTCTGTTAATATGAGCAGTAATCGGTCTACCATCTTTTGATATGCTAAGGTCGCCCACAGGCTCACTACTAAAGTCAGAGCACTGGGTACTGCTACTATTAATAGAGAAGTTTTTATAAATTGAAAATATTAAGAAACGATTGTGAGGGTCAACCCAGGATGTAAAAAATCACAACTCAAAGTTTCATTCTAAAATCACAACGTTTCGCTAGTCTGCTTTTCTAGCCTCTTCAGGTGAACATTTATTACAATTAACATAAATCGTTAACAGATATTTTAAGAGCCGAAGCTCTGTGTCAGAACCTCTATACAGACTACATCGCCGCCGACGACTTGACTCAAGTTAGAATGAAACTTTGAGTTGTGATTTTTTACATCCTGGGTTGACCCTCACCATCGTTTCTTAATATTTTCAATGTACTATGGAGGGTGGATACTACAAAAATTAGTTTTTATAAATGTTAAAAACATAGTCACATAGTCAGTGAAAAATGAAAAGTAACAAGGTTATCAAAAAGCGATAAAAATAGCCGGAGAATAATCAAAAGTACTGCACATTTTTAGGAAAGTGAAATAAAGCTCAAAACTTCAGCATGGATGGGGCAACAAGAACTGCAAGATGGAAAATCTTTGGAGCAAAAGAAGTTAGACAGCGTGTAACTGAAAATTTAAAAAATAACGAAACATAAAAGAAATGACTACAGGAAACAAAGTAATGGATGGGAAAGAAATAAGGGAGAGGTTACTGAGACGGCATGGTGAGCTGAGTCAAATAAAAAAATATTACAACTTATTACAACTAAATCATATAAAATTATGAATTATTTCAATGATCATTTTCCGCTTCTGATTAGTTTAGAGAAACTGAATTTAAAACACTAAAAAGAGTAAACGTAGATGCATTAAAGATAAAAAAACTTGTAAATAGTGCTGATAATATGGAATGAAATGAACATAAACTTATAGTTTCTAACCTCAAAATTTAGTATTAATTAAGGGTAAATGTACTACAGTATTATTATTAAAGATTATTGAAGATACTTTAATTATTATTATTAAAGATGCTTTAAAATTAAAAGAAAATGATTTCTGGCATATAGAAAATAAATTATTCTTAGAATGTTACATAAAAAAAGCTAGTAGTATTAAAATAAATATAGAGTGCAGATCAGGTTCCATAGATAAGCTGCAAGCAGATGAAGCTCTCGAGCAGTGCGTATCAGGGTGCCTCTCAGTCAAGGTTACCTTTTTTGATGCCATTGTAGACTTTTTGAAAGTTGCAGTTCCCACTGTGGAATGACAGCAGCGAAAACCAACAGCAGTACCATAACACCTTTTGGAACAACACTTTTTCCTGGGGAAATCACAAGGGTCATCGTCACAGTCTTGAGCCATGCTTGTACTTCATTAGCTATCTTGAACGCAGCTGCCACTGATGAAAGTTGTTCGCAAGTTTTACCGAACTTTCAAAGCAATCTGCATTTGGAAGAACCTACACCTGAAATATAACTATTTATGTACCATCTAAACATATGAAGAAAATGATAGGAAGCCGGCTCACCTAGTTTCAGCTTGTAGATGATTTACCATGCACAAGCATTCCTATTAGAGAGTGGATCAACTAAAGAAAACAGCATGTACATATTCTAAATCTTGCTGTCACCTTCACAGTTAACTGGAAAATTCACACACAGCCTCGAAGCCATCCCCATCCACTTGTGACGTGCAAGAAAACAATTAATGTGATTAATTAATTGCTTAGTAAAAGAAATGCTAATAATAACTGATCTCACCTAGAGACTGAAGTACTGGAGGTATCAACATAACCTCTTCTTGTTCTCATCATTAGTCGTCGTTTGCAACCTCTTTCTTCGTTATCACTGGCTGGTAGGCATGAGCTATTCCTCAGCGGGAAACCTTTTTCTTTGTCATCACCGGGGCACAGCACCAAAATATAGATACGCATGTGTACCTACACATGCACTAAAGCATGACTAAAAATCTCCATGAAGCGAGGCTTGTTTGGCACCGGCAGACTCCAGGATATGCATAACGTCCATAGACATACTTTATCAAGGCAATGTTTTCTCGTTCTTCAGCATTATTTTTTATGACCTTCTTTTATTTTTTACTCATTTGAGCTTCTTAATAATAAGTTCGCAGTTTGGTTAGTCTGGCTTGGTTTTCTATCTGGTTCTCCGGAGTACCAGTATCGCTGATAAGTCTGCAGCTCATCTGCACTGGATTCATTGTCTGATATCTCATCTCCAGCTCGTGGATAGTATTGGCAAGTATGATCCCGATTCTTATGATTCGGTTTAAATTGTTTTAGCCTCTTAAGATACCTCTCTCGCTGCTGCAGTTCATATTGGGACTACTGGATATACTTGGATGTACTGCCAGTTACGTCTAAACCGGGTGAAGTTTTGATTCCAATGCCGAGTACGGGTTACTTGTAGCTGTACTGGGTGTTTTTGAATTTTTAGGAGGAACTTAATATGTTTGTCGTCTGTTCATACAACAAACGGCTGTTCTGTATCATTGAATACATATGGGTCTGCACCTTTTTGCGTGTCTGTATTCACTAAAACTTTAAAGTGATCAGAAAATTTTAATTTATTGTCCATGCTTAGCTGCTTTGAATAGAGGATCTGCATTGATAATGATTTTTGTTACTCGACGGAAAAGCTGTATATTCAAATTCATCAAACTTCTCTACTAGGTCAGACTTATTGGAGGGTAGTTATAAAGATTCGATATCTTCATAATGCACTGTAAGCACATCAGTTAATTATTTCAAATAGTAATTTTTATGATTGCTTTAAGAAAATATCACAGTATCAGTCTGTTACAAAAATAATAAAAATTACTATTTCAAACAGTAAAATTTGCTACAAAATATTATAAAAAATAATTATTTAAAACGTAAAATTTTCTTTGAAAATTGTAATAATGCCACATGTCGAGTGTCTTCTATCGCTACTATAAAAAATAATAAATTTTCTTATAAAAAAAAGTAAAGTTTACAAATAATTTTTTTTCCGCGTATTTTATCTTCATTATCCTCTTGAGTAATTTATTATGCTCTTGAGTAATTTATTATCCTCTTGAGTAATTTATTATCCTCTTGCGCAATTTACTATCCTCTTGAGTAATTTATTATCCTCTTCAGTAATTTATTATCCTCTTGAGTAATTTATCTTCTTAAATTCCTCTTGAATATCCCCTTGATTACTTTCTCTTGAATATCCTACTGCATATTTTACCTTAACATTTTCTTGAGTATTATCCTTCTCTCTCTTGAATATTATCCTTTTGAATGTCCTCTTGAATATCCTCTTGAGTAATTGCTTTTGATTATCCTCTTGAATGTTCTCTTGAATATTATCCTCTTGAATGTCCTCTTGAATATCCTCTTGAATATCCTCTTAAATCTCCTCCTGAACATCCTCTTCCTCTCTCGGCTGTACTGGTTTCAATAAAACCGACCCAATGATGAACAAGATAGTGGCTGAAGCCTATTATAATCTTCTTAATCCGCTGTATCCCGTAAAATCAGACTTACTAGGGTGCCACCGACGACCATTGATGCCGAACAATTATCAAATCTGAAAACAAAATTATCATTAGATATATTATTCTTGTAATACTAGTCTTTTAAAACTTATACTTTTGTACTACACGGATTTACCTTTCAAAGATTTAGATTTCTGAATTTAGGAGAAAAAGACCAAAACATGCAATCGAATATTTCATCCAACGCGTTGTCCAAAATATGAAAATGCAAAATTGTTTCAGTCTTTATTTTATAAATTATAAGAGGTAAAGCTCTGAAATTTCCTACAGGTTTGAAGTGACCTTTAAATTAATAATAATCATGCAAAAAACCAGAGGAAAATTTAATTTACATTTTGACTTTGAAGACTCGACATTGATTAAAAAAAAATCTAATTTTAAATTACAGAAAATGTAAAATTTATTTCTCTAATTTGTTTTGCAAAAATATTATTAATTGACAGGTTGTTTCAAGTCACTAAAAAAAATTTCAAAGATCTACCTTTCTGAATTTAGGAGAAAAAGACCAAACGTTTAATGCAATTGAATATTTCATATAACGCGTTCTCCAAAACATAAAAATGCAAAACCCTTTCAGCTTTTTTCTCATAAATTATGAAAGGCAAAGCTCTGAAATTTCATACAGTGGTTTGAAATTACTTTTCAATTAATAATAATCATGCAAAAAAACAGAGGCAAATTTCATCTACATTTTGAGTTTGAAGACTTGACATTGATTTAAAAAAAATCTAATGTTAAATGACAAAAAATGTAAAATAAATTTTTCTAATTTGTTTTGCAAAAATATTATTAATTTATAAGTTATCGATATTTACTTTGAGGTGATGTGTCTTAATACTTAATCCAAAAGCGTATAACAATGATACGAATCCGTTCCAATAATGCATCTCAGACATCTCATGTATTTTTTAGTTGACTGACTATCATTCTGAACGAGTAGATATAATTTTATAAAAAAAATGAAAATATGTCATGTTTCAGTTTGACAGTTCTAAAAAATTCATAAGCAGTGTTGCAGCTAAATCTGAAAAATTACATGATTTCATTTTTTTTTTATTAAAGTATATCTACTTACAGCAGCTTAAAAATACATGTGATGCCTGAAATGCATTAGAGAAGCAGGTTCCTATCATTCTCATACTATTTTTAATTAAGTACTAAAACACAGCACCTCAAAATAAACATCAACAACACTGAAAAATGAGTACACCGATTAAATCTAGCAGGTGGCTTTTATATTATAGGAGCAGGATTAATTTGTCTTTTCAAGTTGTAAAATTCAGCCTATTTAATTAAATGTGTTTTCGCTTATGAAATCTGAACTTTTGTGTAGTGTGTGACTGTCCGAAAAATCTATAAATCTGTAGGCCTGCTTATAATATATGGCATTTAATATTTACTTTGAGCGAGTGCAATTAAATAATAAGTTTGGGAACATGTCAGAATTATGAAAAGTTGACTATAACCTCTAAAAGTCAATTAATGGTGGTAGTTAACGAATAAGCCACCTAATTATTCATTAACTACTATAATCAAACTGAATTTCACAGGTTAATAAAATAACTTTTTCACAATTTTTACATGTTCTCAGATTTATTGCTCAACCATGCAGTCTTAAATTGAACATTGGATGCCTTGCATTTTGTGAACATAGATGTTAAGCAGGACTAACTATAGATCTATAGATCTTTTAGACACACTCACACTACACTACACTACACTCAATCACTCAATTGGCCAAAATTAAAAACTTGAAAAAAAAATTCATCCTACTCCAACAATGTAAAAGCCACCCGTCAGATTTAGCAGGTGTATTGGCCATTCAATGTAATCGATATTTACTTTGAGATGATGTGTCCGTACTTAATCAAAAAGACTGCAACAATGATAAAAATGCGCTTTAGTAATGCATCTCAGACATCTCATGTATTTTTGAGTTGACTTTATGTTTCTGAAAATACATATAATTTAATAAAAAAAAATGAAAATATGTCATTTTTCAGTTTGATAGTTCTAAGAAATACACAAGCAGTGCCTCAACTAAAGCTGAAAAATTGCATAACTTAATTCTCTTATTCATTAAATTATATCTACTTACAGAAAGATGAAATCAGCTTAAAAATACATGCGATGCCTGAAATGCATTAGTGAAGCGGGTTTCTATCATTCTCATACTTTTTTGAATTAAGTACTAAAATACAGCACCTCAAAGTAAACATCAACAACACTGAATAATGAGTACACCTGTTAAATCTGACAGGTGGCTTTTATATTATAGGAGCAGGATTAATTTGTCTTTTCAAGTTGTAAATTTCAGATTATTTAATTAAATGTGTTTTCTTTTATGAAATCTGAACTTTCGTGTAGTGTGTGACTGTCCGAAAGACCTATAAATCTGTAGACCTACTTGTAATATATGGTATTTAATATTTACTTTCAGCGAGTGCAATTGAATAATAAATTTTGGAACATGTCAGTGACGAGGATTATGTGGATAATGGAAGCCGGGATGAAAGTGCAGGAGAATCAAAAACACACGCACACAGTATATATACGAAAGTACTAAAGCTTTATTTAGAATCTATTAAATTCAAATACAGAAACACTCATAGGTGTTGTCTATTCCACGCTCGAGAGAGCACTGACTGCCGCTGCACGCAACGGCGGCGCTCGCCGGAAAACAAAAACTGTCGAACTGGAGAGGAGGGGAGAGGCGCGGGGAACAGTCTACACGCAGGGCGCAGCTTGAGCTCGCCCGTATTCTCAACAGTCAGAATTATGAAAAGTTTACTATAACCTCTAAAAGTCAATTAATGGTGGTAGTTAACGGATAAGCCACCTCATAATTCATTAACTACTACAATCAAACTGAATTTCACAGGTTAAAATAACTTTTACGCAATTTTTACATGTTCTCAGATTTATTACTCAGTCATGCAGTCTTAAATTGAACATTGGATGCCTTGCATTTTGTGAACATAGCTGTTACGCAGGGCTAACTATAGATCTATAGATCTTTTAGACACACTCACACTACACTACACTACACTATATGGGTAAAAATTAAAAACTTGGAAAAGAAGTTCATCCTGCTCCTACAATATAAAAGCCACTCGTTAGAATTAGCAGGTGTATTGGCCATTCAATGTAATCAATATTTACTTTAAGATATGTGTCCGTTCTTAATCGAAAAGACTGTAAGAATGATAAAAATCGACTTCAGTAATGCATCTGGCGTCTCATGTATTTTTGAGTTGACTTTATGTTTCTGAAAATATATATAATTCAATAAGAAAAATGAAAATATGTCATTTTTCAGTTTGACAGTTCTAAGAAATACACAAGCAGTGCCTCAACTAAATCTGAAAAATTGCATAACTTAATTTTTTTTTTTTTCATTAAATTATATCTACTTACAGAAAAATTAAATCAGCTTAAAAATACATGTGATACCTGAAATGCATTATGGAAGCGGGTTTCTATCATTCTCATACTTTTTAAATTAAGTACTAAAACACAGCACCTCAAAGTAAACATCAACAATACTGAATAATGGGTACAGCTGTTAAATCTGACAGGTAGCCTCTATATAGGTGCTGCTTTTTCTGGAAGGAAAATGAAAACCCTGAAATAAATAATGGAGCTGTAGCAATTGTCGAAAGCAGTAGATTACTGAAATGATAATTATTCAAAGAGACCACAAAGTGGTCACAGTGTATTAAAATAATTACAGACTAAATCAGGTTCCATGGATAATCTGGAAGATGAAGCTGTCAAGATGCGCGTATCAGGAAGTCCTTCACTTAAGGTTTCCCATTGTAATGCCACTGTTGAGATTTGTCCCAAGTTGCAATTCCTAATTTGGTGCCATTTTCTTAAAGGTCTCCTGTTTTATGGTGATCATATTAATAGCCATATTGAGAGTCCATTATAACTTCTATTCGATGCTGAAGCACTGTTCTGGGAAACAAAATTAGGTTTAGTAAATAACGGTTGTTATTTTAGATTTGAATACCCTGACACGTGTAGAAAAGAAAAGTGAAAATCAGAAAATTTTCTATCAACGTGGTCTCTTTTGCCGGGAAAAGAAAATAAAAATAAATAAAAATAGAAATTTTTTGGATTGAATATGAAAAATAATTACATTAAATAAAATAAACTAAAGAAATGGATTATCAATAATATATTTTACAAAATTCTCTTTAGAATAAATTATCACACTGTCACCTATGGATTGGAAAATCTAGCACTATTTCTACAAAATATTTAGATGTTAAGATAGGTTGTAAGTATTTGTACGTGTCGGACCTATGTACAGGTACCATAACCATAAATTACAATATCTACACATAACTGACTGCTAGAAGCAACATAAACACAGATGTCATCACATAGTAAGTACTATGGGACAGCCTTGACTCACCTCGCACAATTTTGTTCAAAGTTTACGCAAAAAAGAATTGATATTTTGGCTTGAAACTTTGCAGGAGGGTAGAGTGTTATAAAACTTGGGGCAATGTTCTCTTATGTAGTATGGCACCCCCTTAATGCGCTGTAACATATAATTTTATTAAATCAATTTTGCGTTAATTTAAAGTACTGTTGCATGAAAAAAACCCTAGATCCTTTTCGTTTCTTGTTTAGACACAAAATGTCTGCATCGCCCTCTCGCGGTCACTAAATACATTACAAATCAATATTTCAAATGGTAAAGAAGTTCTTGTCTCTACTTCTTGACAGTTCGTTTTGTATTTCCAAGTTTTCTCTGAGATTACTAACTTTTACAAAATAAAATAATTACGATTATATTCTTCAACATTTTATCTAGGGGGGACAACTATCTCTTTCCGTGAAAAGTGTTGCTCAATTTTTTAATTAGTCAAATGGAGCAGTCACCTCATCCATCCCATAAGACTTACAGGTACCGCAACGTAGTTCCAAGTTTTTGAGAAAACAAAAAGGTTTCCAGATGGGAGAAACATTTCGTTATATTCATCAATAAAAATTGAATGGGGGACAAGTTTTTTTTTACTCGAAATATTCAGGATATTTAACGAAAAGCCAAAAGGGAAGTGTATTGAGGTTATAGTAAAACAGATTCCTACTGCCGATATCCGACGTCCTCTTCAGTTAGATCAAGCTAGCGAAAGCGATGAAACTATAAAGTATAGAAATTTGATAGGAGAATTCTTATATATAAGTACAGGGACTAGGCCAAATATAGCATACAGCGTAAATTATTTGAGTCCTTATCAAAGCTGTTACGATGATACACACTATAAATACGCTATGAGAATTCTGAAATATTTAGTCAAAACAAAAGACCTAAAATTAACGCATAATTGTAACCATGAAAGTAGCGAAATATTAGACTGCATGGTAGATTCTGACTATGCAGGCGACAATTTAGACAGAAAATCAACAACAGATTTTATAATAAGATTATTTAGAAACTTAGTTTTTTGGAAAATTCATAAAAAGAACACGGTTACA
The DNA here is from genome assembly GCA_036365515.1 of Torymus aiolomorphi. Classification (NCBI taxonomy): domain Eukaryota; kingdom Metazoa; phylum Arthropoda; class Insecta; order Hymenoptera; family Torymidae; genus Torymus; species Torymus aiolomorphi. The sequence continues at coordinate 238,990,547 of CM070874.1, read as the reverse complement.
AAATGTTCGACTTTTGCGGAATATACAGCTATGTCGGAAGCAGTGATGTAAAATTTGAAAATGCCATAAAAATATACGAAGACAACTCAGGGGCCCATCACTGGTTAAATTATGGTAAATATTATATCTAGATCTAATGTATGATGCTAGTGGCACCACCTATTCGTACTTTGGAGGTGCGGCCTACTCGAGGCGTGCGAGGCGAGCGAGCATCGTGCGAACTTCCCACTCTCGCTTGTCAACCGTCATGAAGTGCAGACGTATAGCACATGTATCCAACTTACACTTTATTACACTTCTTTATTAATTATCTCCGTCTAACATTCACTTATTTAGCCTCTACAATACCTCAACATTTCAACACTCATAATCCGGCGAATTATACAAAGTCTGTTGTATATAAAATTTTGCATTCGCAGTTACCCTATTACTAATGATTTTATTAATAGTAAACAGGGATAAAAATGAAGGTCCCTACACACGGAAAAATTTGAGAATTTGAGTAATAGTTGCAGAAGTTTAATACAAATTCAATTTTGAATTAAAGTTTGAGAAATAATCATATATGTGTGGAACTTAGAACAAAAACTTTATAACATAAGCCGTTTTTCTCTAGTTTTCTCATAGAACTTACATTTTTAATATTGAAATAGAGAAAATAAATATATTATTTTTTCCTTACATCGTTTTTGCCTTATCCTTTACACCATGACGGTATACAAGTCCTTTCTCGAGATGCAGACCCGCATTCTCGTCCATGGCCGAAAGATAAATGCGGGTTGCGCCGTGAAGAAATTTTCATTATCCATTTTGAAAAAAAATTGAAAATCGTTCTTGATCGTTCTTGATATACACAAATACTGATATCATACAACAGCGCAATCTTGGTTTTGCTGGAGAGAGGAAAAGCTTATACCATGTCTCAGATTGGTTGGCAGCCAACCAGAGGTGAGACGTAGGGTAAGTGTGCCAATTAGTGTGCCCTGTTACCCAAGTTCCGAGATTTAGCTGTCATAGAAAATTTGAATAACTAAAATAGACCTTTATGAAATTATTAAATCATAGTTTAATACTTCTTTTACAAACACTCATTTTTTCTAAATCGGAATATTAAATATTATTTGAGAAATTAAAATAATAAAAAAAGTGTCTCAAAGCCAGTTACTGTGCTCTAACAATCCCCCAAAATCAGTTATCGTGCTCCGGTTACCGTTCCTTTTGACCGATTACTGTGCCCTAGTCACTGTGCTTTCGGATCAAATACTGACCTTTTGAAGTTTATGGCTGTTCGAGGCGCCTTGGCAACGAGTAGCACAGTAATTAACGCATTGGAAAAACTTATCCAATTATCGTACACAGTAAATCGGGCACAGTAGTTGGCGAAAGTTTTAAATTTGCTTAAGTTACTGGATTTATTCAAAATAAAAAATAATATTGAAATAAATGCTCCTAATAACATTTTTTCATAATCTACAACAGTTCTGTTAATATAATACACGTTTTTCATGTCGCAAGAAAATTTACTTCACATTGTGTATTCCCTTTCATCTACGAAGCATTTCCTTGAGCTTTTTGATAAGGTTTATGAGAAATAAAGCAAAATCTCGCAACAAAAATTTCAAATGATCTTTTTCGCAATTTATCAGAAAAAAATAGCATTTATTCAATTGCAATATATGAATGTGCACTTAAGGTTTAATAAAAAAATTATAAAGTATGTTATTACTAGATTTATAATTAATTATATGGAAAAGTATGCCTAGGGCACAGTAATCGGTTACGCCACAGTAATTGGCTCACTTACGCTATATGCAATCGTATGCAGAGAAAAGTCCTCACTGCTCAGTGTACAAGGATTTTCTCTCTCTCTCTCTCTTTCCCGATCTCACCCTCTCTCTCCCGATCTCACCCTCTATCTCTGCCGATCTCACCCTCTATCTCTCCCGATCTCACCCTCTACCTCTCTCTCTCTCTTCTCCGTGTCTCGGCCTTTTTCGTTCGTTCTTCGAAAGTATAACAAAAATGTATCTACGATTTAAGTTTGGTGTATTCCGATGTACTCGATGAAGCATTGAGCGATGCTTCGACCTACGTGCCGAATAGGGTTTGTTTACATTCGCGCTTTTATATCAGGACTCACGGTACCGAGAAAACATCCTTCGGGTGCACCAAAAATATGAACAGCTGTAGAAAGATATGACGACGGCAGGGAAGAGAAAAAGAGAGATTATGAGTCCTCACTTAGATGAATATACAGCCATCTTTTAAACTAAATATACTCGCATCATTTTTTTAAACATTCATGTGTATATTATGTGATTGAAGGTAAGATCGTTGTCTAGATCAATTTACTGCCAATGATGTTCAACGGATGCTTTGAATATATTTAGAGGACGTAGCCAGGTGCCATAGCTCTATAAGCAAGAAAAAAAATGCTGAATCTGGTAAAAGAAGGTCTAAATTATTACATATATGATTCCTGATAAATAGTAAATAATCTTTCTTTTATTTTATAGAACATATTTTTAAATACACCTTTAAAGTAAAATTGGATATTACTATTTAATATGTCAATTTGTACTTTATTATATAAGTTGATTGTTCAGAAAAAAAATTGACAAATAAAAAAAAAGTCAGCATTCATTGTCATATACAAGAGCTATTTATCACATTATAGGTTAAAGTCTTAACTATTCGGAATGTTAGAATATGTCTAATTATTATTGTTTCCTCTCTAGATTCTGATTATTTTATTTTTTCAGTTTTAATTTCCCTGCAATAAACCAGCCACATAAGAGTGACTGTTTTGATGAACCTTCAAAAAGGAATGCCTGCTTGCTCAAGATTTGAATCAGCATTACTAGAGAAAAACTAGTTTTTGTACGTCAAAACATCTACTTCAAATGAATAGTATACATTGCTGTTATTTTATCAAAGGTATATGCTGTTTTAAAATTAAATACCATAAGGAGATAAGTAGTAATGTAGTTATTTTTTATGTATATCTTTAAGTACTTTTTAGTCACTACTTTACTCATGTCAGTCAAGGTTGATTTCGCTAAGTCCATAGATCAAAGCATTTGATTGACTTTGATTAATAGATTTGGTAGCTTAGCTGCAGAAAGTTTTTCATACAAGTAATCCCAATTACAAAATATTTCATGTAAATATATATTATTTTAACAGTAGTATTTGCTATGAGTGATTTTAAATAAAATAATTTTTTATTATTTTTTGGTATTTTTTAGTAACTAATTGCAGTATTCATTTATAAATATATTTCATGGGTTTTAGAATTATATTTTTATCCTTCAATCTTTTTACATCACGTTTTAATACTTTTGTGCAAGTCACTTATCAAAACTATATAATTCATTATAACATTTAAAAGTTTTGTATCGATGCTACTAGTTCAATACATTCAATTCAGATTTTTTTATTGTAATATAATATTACTCTATTATTTTATTTACATTAGAATATTTAAAATATTAAATTAGATCTCCTTCTACAGAAATAGCTTATCAGTAAAACTGAGTTAACAGCCCAAGGAACAACCGAAGAGGTAAGAAAATGGCCTCTACGACAAAGCATTATCACATATTCCACTATCGTAGAAGAGTAAGCAGTATTGTAAAAGGAAATATTTAGAGCTGCAATAGCTGAGTGCATGTAAGACAAATTATTTACACCAGATAGCTAATAAAATGTACTTATTAAATATTAATTAATTAAATTACAATATATGTTTTATCAGATTCTAACTAAATTTATTGTTACATTAAAAAATCAGTCAATCAAATTTAAAATAGAAATCAATTTCATAAAAGATTTCTACAAAAAGAAGACAAGTAATAGTTAGAACTAAAAATATATTTGTATTAAATTCTATTATGAATTAATTTTTATACATGAACATTAGTTTCTAAGCTACCATTTTTCACTCATTTAGAGTAAATTTAGTGATTGTTGCCTATTCTTTTCGTAGACCCAAGTTACTCGGTGAACTATGATTTTAAGATGGGTGACCTTACCACAGAAAAACATTTGGAAGTCAACAACAAGACTTTAAATTTTTAGTAGGTTTTTCTTTTGTATTAGTTATGATTCCTCCTATACATAACATTTTAGAAATAATTAAATTTAGTGTTTGTATTTTATAAAAATAGTAATTTTAATATTTAAAAAAATCTTTGATTAATTTTTTTACAATTGTTGAAACATCTTTTTTTTCTAATACGTGCTACGTCTGTGACGTATTTCTAAAATCAATTTACATGCATATTTCTCATCAGTAATTTTCTGACCCACAAACTGATGTAATTGTAAATCTGAAAACGCAGCATTTCGGCTACGAAACAGCGTGACGTTATTAAATTCCAATATTTATTTTTCTTGACCTACAAAACGATGCGAGTGCGAATTTTAACAGTACAGCAATTTCGGCTACGCAACAGCCAGCGTGACGTAGCGAGCCACTGACCTTGTGAAACCAACCGCTCATCGCATCTTTGTTTAGAATCAGCACTTTTAAATGTGAAATCGAAAGGATGATATTTAAATGTTTACTAAATTTGTTTAAAAAGAGGATTTTTACTCAGTGTCAAAATCATCTTTAACCCAAATTAACCGCTTAATAAATAAGGCGACTCTCAACACACAAATTAGTAATCGTGCAAAAGTCGCGAACTCCGTACAACTCCAGTCGACAAAAGGAGTAGCGAATATTTTATACGGGTCAAATACCCTACATTCAATTACGAAGAGAATTTCTTATATCTATAAAATCAATAATCTATCGGTATTATATATTGTTTAACAAAGTTAATAAGTTGTAAATCGCATAGTCTTATTTATAAAACTTATATCATTCAATAAATAGTGCATCTATCTAATCAGCTGTTTATTATTTACGAGAGCCTATGCCCAGAATAAAGGTAATATAAACCATATATCAATTGAATATAATTCAAATATAATTTGAAGATAAACCATACAAATTTCAATACACATATAAGAGTAGGTTCCTCGACATTCAAGACTTAACATACGAATACATTATATATAAAATTAATAATTATTATATATGAAATTAATATGCAAGAATCATAACTAACATAAGAGCAAAAACCTACAAAAAATGTCAAGTCTTTTCTTCAATGGTTCTAAAAAAAGTTTACCGAGTAACCTGGTTCTGCGAAAAAAAGAAAAGCACAAAATTTCCTGTAAATGAGTGAAAATTGTAGCTTAGAAACTATTTTACATTCATAAAAATTACTTAATAATATATAATTTAACATAAATAAATTGTTAAACCATTTTTATATGACGTTTTTGTATTTTTTATCTTTTAATTCCGACCAGAGCCTGTTTGTCTTAACATGAAATAATTTAAATATTACATTACATTTCCTTCAACAGAAATACCTTATCAGTAAAACTGAGTTAACAGCCGAAGGGGGAAGAAAATGGCCTGTACGACAAAGCATTATTACATATTCCACTATCGTAGAAGAGTAAGCAGTATTGTAAAAAGAAACATTTAGAGCTACTATAGCTAGGTGCATGTAAGACAAGTTATTTACACCAGATAGCTAATAAAATGTACTTATTAAATTATTAATTAATTACATACAGTATATGTTTTATCAGATTCTAACAAAATTTGTTGTTACATTAAAAAATCAGTCAATCAAATTTAAAATAGAAATCAATTTCATAAAAGATTTCTACAAAAAGAAGACAAGTAATAGTTAGAACTAAAAATATATTTGTATTAAATTCTATTATGAATTAATTTTTATACATGAACATTAGTTTCTAAGCTACCATTTTTCACTCATTTAGAGTAAATTTAGTGATTGTGGCCTTTTTTTCGCATATCCAAGTTTCTCGGTGAACTATGATTTTAAGATGGGTGACTTTACTGCAGAAGAACTTTGGAAGTCAACAACAAAACCTCAAATTTTTAGTTAGTAGATCTAACTAAAAATATTGTGTTCTATCTTGCGTTCTCTTCTTCTTACTTGTCTTTTTAACATGAAATAACGTTAAAGTAATGTTTATTGTATATTACATTGACTACAGGTATGCTGAACTATGGCTGTCGCAACCTTGTGTAAGTAGGGCTTTTGGATTTTGGAGGTGACAGCAATATTCCATTTATAAATAAATCTCGTGATAGCTGACACTCACTACAAGAAAAGGCTGTTTCCCAATATATCATTGCCGCAGAGCCGAAGAAAGGTCAGCTACACGTATTATGAAAATAATGAATGCATTAAAATCTTAAACAAGCTGTGTCAGTTAAAAGACAACTACTTTCGGGTTAGTAACCACATACATCTTCGAAACTGGGGTAGCTCTGGAAACACTGGTGCTTTTATTCGCTATTCACCGACGAAGCTGCGAAAAATCCCGTTGAAAGTAGCAGAAGATTCTTGATTTATCCAATGAAAGATAATGACAAGAAGAATTCGTCGGCCTGATACATAGTCCATTTGAAGAAGATACCTCCTGAAAATCCACTTAAAAGAGTATGAACTCGAAAGACGCTACGATATAGTACCAACGGTTGAAAGCCATTTCGAAACGGTACCAACATGGAATACGATCCAAAAAGGTACCAATTCAAACATAGATCCTTATTATTCAATTTTAATTTAATAATACTAACAAAAAAATGAGTTTTAGTAAAATGAAATATATGTTGATAAAGTATTATAAGGCTTAAAGTTAATAATGGTATCATTTTCAAAAATAAAATTTTTTCCGGCCAAAAATATTTTAATGAAATAATTCATTAAAATAACTCATTAATAATAAACAAGGCGATATGCACCTGAGAAGTATTTGTTCGCAAACGGGCGAGTAGAGAAGATATTGTGGAAAACAATTCCCAAATCCCGAATAGGCGAGGGACGCAATTATACGCTCAAAAGAGTATCTATACACAGACGATCAGGTGAAGAAGATTTCAGTAAAAGATAATTCCAGATCAGGAATAGGTAGTGGATGCAAGACCTACACAGAAAATAATACGTGAATTTATTTTATTGAATTGTCCGTCGTCTGTGTACATAATATAGTTTTGCATAGAGCTAGTCTCCTTCACCTATATGCGGCGTTTCACGTCAACTGCCCCGGCGCCGCGCGTGAGCGCCAAATCATACTATTTCTAACTCATGTTTATGATACTAAAATGAAACTAAAAAAATTGTTTCATAAACGTTTCCGACGTATTTTTCCTTCAGCGTTCCAATGGTGTAGGCAGTTTTTCCGAAATTTTTCATTTTCACCTTGAAAAAGTACAAAATGTCTTATATCTCAAAAAGTGTATTTTTAATATTTTTTTTGACCATTTAGATCGAAACCTGAGCATTTCTTACATAGGAAATGATTTTTTTCATAATTTGCTCAGGATGTTTTCTTCGAGAAATAGAACGCGAAAGAATAGCTCAACGGCTCCGCATGATTCATTTTTCTTTCGATAGATGGCTTTCATATGGGAATTTTCTATCCGTATGTGAATCGTCACGTCGAAAGTATATAATTGCAATGACTTTTCATCTTATTCCTCTTCGAAATTTTTTCGAATTTCTGTCAATACAATCGAACTTGGATTTCATAGTGCCTTTCGTGTATTTGATTATTAAATCATCGGTAACTCTTTGTTTCATCATTTCTTTCGTTTATTGTAGCAACTAAAATGCATTCAACTTGGAAATTAAAATGCATAAATCCTTTAAATAAAAATGATCACCCTTCATATAAAATAAAAGATTTGATCGACTTTCCAACACCTTTAAGAAGCGCAAATCCCTTAGTACCAGAAAAAGCAAAAATTTGTTCTAACTGTCAACGCTAAATTTACAAACATAAATCAAATTTACCTCCAGCTGATGCTAAAACAGTTAAAATAGTCTATAAGGATGAGTATCACAAAGCTGGTGTTGCAGTTCTTGAACAAATAAAGAACAAAATTACAGAATCAACAAATAAGCAAGAGAGAATTCAGTTACTAACTCTTGCGTCTGAGTTTTGATCTCGTAGGGACTTAATGCGAGAATTCGCTTGCACTGAACGGGAAGCTCACGAAGCAAAAAATTTAGTAACTAAAAATGGAATTTTCTCAATACCTGCTAATAAAAGTGGCAAACTACTTTCAGCTGAAACTGTAAATTCAGTGAAAACATTTTATGAAAACGATGATGTAAGCCGAATTATGCCAAGTTTAAAAGATTACATATCTGTTAAGAAGAGCAATGGTAAAAAAGAACATGTTCAAAACAGATTACTGCTTGGTAATTTAAATGAACTGTATAGTTCATACAAAAAAGAAAATGAACACGTTAATATTGGTTTTACTAAATTTACACAATTGAGGCCACCACATTGTGTTTTAGCTGGAAGTAGTGGTACACATAATGTATGCGTGTGTATACATCACGAAAACGTAAAGCTCATGCTAAGTGCTATGGATCTAGAAAATTTAACAAAAGATACTAGATTGCCTCTTAAAAAATACCACGATTGCATCCAACTAATTATGTGTAATGATGCACACGATAGATGCTATTTGGGTGCTATAAGATGAAAAGTCATTGCAATTATATACTTTCGACGTGACGATTTACATACGGATAGAAAATTCCGATATGAAAGCCACCTATCGAAAGAAAAATGAATCATGCGGTGCCGCGCGACGACCCGCGCGTAGCAAAGCCGTTGCGCTACTGTTCGGCGTTCTATTTCTCGAAGAAAACATCCTGAGCAAATTATGAAAAAAATCATTTCCTATGTAAAAAATGCTTAGGTTTCCATCTAAATGGTCAAAAAAAATATTAAAAATACACTTTTTGAGATATAAAACGTTTTGTACTTTTTGAAGGTGAAAATGGAAAATTTCGGAAAAACTGCCTACACCATTGGAAAGCTGAGGAAAAAATACGTCGGAAATGCTTATAAAACAATTTTTTAGTTACATTTTAGTATCATAAACATGAGTTAGAAATAGCACGATTTGGCGTTCGCGCGCGGCGCTGGGGCAGTTGACGTGAAATGCCTCATATACGAGTTTAAGTTTTTTTGTCACTGACTTTGGGCATTTATTTTATTAAATTATATGTAGCCAGCCTATCTGCTACAGAAACTATTCTACCTGATTCCAGACATCCCCGGCTGTTGGGGGTTTAAGAACTTTGTAACGCGTGGGCGAGTTAGGTAATTCGAGATTCGAATTACCCGCGCCGAGCAGGCATGCTCACCGAGGGCGCGAGCGCGCGAGCATCCTGATCGGATTAGAACGGTCTTGCGACGCGTAATATGCTCGTCGCGTACCCGCGAAGCTGCTACGGCTTTCTGCGAGTTACGGCAGCCATCTTCGTGTCTGCCATCGCCCGTGAAACATCTCCTCCGTGTCTCTCGTGAGTTAACTTGTCCGCGCCGTCCTATCGTTTTTTGTCAGATCCCGCGAGTGTAGTGGAGGCGCCGCACATAGTGTATGCGCATGCAAGAGAGACAGAGAGAGAGCGATCCCGAGCCGCGTGAGTCACAGAGATAGCGAGCGAGGAGCCGGCAGCCAGCCCGCTTGCCATAAACCCTAAACCCATAAACCCTAAACCCATAAACCCTAAACCCATAAACCCTAAACCCATAAACCCTAAACCCATAAACCCTAAACCCATAAACCCTAAACCCATAAACCCTAAACCCATAAACCCTAAACCCATAAACCCTAAACCCATAAACCCTAAACCCATAAACCCTAAACCCATAAACCCTAAACCCATAAACCCTAAACCCATAAACCCTAAACCCATAAACCCTAAACCCATAAACCCTAAACCCATAAACCCTAAACCCATAAACCCTAAACCCATAAACCCTAAACCCATAAACCCTAAACCCATAAACCCTAAACCCATAAACCCTAAACCCATAAACCCTAAACCCATAAACCCTAAACCCATAAACCCTAAACCCATAAACCCTAAACCCATAAACCCTAAACCTATGAACCCAGAACCCACAAACTTTTACGTATCTAAAGTAAATAAAATAGATGATAGAGTTAGAATTTTTCCGTTAAAAATATATTATCGCCGCTATTTATTTTTGGGCAATATTATCGTAATTTTCGCAGTGACACATTATTCTCTAGAAGATTAAGAGTATTTAAAAATAAAAATTATCAAGATTCGTCAAAAACTGAGCTGTCACAAGAATTTTGTCCATTTTTTCCCACTGTGCGCCGGCGCGGCTCGGGCCGCAAAAGGAAAAAAGAAGATGCTCCGACCCAGGCCCCGAAAGGAGCACCGACCGATGGAGTCGGTGCGACCTGGATCCCGGTGGAGCAGGCTCTAGAGGAGGCGGAACGCCTTAGCAAGTCCTCGCGCGCTGCGGAGAACGCTGCCCTGGCCGCACTGGAGGATTTTCTCCAGTGCCACGGTGAGGCCGGCGAGCGGCAAGCCGGCAAATGGGTCGGAATGGCCCAAGGCCGGCGAGAAGAGCTAGCGGCCGCCGCAGAGGCCAGGGCCGCCAGGCTACGCCGCGCCGCCTTGCAGAAGGAGGAGGAGGCTCGTCTGGCACGTGCGCAGGAGCGCATGGAAGAGGCCAGGCGAGCCAGGAAAAAGGCGGAGGAGACGGCGCGTCGGGCAAAGAAGAGGCCCAGCGTCGTCTCCTACGAGAAGAGGAGCGCCTCCAAAGGGCGCTCGAAGAAGAGCAGGCGGCCCGGGAGGCGTTAAATGCACAGGTGCTTCCCCGGTGCTTCATGTGTGGCGAGCTTGGGGTAAAGAAGTCGAAGCACTGCCCCAACCAAGCTCGCCACAAAGGGCGCCGGACTTTCTCCCGGGCCAATTGAAGAGGGGTGAAGCCCCAAATAGGCCCTTTTGTTTGTTTTGTTTTTTTTAATAAAAAAGAAAAAAAAGATAATGGGTGACTCCGCTTCTTATACTTCCCTTATCCCAAATTCCTTCCCGAAATGCTGCACCGAATTAACCTTATTTTCAGGTGCGACGACGGCCATGGATAGCAGAGCTGCTCACTGGTCCCCTAAGCAGCGTCTGGCGGGGGGGTGTAACGCGTGCGCGAGTTAGGTAATTCGAGATTCGAATTACCCGCGCCGAGCAGGCATGCTCACCGGGGGCGCGAGCGCGCGAGCATCCTGACCGGATTAGAACGGTCTCGCGACGCGTAATATGCCCGTCGCGTACCCGCGAAGCTGCTACGGCTTTCTGCGAGTTACGGCAGCCATCTTCGTGTCTGCCATCGCGCGTGAAACATCTCTTCCGTGTCTCTCGTGAGTTAACTTGTCCGCGCCGTCCTATCGTTTTTTGTCAGACCCCGCGAGTGTAGTGGAGGTGCCGCACATAGTGTTTGCCCACGCAAGAGAGACAGAGAGAGAGCGATCCCGAGCCGCGTGAGTCACAGAGATAGCGAGCGAGGAGCCGGCAGCCAGCCCGCTTGCCGACCCAATACAGCGAGTAAGGGAGAGAGAGAAAGAGAGCTCAACTGCTGTGCGAGCGAGAGCGAGCGAGAGAGAGCCGAGTGCACCGGTTGCTCCTTCTTAACGTAAGTTTTCTACTCTCCTCTCGCGGGTTTATTGTAAAGGCTCGCACGGAAATCGCCCCGTGCAAGCTTTCTGTGCCGTGTACGTGCGGCTGTGTGTCAGCCCGCCGTACTTTAACACCGCGCGCGAAATTAGCAGCTTCGCCGCGCGCCGTATCGTTCGCGCGTTTAAATCTTAACGGTCGCGCGCGAACTAACTCATTTGTTCTAATCAGCACGTGCGTTGTGCTTGTAGTTATTAGTGATTTTAATATACTGTGATATCTAGTTACTCGTCGCGTTGTTCATTACAACCTGTCCTTCTCCCGGATACCGCCGCCTCCGCGGGAAAACGACTCCGCCGGTGGTTTTCATATCTGAGTATAGCGGCCGCGCGCTTTACTCTTCGAGGGTGCGCTTTTCACTAAGCGATCCAATTAGTTGGAAAGCGAAGTTCGTGTGCGATCTTCGCGTTGTTTTCGGGATTCCAGGAGCAGATCCCCGGGCAAGTCATTTTTGTCTGACACCCGCGGCACCGTGTTCTAGGGCATCGCTGACCTGTGGCTTGCTGGGATTTTCCCCCACTAGCCATCCCGTTACAACTTATTATATTTAAACATTTTTTTGTAAAACTATATTTTATGTTTAAAAATTATATTTTTGTTAATTGAGCCCGATAATACTTTTATTAAAATATATTTCATTTTATTAAAAATTTTTTTGGTAAGTAGTCCCAATTAAAAAGTGAATTAAAAAAAATTTACTTTTGATTTGGTAACTTTTCGGAACGGATTCTGAACTTATACCGTTTTAAAATGGCATTCGAGTTGGTACGTTACTAACCAGCTTACAAGTTTGTATCTTTTCGAAGTGGATTGTAAGGAGGTATTTTATTGAAAAATGAAGTCTCTTGTATCGACCCTAACTTCGCAAGTATTTGTGCTACAGAATCTAGAAAAAAAAGATAAGATAAATGAACGAAACAAGCTTTCATATGAGATATTATGTATTGAAAAATGTTATTTTCCTGAGAAGTTGTTAGCAATCGAAGATATCGTAAGAAACTGGTTAAAAATGCCATCTCATCATTGAAAATGAATGAAAATTCAAACCGTTTTCATACAATATCTTCGTTTGCTTTTACCTTCTCAAGGAATTAACAATAAATATTAGCTCAAATGAAAGCTTGTTTCGTTCATTTTTATTATCTTTTTTTCTAGATTCTATAGCACAAATATTTGTGAAGTTAGGGTTGATACAAGAGAAAGCATTTTTCAATAAAATATCAGGAATTAAAGATTAAGTAGCTTATATCTCGACAACAAGGGCCCACTGGACTTCACTATGGGTCCTCAACGAAATCGGTTCTCAAAGTTTCTATAGCATTATTTATATATGTTTCTATAGTAATATTATATATTTATTCAAGCTACCTATAGTATTTAGAAAAAAATGTTATAGGATACATTAAAAGAAAAAGGATGAATTGAAAATTATAAAAATTTGATATTATCTTGTAAATTATTTTTTTTTACTTTCAGGCTGTGATACCCAAAGCAAAAAGTAAGAATTACAGACTTTTATAAAAAAGAACAAAAAGGAAAATCCCCAATGGCATCAAATAATAAAAGAAATCATTACACTTCCTTTACTACCGTTAGAAAAAATTGAAGAGGGAAATTATTCTTAAGCATATTGAACAGACTTATATTCATGATAAATCAAAAATGATAAAATGGAATAAATTTATCAATGAATAATTTAAAAGTGAGTGGATGTAAAAAGTATCACCGCAGATCTTCAGTGTATGTAAGGCGACAGATAGGACAAATAATTATTTCGAATCCTACTACCGCAAGTTGAATGAAGTCTTAAGAACTAAACCAAGTACCTTTACATTTTTCTGTAAGTACAAAAACCTATATTGTAGCAGAATGTGATTTTTTAAAAATTAAAAATGTTATATATATCAGTAATTTTTATGAAAATTTGTTGATTGTGATAAAAGCTTATTTTTATAGGACGCGAAAAATGTTTTATACATAAGTCGTTAAACCTCTTCTAGTGAATTATTTGTTTGAGAAACTAATTTGTATTGTAATTCCTCTCTGCTTACGTTAAATTTTTCAAGGCTGAAAATTGCTAAAAATATGACTTATAAAACTGATTTTATTTAAATGAATTTATATTGAAGGTATTGTTACCATTATTAAACAATGCAGATATTCGTTAAATGCAATAAATAAATAAGAATTTTATCATTATTTCCGAAAACACATATTTCCTTTGATAGTGTTAAATCGACACATATTTTATGCTTTTATATAACAATGTTTCATTGCTTTGTAACGGGATGGCTTCTGAGGGAAATTCACAAAAAGCCACAGCGATGCCCTAGAACACGGTGCCGCGGGTGTCAGAGTAAAATGACTTGTCCGGGCATCAGCACCTGAAATCCCGAAAACTCACTCTCTCTCTCTCTCTCTCTGTCGCAGGAGTTGCGTCTCTCTCTCGCACTCACTTGGTTGATCGGTAGGTGGGCACGCTGCCGACTCGCTGCTCGCTGTCTTCATTCCTCTCCTGGCACACACGGCGCGGTCTCAGTCTCTCACACGTACTCACTAATACGCGGTGACACTTCCACTCGAACATGCAGAACAAAATACTTGAGAAGCGGCGCGAAAGCTAAAAGTACTCAAGAGAGTAAATCCACGGTGTGCTCTGCATAGTAACAAACTCGAAGATGGCTGCCGTAACTCTCGGAAAGCCATTGCAGCTTCGCGATCGGACAACGGGCATATTACGCGTCGCAAGACCGGTTCCATACGCGCGGCGCACGAGTCTCTTTCCATCTGCGCCGGAGTTGCGCGCACGTATTCACTGCCTCCGCTCCCTTGAGCTCAGCCACCCCCGCCGGTGATGTTATTCAGTTTTTCTTTATTTCTATACTAAAGAAATAATCCATATCAAATAATAAAATATGCGTCTTTAATATTTCGATTTGCTCAATTTGGCTCAGCCCTTCATTCATTTGCGCATATCGAAATTTTGTCTTGAAAGCAAAAAACGTTAGTAACGCGTTCTATTTTTTTACTGTTATTGTTTTCAATGTTTGCACTAATTAAATATTGAGTAATTATGAGCTAATTAAATGACATTTAGTACATTTTTTTTCTTGTCTATTGATTATTTCTTTAGTAAAAACCGAATAAATCGCCTCGGCTGTGGTAGCGACGCTGCTCTCTTGTAGGGTTACCAGATGGCGATCTTCTATCCCTTTCACTCACGTGCAAATGACGTGGCGAGCTTGTTTGGGGCAATTGTTCGACTACTTAACCCCAAGCTCGTCGCGCATAAAGCAGCGCGGGACTCGGTCATTGAGCTCCTGCTGCGCCGCCTGCTCTTTCTCAAGCGTCCATTGAAGGCGCTCTTGCCCTCTCTGAAGGCGGCGCTGCGCCACCTCTCTGGCCCGACGCGCCTTTGCCTTAGCCAATTCCATATGCTCCTGCGCATGAGCCAGGCGAGCCTCCTCTGCCTTCTGGAGAATGGTGCATCGCTTCCTGGCGGCCCTGACCTCTGCAGCGGCTGCAAGCTCTTCGCGCCGGCCCTGGGTGATTCCGACATTTGGCCGGCTTGCCACTTGCCGGCCTCATCGTGGCCCTGGAGGAAAGCCTGCAGTGCGGCCAGGGCAGCGTTCTCCGCTGCGCGCGAGAACTGGCTAAGGCGCCGCATCTCCATTAAGTCTTGCTCCACTGAGAGCCAGGGCGCACCGACGCCATCGATCGGTGCCCTCTTGGGGGCCAGGGTCGGAGCGCCCGTCTCGTTTTCCGCGTCGCCCCGAGCCGCGCCGGTATTTCCTTCTGGCGCCATTCGTAGGGATCGGATCGACTCCACTTCGTGGAGCCGTTCCCCACAGCATTCCCGCTACTTCTTCTGAGGACGAGGTCACCGAAGCGGACTGCGGCCGGCCACTGCGTAGGCCGGCGCTGATAGTTCTCTTCTTGGCTTTGGGGCCTCTATCTCCTCTATCATGAAGGTGGATGGCTCTTCAACTTGCTGGGGGGTCAGGGTTACTGCGTCGATGACCTCACTGCTCCTACACTGGATTAACCCAGCTATCACCTGCTTTGTCGGCTCCGCTATCTCTGGAGTCAGGCCTTGCATGTCCTTAAACAGGTAAATCGATCCCAGGGAAGGGTGAGACAGAGGACTGGAAAATAAGGGCGAACACAGGTTAGTATGGACAACACCTTTTAAACTGCACAGTTAGCACTTTTTGGATGCTCGGGTTTGGCGCGGGCTAATCTACCCAGCGTCGATAGGTGAGATTCTTCTTCATGCCCTTTGACCTCCTTGGGCCCCGCTTGGGCTCTGATGGACCAGTTACACGCGTAGACCGGCCGTCGCTCGTACGCTCTCCTGGCCTAACTAATAGTGCGATCTTACGAGGTGGACCGCGCCGCTTAGCCGTCGCCCGAGACAGCGCATTTTCCTGTCTAACTGCGTTGTCCGCTGGCACAGTACGCTCCGATGAAGGGTCCCTTGGTGGTAACGACCAAGCTACGTCTGAACAGTTCTTGTCCAAGCTCTCTTTGGGCTCTTCAGCGGTAATGTACCGCTTGAGTTGTTGCGCATAGATTGGACGTGTCATCTGATCATCCTCATCTTGAATATCATAGGGGTTTTCGCCTAGAATGTTCACAATCGTGTATGGTCCCGCGAAGTTCGGGGTTAACTTGGCAGAAATCCCCTCAGCCGCTGAGGATAGTACTTTATTCTCCTTCCGTATACGATCGCCTAGACAGAATTCGGGAGATCGACGATGAGCGCCATAATATCTGGCTAGTCTCGCCTGCTCCGCTGGCGCAGCGGCCGTCGCCCGATCGTGCAATTCGCGGAGCTTGTCCATGCGCGACGGCCAATTATCTAGAGCTTCTTGCTGCCTCTGCTCTTTATCTAGCCCGTCTTCTTCCCCCTTAGTGTCTTCGGCAGGTTGGCTGACGATGGTAGTTGAGCATGGCAGGGCACTTTTTGGTGGAGCTGTGTTCGGCCGAGTTATATGCGAACGCCAGCTCGTTAAGTTTCTCAGCCCAGGACCGGTGATTCCCTTCTGCGTAAGACATAATCATTGTGTTCACCGTTTGGTTCTTACGTTCGACAGGATTGGCTTGGGGGTAGTATGGGGGTGTAAACGTGTGATGCACGTTTCTCTCCTTTAAGAATGCTTCAGCGGGTACATTCCTAAATACTTTTCCATTATCAGAGAGAAACACCTCGGAGACTCTGGTACGCATTCGTTGAGTCCTTTTATCACCGATTTGTCATCCGCCCTTTTGATTGGAATCACTTCAATCCAGCGTGTGAGCAGGTCCTGGAATATGAGAATTTGTCTGGAGGTACCAAGAGTCGCTTGTATCGCGTTCGAGCTCTAACACTACGACTGTTGGTTCTTCTTCTTCGACCATACGTGGAAGGGCATCTGGGACGATGTTCATCGAGCCCGTTTGGTATTCGAGCGTGAAACAGCGGTTTCGTAACTACAAAGCCCACCGAGCTAATCTTCCGGTCGGGTTTTGGGGTTACGGAATCACTTCAAGCTGCTATGGTCCGCGATAACCTTGAAGTCGTAAGCCTCTATGTACGGACTGAACTTTTTAATTGCCCAGAGAATGGCTAGGCATTCTTGTTCCGTCAAGTTATAGTACTTTCTCCCCAAGGTCTCTTTCATCAATTATTCGATATAGCATCGCTCCCAGGCCTGTATCGCTCGCGTCCGTTTGCATCACGAATTGCGCGTTAGATACCGGTCTCTAGAGAATCGGTGCAGAAGCTACTAGCGCGTTTACCTGTTGGAAGGACTCTTCTTATGCCGCTGACCATTCGTAATTCCGGTTTTTCACTATTAGTTCGTTAAATGGTTCAGCAATGGTGGAGAAGTTTGTTAGGAACTTTCTATACCACGAGGCTATTCCTAAGAAGCGTCTCAGCTGACGGTGGCTCTTCGGTACCGGATACATTATGATGGGCTTTATTTTCTCGGGGTGTGGCTTAAAACTATCTCTATTTACTATGATCCCGAGATATTGGACCTCATCGCGGCAGAAGACGCTCTTCTCGCGATTTATTATGAGACCCGCATCCTGTATCCTGTCCAGAACTCTTTTTAGAACCTCTTTATGCTCCTCGAATGTCTCTGTAACTATTATCATATCATCGATGTACGAGAAAGCAAAAGGTTCGAGTTCGGGGCCGATGACTTTGTCAATCAGCTTCTGGAAGGACGCTCCGGTATACAAAAGACCGTAGGGCATGCTCGTAAATTGGAATAGCCGTTTGCCTGGCACGGTGAAGGCCGTAGTCTCTTTGTGTTAAGTAGTATTTGTTAGTACGCTTAAATCCAACGTGGAGATGTATCGTGCTTTCCGCATTTTGCGCAAGATACTTTCCATATATGGCAACGGGTACGCGTCTGACCTTGACACTACGTTTACTTTTCTGAAGTCCACACAGAAACGGAACTTCCCGTTGGATGTGCGTACCATTAACACTGGGCTTAACCAGGCACTTCTCGAGGGTTCTATTATACCCATGACTAGCATTTCCTCTACCTGTTTGTGCATCTCCTGCTCGAGTTTCTGAGATACAGGGTAGTACTTCTCTTTAATGGGTCTTGTAGAGCCGACGTCTATTGCATGCTCAACCCACGAAGTACATCCTATTAGTGCAATGCTATTTCCGATCAGCTGAGCTGCTAAGGCTGCTTTCTTGCGCTGTTCCTCCGTTGGATCCGCTAACCCTATAGCTGATACGGACACGGTGTTGTTTGCCATTAAGGCGGCTACTTGTAACTTTACGCTTGCATTGTCATCCTTGAGATTCAGCGTGTTGTGTGTGGGGTCCAAGACGGCGCTAAACTTCTTAATGAAGTTTACTCTTCTTAAGTAGCACTCCGTGTTTAGGTCTGGCATTATTACGACGCGCACGTCTTTGCACACATCGGCCACGACCATGGGTAGATGGACATTGCCAACCACTGCTATACTCTGCTCGTTTGCCACCTGTGCCGTTAGGCCGCCGGATGGGATTAATTCTTCCCCCAGGAATTCATCCCAGTCCAGCAAGCTCTTATGTCAAAGAGTAACCGTAGCCTGTTGCCGGCTACTCCTACTTGAAGCCACCATCGCGTGCAGGATTCTTGGTTGATTTCGTTCAGCTTGTGGACAATTCTCTATCAGGGGCAAAGGTATTTTTAAACAATTGATGATGATGATGATGATGATTCGTCGGGTTTTTACGACCCTGTCGTTATGACCAATCCTAATCGCTAGGAATTCCTCATCAACGAATTAGGAAGAAAGTGGCCTGCATACGTGCCGGAAATATTGTCACCCAAGGATAGTTAACCCGAGAGAAATTTTTTCATACGCCCGACTAGTGGGTGTTTGTCAAATCATTTTTCAGTGTCATTTATAATTCCGCGCTCCGCCACTCTTCAATTTTTCTACCAAAGCTCTTTCCATTTTGAGGGCACCGCATTTAACGTACGTCAGCTACGACGCACCACAGGGGTTTGATCCATGCCATCGAAAGTAATAAACTATGTTTTTTGTAGAACAATATTTCATGACTGTTAGCCATGCATTGTAAACTTTTATCTCGCAGGCATGTGTTTTTTTCCACAGATGCGCCACGAACGTTTTGGTTTCGAGAGCCATGAAGCCTTAGCCATTTTCAGCGTCGATGTTCGAGTATAAATGTTTCATTGTTTTTTTATCGTTCATCTTAGACCTCCATTGGAAAAGCGCTGTTTCGCGCCACATAACGATTTTTTTATCAAGCAGTCGTTAGGGGTGCCGTTATTGTTTTACGTGCGCGCAGAGAGGCATTTGTTATACTACAGGTATCTCGGGTCCTAGGAAAATGCGAGTGGACGCTCTGGGGAAAAATAAGTTTGACGAATGTCACGTCACGAGATGCTGAATTTTTTTATCGCTCATGCTTTTGACTGCGCTTGTATAAGAGATCTAGGCGTCGCTGCAGAGGTATTAGTTGATTTGGATAATAAGACTCGGGTGGTAATACTATCAACTTATTTATTCACTAAGATAAATAACGACGTTTCGGCCCGTACAGAACGACGTACGTTACAACAAAACAACTTTCGGCAACACGTAGAGTGGTGAATACCATCTAGCGTGTTGCCGAAAGTTGTTTTTGTAGAAATAACTAAATTGGAACCTGATGAGGGCCTTGTAACGTACGTCATTCTGTACGGGCCGAAACATCGTTATTTATTTTAGTGAATAAATAAGTTGATAGTATCACCACCCGAGTCTTATTATCCAAATTAATCTATGGCTATCACTAGAGTCATTTAATCATTAGGTATTAGTCTGTTCGAAACTCGTACGAACAGACTCTATGGATACATTCGTAAAAATTTCGCTGCAAAAAGCCATGCTGAGGCTCTTTGGTAGAGAGAGGCATAGTAGAGAAAGTGCGTGGACGCAGCGCTTGCGCGGGATGACTCGCGACGAGTTGATCCACCAATTACAGAGGATCCTTAGGACGATGGGCTATTGCGCAATCGCGCGCCTATATCGTTCCTCTGAATGAAGAAGACGCTGATGCGGTTGTTGCTATAGCCGATGTGCTTGCTGACCGTGAGGGAAGTGAAGTTGTTGAACCTCCAAGGGAGGTAGAAAGCCCTGTACTAATTGTAGGGAATATTCCTAACCGCATGGAGAAGGAGGAGGAGGAGGAGGAGGAGGAGGTGGAGGAGGTGGAGGAGGATCACGTAAAAGAGGTGCGAGAAGTAGCGCAAGATACTCCATATGGCGAAAACGTGCGCGTTCACGTACCTAATTTGTGCGCCGCGCACCAAGCATTCTCGGATTGCATCGGCGTAGACAACATACAAATAGATTGCCCCACTTGCGGGGTGCGCGAATTCATTTTCGCCCGCGATCCCGTTAAACAACTCTCGGAGCTCTGTGTGCGAGAAAAGACAGATTTTGCCGAAATTGTATGTATAGCGCACAATGCTAGGGCATTCGACTCTCAATTTAAATTGAAAGAGTTGGCGGAAAGTTCCGAGTGTGGTTCGCTGCGCGTAATATTAAATGGTCACAATATTACGCAGCTCAAGTACGGGGGCACAAAGTTTATTGATAGTATCAATTAATTTCAATTGAAACTGAGTGCTTTGCCTGTGACATTTGACCTGCACTACAGGGGCCCTCTACCTCCACCCGAGTTTTATTGTCCAGGTACTATGTCTGTGACTGAACGTGCCACTTTTCTCATGTGTTATGAGAATACAGCCCCAAACTACGTATTCAACTTTCAAAAAGAGATTGTCGAATACTGTAAAATGGACGTGGAAATATTGAGACGCGCGTGCATACGGTTTCGCGAATTTTTCATAGAAGTCGCACAAACAGACCCGTTTGTCTCCGCGTGTACAATTGCGGCCACGTGTATGTGACAGAGTTATGTGATATTGGAAGAAGGAGTGGGCGAAGAAAAACTCTTGTACACACACAATATAGTTCTAGATGTTTATTATAAAGAATAATTAGTCTCACTCTTGCAAAAGCTATACAAGTAATAGAAACAATAAATGACTCTCGCACGTATGTGTTGCCACCGCAGCTCTGATCAAGCACTAACTGCCGCTGGCGGGCGCCGCTCGCATCGTACGGAAGAGCGAGTGGGGAGAGGGGAAGGAGAGAACAAACTGTAAGAGAGCAGAGCGCAGCTTAGGCAGGCCCGCATTTCTAACACTCCCTCCCAGGCCTCTTAAGTTGCGTGGCCAATTCGATAGCTCTCTCGGTTGGGTTTCTCTCTCTCTCGTCATCCTCGGACCCATCTCTCCTCAGTTGCCTTCTGTAATACAAACAAAACAAATATTAGTGAAAATATAATTACAAGTTTAAAATTAGTTGAACTAATTTCTTATGCAATTCAAAGGACAGAGGCTTAGTCATTACATCTGCCTCCTGTTCCTTAGACGATATCCACGTTACGCATATCAACAGTCGCTAAACGCACTCTCTTACGCAATGCTCTTTAATATCCGTCATGTGTCGCAATTTATTACGGCCATCTGTTTTTACATTCGATTCGGCTGATTGATTATCACATCATAAACTGATTAGCGTAAACTCTCTGGACATCATACTTTAAGGAATCGTATTCATATACGCTAAATTCTAAGATCAATCCTTGACTGCAGTCACTCATTCATTATATTATATATATATATATATATATATATATATATATGCATATATTTTAGTAAACTTTTATAAACAGTATATGTAAAGGAGTGTGTAACGTGGTTTTACAAAGATTTTAATTAAAGTACACAAATATCATTATATTCTGATTTTTCATTTTATTTATGAGTTTGTTTATTATTTATTACTAAAATGAAGTTATTGTGAGGTGTTTTATTTAATTATCTTTACTTCTACCAGGCCTATTTTCGTAAAATTTAGATCAGCGTAATCAGAAAAATTTAAATTAACATAAGTTAATAACTACAAGTTAAAATGTAAAAATAAAATTAGGTATATGTAAAGTCGAACGAAGTTGTAACGGTCGAAATTTTATGGCTTTTCGGCGACGCGTAGGCACGCATGTGCACAGCTGGAGTGGCCTGCCTTTCGGGGTAAGGTCGTAAAATCTTTCCTTTTTTTCACATAGGAGGAAATGCTTTCGCTCTTGATGAAAGTTTCCACTTACATGGTGTTCTGTTTTTTTTTTTTAATCTTATTTCGTGGGAAAGGATCGGAATGCAGTGTCTTGCATCTGCATGGCATAAAATCTCACCGTTACTTTGTGCGGGCCAACAGTTCGAATACGAGAATTCTTTTGGACTGTTTGGAAGAAAGATATATTTTCCTTTCTTTTTTAAAGCAGATGTTAAGAGGATTCAACGTAAGGTGGTCGAGAAGACCATCAGACGTTACACCCCCACCCTAAAAGGATTACTAGGAGTTGTAAAAAGCAACTCTAGTAATCTACACTCTCGAATTGCTCTCCGACTCCTGATCAATACTGCAGTAAATTTAAAATGCGAATCGGACAGGTTCTCTGTTCTTTTGTATCTCCACAGCATGTGAATTTTCATTAACCACCACGTAAGTAGCTTTGGGTACTACTTTAGGATGTGGTGCACTGGCAGTATGCGATGGTCTAACTGGAAAGGATGGTGTTGGAGCATGGACGTACCTCTCTTCCTGATATGTTGGAGACACCTCTTCGTCGTGGTTGTTTGCTTGTGCCTGTTGATACCTCTCTTGTCCGAGAGATATGAACAATGTAGCGAGGGATCCCCAGATGGCAGACAACAGATGGGCTGACCATCCATAAATGCGGTGATGTGTATGGCCGAATCCATCTCAAATCAGACAGCCCGCGTATGCCTATTTCACCTATCATGTTGAAATAAAAATATTTATGTTCTACTCGAAAAAATATTTTACACGTGTTTTTTTATTTTTTTGTTTCATCAAAATTTCATGCGTTCAGCGATACCGAAAAATTCCGAGAAAATTCTTTCATTGAGAAAAAAAATTTTCAATGTGATTTTCAGACTGCTATTGTTTCAGCAGTTTTTCAAGCTTTTAAACGTGTAACACATAATTTCACTCAGTTTTGAGCCCTCTTTAACGGCCTTAATGTCATTTTCAAAAAAAAATAAAAAATCCACGAGCTATGCACTTTTTACTGAAAAATTCATTTTTAGAGAAGTGCCTTTTTCTCGAAAACCCCATGTTTTTTTTGCACAATTTTTGTTGTCGTGATAGAGGACGGTAATGCCTAGCTAGACGTATTTGTGAGATTCGGTACTTTTTCCTGGGATAGCGATCACTAATGAGATAACACACAAACAAATTTTTCACGCTTAACGCTTATATATAGTCAATGATATTAGAGTCAATGTAAAGGTATTTATCTTTGTGCGTATGTAATATACATCTAGGTGCGCCTACTTATAGGAGTATATGTTATAGTACATTTGTCCGCTAGATGGATATGGTTTGACTTAACATTTACAAAGAAAAGTTCGGTTTCTGCTATATATCACACATCTCGTCTTATTTAAGACCATCATCTTTTGGAAAATTATTACATATTTACACCTTATCAACTCAACTACGATGTCTCAATATTACTCAACAGAGAGAATCAAATGTGCAGACTTTTTAGACAAACACAAACAAATTATTTACAAATCTAGTTCCGTACGTTTAAAACAACTTGAGAATCTTGCTCATCCAGTGAATCACGCCTATCCTCATTTACCTTTGACACCTTCTACATATCTGTGTCAACATTGTTACAATCGTGCTTTAGAATTGGTGAGTAGTACTGACAATGAATTTATAACGGATAATGAAGTTACCGATAACGTAGTTGATAGAGATGAAGATTTTTTACCAAGTACTCCAGAACGCATTGAAGAATTTAATAATGAAATAAGTACATCTTTCTTAGGTTCTGTATCGCCTCTTAAAAGAAACAATCTTATACATGAAAAATCAATTGAAAATTACGTAACAAAGAAGAAAAAAAAATACTTTCAACATTGTCTAATACCCTTGATGTGAAGTTGAACAATGTTTATGACGTTTCTATAACAGCAAATGAATCAACTGTATGCCATTGTACAGAATGGATACAAAATCTTGGTCTAGCCTTGCAAAAGTGTTCTACGGTATCAGAAAAAATAAAAATTCTGACTTTGCTACCTTCATCCTTTACAAAACATGAAATTTTATCTTTATTTCCAGAAATAACAATGTATATGATCAACAAATCGAGAAATCTTGTTAAAGAAAAAGGAATTTATTCAGAACCAGATGCATATTCAGGCCATCCGATTGATGAAAACATGGAAAAAATTGTTATGGAATATTATTTAAATGATGATTTTAATTGTTCAAGACAAAGTCCTAATAAATGTGACGTTGTTACAATTAAAGTTAACAATAAAAAAGAGAAAAAAGTTAAGCGTTTTCTTACTCGAAGTTTAAAAGAGACGTATAAAGTATTTAAAAATGATTATCCAGAATTGAGAATTGGAAAATCGAAATTTTATAGTTTGCGACCAAAGTATGTCTTACTTAGCCCCATCAAAGAAGTTTGTCTCTGTATCTATTGCGCAAATTATGATTTATTTCTTACGAGCTTAATTAATTTTAGAGGGAGTAACGTCACAGAGTTGGATGAAAGTCGGTCACAAATAATAAATGCAACAATGTGTTCTGAGCCATCTGATTTATGTTATTTACAAGAATGTAAACTATGTCCAGGGATTAAGGGAATTACGTTTCATGTTTTAAAACTGCAAGATGTAGAAGGCACAGAAGAAATTACATATGCTTTGTGGGATAATGGAAACCTGATTAAAAAGACACTATCAATTTCTGCTTTTAAAGATGAACTTTCGGTTTGGACCATGAGGGTTAGTACTCACATGTATGTAAAAAATATACAACGCAAAGCTATAAAAACAGAAAGAGAAAGTGCTAAAAAAGACTCACATCATTTAGTTCTTCAAATAGACTTCACTGAAAACTGGGCTGTGATTCATAATAAAGCTGTTCAAGGAAATCATTGGGTTAATGATCAAATTTCTATTTTCACAGCAGTCTCTTATCAAGGGGATTCGACACAAAGTTTCGCAGTTATAAGTGATGACCGAAAACATGATTCAGCGTATGCTTTGCTAGCAGTACAAAAAATTATAAAATTCTTGAAAAAAAATTGTTGTGATTCAATTAAAAAAATTACCATCGTATCAGACGGCGCTGCGAGTCACTTTAAAAATCGCTTTCAATTAGATGAACTAAAACGACCACCGTATGATATAAAATGGTTGTTCTCTGCTACTGGGCACGGCAAAGGAGCTGTAGATGGTGTGGGTGGACTTATAAAGCATTATGCTACTTCGCATAATCTTCGAGAGCCCCTTGAAGAAGCTATTCAAAACGCAAATGATTTTGCAATACATGTTCAAAAATATACTGATGCTATTAAAATAATACATTTACAAGATGCTGAAATAGAACAATTCAGAAAAGAAAAAAATATTGATTGGCTTACAACTCCAAAGTATCCTGGAATTCAAAAAAACTCATATATGGGTTAAAAAAACATGTGACGATAAAATACATTGTTTGACAGCAAAGACCGCTGATCGTCCGCTTACTGAATTAAGAACAATGAAGCAGAAAAACAAAGGTAGTAAAATAGGTATACAAATGAAAAAAAGGTATAAAAATAAAAAATCAAAAGACGCAAATAACAAATAAATACATAGTTATGTGTACCTGTATATTACATACACACAAAGACAAATACCTTTACATTGACTCTAATATCATTGACTATATATAAGCATTAGGCGTGAAAAATTTGTTTGTGTGTTATCTCATTAGTGATCGCTATCCCAGGGAAAAAGTACCGAATCTCACAAATACGTCTAGCTAGGCATTACCGTCCTCTATCACGACAACAAAAATTGTGCAAAAAAAACATGGGGTTTTCGAGAAAAAGGCACTTCCCTAAAAAATGAATTTTTCAGTAAAAAGTTGCATAGCTCGTGAATTTTTTATTTTTTTTGAAAATGACATTAAGGCCGTTAAAGAGGGCTCAAAACTGAGTGAAATTGTGTGTTACACGTTTAAAAGCTCGAAAAACTGCTGAAACAATAGCAGTTTGAAAATCACATTGAAAATTTTTTTTCTCAATGAAAGAATTTTCTCGGAATTTTTCGGCATCGCTGAACGCATGAAATTTTGATGAAACAAAAAAATAAAAAAACACGTGTAAAATATTTTTTCGAGTAGAACATAAATATTTTTATTTCAACATGATAGGTGAAATAGGCATACGCGGGCTGTCTGATTTGAGATGGATTCGGCCGTATATCCCTTTAGGAAAACTCCAAAAATCATTTTAATTCCTTGGATGGCTATTATGATGGTGAAGATTCCAGCGCTTATGGATCCGAAAGTTGTGAATTTCGTGAACAGGCTATTCCACGTGTTTGAGATTATCTTCTCCATTGTATTCTCGTTAATTAATCTAAAGATAACTCCTTTATTGTCAGTGATGGCATGTCCATGTATTTCTCGAGCCACATCGTTGAGCAAGGCTGCCTGATCCTATAGGGAACATTATTCGATCCCTAAATTGATTTAAATCTTTTTCTGTATAAATCCCACTATTTGCTAGAGATGCTGGGTCATTGTACTTCCAGGTAGCTTGAGTGATGGGACGTAAAACTGTTGGGTTCTTTGCTTCCGTTAATTTGGGCCAGACCTTATACCAGTTCTCATTTATTTGATAATAGGTTGATAATAACCCATTGCATTCTATTTGGGTTCCTCTTGATTTTAGGATATGGGTTTTCGGAGTGAGGAACATAGTTTTATTATTCCACGTAATTGCTAATTCTTCATAACATTTTTCTCCATGGTCAATTTTCACTTCTACGGGGAGGCACTTGATTACATGCACTACTTCCCCAGCAGTGATTGCCATATAACCTGGTCCTTTCGTTAAATTTTATGCAAATTGATCAGGTGACTGAGATGCAATTGCTAGAGCGTTCTCTAGGATACGGCGTTCCTCTTTGCATCTTTGGGTTAAAATGTCTTCATACAGACGTTTAATTTGAGTTTTTATATGTTTTTCTACAAATACGAACTTCGAATTTACATACGCGAATATGTCTAGGTTTTCGACCGATACCTTACTTTTTCTGACGAAGGATATCCCTTTCCCTGTTACGAAAACTAATAATTTTGGGTGTTCTGTTTTTGTTAACTCGTAACCACAAACATTATTTGTCATATGAATAGTAAATTAGAAAATGCGTTTAAGTTCAATTTGGAAGAAAAATAAAACAATTCTATTTATTTTCGTTGTGACTTACTTAACTGGGAAGTATTTCGTTAAACAAATTTGTAATTAAATGTTCATAAATATATTATTTTTAAGTTACTCAAAAATAATCAAATATACATATATTTAAAGTGCACTAGAAGCGATTATTTTTTTTTCCTTTTAACTTGAACAAGTAACTGCATTTATTTTAACCTACATTTATGTATATAGATTTATATAAATATCGCACGCAATTTTTAAGAGCTATGTACAATATTAGATGATTTTATGTAAACGCATTTTTATTTTGTAGAACTTGTAGAAATTGTATGTATGGTTGAGTAACTTTGAGCTGTTGGTCGAAATTCTAAAATTCTTCGGAGTCTTTGCGAGGTAGATTGATGATATTAATTAAAAGTTGCTGTTAAATTTGATAAGTATACATAAATATTTCTTTTCTTTATTAATCTGTGAACAGAGAAAATACTATTAAAATTTTAATGGACTTGTTTTGAAAATAAAAACAAATAAAAAATAAAATTGAAAATAAATTTGAAAAGAAAATTATAGGGTTAAATAGCCATTACTGGGACAACGCAAAAAGTGCGCTCTATACCGGGACAGTAACAAATATTAATAATAATTTAATATATATGAACTTAAATCATAAAAGTAAAAATTCTAAAATAATTTTTAAAATCTAAGTTATTCAATTACATGATTTGTTTTAATTTAAAAAGTTATGAATTTGGAAGAACAAAAGAAAAAATAATAAACATATCTCTGTGAAAACAGTGTATCTACTAGAATCCTAAATTGGCCCACTATTGTCTGTTTCACCTTAGTCTGTATTACTTGCTGATTCTTATATTCATTGGACAATTCGAAGAAGAAAAACAATTTCTTGTATTAAATCGGTAATAGTTTTAAATTAAAGTTGATCTCTGTATTGGATTCATGCTTTAATAAATTTTGTAATATGTCATTAATTAGAACATTGCAATGCATAAAATTTCTATTTTGACAATGGTTTAATTTGGTAGAATTATGATTAATTAACTTGACATTAGGGTTTTTTAGATTAAAATCATACATAAATTTGGAAATGAATATCTTAATATCAGAATAAATATTGAACTGCGATTTGAGATTTCTAAATTTTAAATTAACCGAAAATCTATTTTGGGTTCTGAAATTTTTGAAATAGTTTAGAGCTTGAATTAGAATAGTTGATTTGAAATATAATTTCTTATTAGTATTACTCTTAATTTGTGGTTTTACAATTAAATTATCAGCTATATTTAAATTTTGTTTAAGTTCTATTTTATTACATTTAATTAGTTTTAAAGTATTATCATTGTCTGAGTTACCGTTATTTTCTACATAAAGTATTATATTGTCTTTTCCAGGATGATTGAACTTTCTGTCATTTGACATTTATGATTTGAATTATTGGATTTTAATTCGACCTCCGAGGGTTCGGATAATTTAATATTTGAAGATGATAATTCAAAAATTTTAGAAATATTATCATTGTTTAAATCTTTGATTCTAGTTTTAATGTAATTTGGTAATATGCAATTTGATTGAGAAGTAGGTTCATCGAAACTTTGTTTTGGAATAACGTCAAACTTAGGAAGTCTATCAATATCCTTTGTAATATGATCAGTAATTAAATCAGAATTTAAGTTTTTAGAATTGTTCGTTTTCAATGAAGTAGCATCTGCTTTCTTTCTACTCCCTTTACATAAATTAGAGACTGATAAGAATTTTTCCATCGGTCTTACAGTCTTACAAATTAAATTAAAATAATTAATATTTATGGCAGTCAGATTGCCCTTGTTTATAATCACCCCCGCAGAATCTGAAATAAAAACTTAATTAAAACCTGGAAAAAAACTTTGTTAGCAAAGGACGATCTGACTGCCCACCACCACCACATTGTCCGACGTTTCGAGCCTGCTCCGGCTCCTCCTCAGGGACTGAAATAAAACCCGCGATACACCTCCTTATATACCATGCACCCATACCCCTTTCTTTTCTCTTACCCCACCACCCTCCACATTCCCCTCTCCAACTTGCCATTCTCACTTAAATTAATAAAGAATGATAAATGTTATCTAATTTACTTGACTCTATCATTAAATTTACATTATTCCGATTTCTTAGAATGTGAATACTTTCAAGGCTTTCCCTCTTATATTTATTCTTAATCCCCTGTTCCAAAATATCCACACTCCCAAAATCGAAAGAATGCAAACTATTTAAACAATGTTCTTTCAAACCCGATGTACAACTTGAGCTGCGTAAACTATATTGATGTTCATATATTCTCTTTTTCAAATATCTACCCGTTTGACCAATATAACAACCATTACAATCCCTACAATTAATTTTATAAACAACTCCCGATTTCAAACATTTATCATCCTTGTCTTTACAATTACTAAATAACCTTTCTAAATTATTATCATTTCTAAAGAAAACTTGAATATTATGTTTACTAAAAACCCTTCTAATCCTTTCCGACAAACCTCTAACATATGGTAAACTAAAATATGCATTCTTTCCATTTCTATTCCTTGTTTGATTATTTACCCGCTGCTTCAATCCACCATTATAAATTTCCCACACTCTCTCATCAATCATTTTATCAATAAATTTTACGGGATAACTATTTTTAATAAATGTTTCTCTAACTAAATTTAAATTCTTTTTCCTAAAATCTTTATGTGACAATTTAATCGCTCTGTCAATCTTAAGGGCAATCTGACTGCCATAAATATTAATTATTTTAATTTAATTTGTAAGACTGTAAGACCGATGGAAAAATTCTTATCAGTTGATATTAAATTGCAGTCGACATAAGTAATATTTTTAATGATAAATTAGAGACTTTAACGGATGTAGATTTTAGTTTAGGAATGATGGGGTTAACAAATTCTTGATTTTTGTTAATACTTAAATCTTCGGGTAATTCCAATGAATCATTATTTATAGTCTTTTTATCTTCTGGAAGTAAAATAATTTCGTCTGGTAAATTATTTGATAAATAATTTACTTCTGGTAAATCATTTAAATTATTTGATTTTTCATAATTAGGTTTTGGTTCCTTAATAATACGTTTTGATACGCTTTTTGTAATAATTTTATGAATATCTTCAGATTTTTCATTTGTTTCATAGTTATCTTTAATATAGTTAGCTTTCGAATTATCTGCAATTTTATGAATTAATGTATGATTAATTGTTCGATTTGTGGACATATTTATATAACCGATTTTTCTATCATTTTTATATTCAATTTCATTCGGCAATTGATTTTCAATATTTAAATCTGAAACTTTTGCCGATTTTCCTAAAGTAACTGATCTTAGTTCTGAAGATATGCATTGATCTTTTATTATATTAGATTTTGAATTTGCATTACTATATGATTGGATTTTTTCAATGGAAACAACATTCCGAATTGTTTCGCGCAAGGTTGCACATGGACTAACATGCGGCAATAAATTAAATTCTAATCCTTTTAGAAAATGTTTAATAAGAAAAGTCTGAATTGTTTTATTAAATTCAATATTATTGGCTAATATAATTTCTATATTACATTCTTTCATTACTTCATTAGCTGTAGTTATAAATTTATTCGAATACTGAATTGTACCTTCGTTAGGAAGTTGATAAATGTACTGTAGAGATTTATTTAATTGAGTTAATAAATTGTTTTCTGAAACTAATTGAAATAAATCAAAATCTAATTTATTTAAAGGTTTGTTGTTATTATTTAAGGTATTCGATGACGTAGTTTTAGATTGAGTCGGACGACTATGACAAGTAGCCGCGGTATGATTTACTCCAGAGCAAAGTTGGCATCTGACCAATTTGTGACATTGTAAAACTATATGTCCAAACTTATAGCACAATTGGCACTTTTTATTTTTATGACATTGGAGTGCAATGTGTCCGCGTTTATGACACAATTGGCACACAAAACCCATTTTAGAAAAATTATTTTTGTTCAGCTTCAGCTTCTACATATGAACATTCATCCATACGTGCTGAATTAATTATTTGTTCTTCTTCCTCTCTCCCTCAAGAGAGAAAGACAATCAGTTATGGTTTTTATACCGCTTAAACTGATCATGATTTTCCAAATACGGAACATCAGCTACGGTTTTTACGTATTATTAATTTATTTATGCATTACTTATTAATAATTATTATTTAGTTATTATTATTTATTTATTAACAATTGTTATGTATCTATTTATTATTAATTATTTATTAATAATTATTAATGTTTATTTTAATATTATTATTTATTATTCTAATTTTAAATTCCTCAAAACCTTTACCAATTTAAGAACTTCAGTATCTTCAACAAAGTGTTGCTTATTTATTTGCTGAAAACTCATATGAACTGATTTGGTTAGGCTAATCTGTAATCCGTGATACTTGTTCACTCTCTTCTCCAATTGCAAGAATCTTCCCTTATTATCCTGACCGGCATCTAAAATTGCATTGGTTATTTCGTGTAATTTCGCGATTACCGCGAAGAAATAATTTTATTTATAGTTAATGTTTGATCTAAATTTTCCAAATGAACCCTCGGAAGGGATTCTTCTAGATTTTGAATCCTCGCGGCAGCATAGAAGGAATTTAATCCTTCTGTGTACTGGGGAATCATTGGTCCTTTCTAAAGTCTGTTTAGATTCGGATTGAGCGTGACAAAATACATAAAGATAGGGTGAGTTTGGTGAAAATTACATTCCACTTGCCTTTGCGAACCTGTGTTATTTATCGTGACAGCATAACAACTACACTTCAACTATAGATTTCTGTTGTGTACCTGTGTTATTTATCGTGACAGCATAACAACTACACTTCAACTGTAGATTTCATATAGTAAAAGTTATAATAACTATTCGAGGGAAACGGTTTCATAAAATACAATCCAAACGATACAATTTAAAAAAAAAAATTTTTTTTTCGTTGAAAATTCGCTTGAAGCGGTAATTTTGATCGTTTTTTTTATGTTTGGGCCCACTGTGCGACGCTTCGTGATGGTCTTAGTGGGCCTCCCTCCATGCTGTAAGCAAGGACGGGGGCCTCGGAAGATTCACCTAGTACCTCGGTTTTGGGTGTTTAGGGGGTAGAAATCCCTCACACCGCGGAGCCCGACGCACAGTGGGCCCAAACATAAAAAAAACGATCAAAATTGCCGCTTCAAGCGAATTTTCAACGAAAAAAAAATTTTTTTTTTTAAATTGTATCGTTTGGATTGTATTTTATGAAACCGTTTCCCTCGAATAGTTATTATAACTTTTACTATATGAAATCTACAGTTGAAGTGTAGTTGTTATGCTGTCACGATAAATAACACAGGTACGCAAAGGCAAGTGGAATGTAATTTTTACCAAACTCACCCTATCTTTATGTCTGTATAGATTCGGATTGAGCGTGACAAAATACATAAAGATAGGGTGAGTTTGGTGAAAATTACATTCCACTTGCCTTTGCGTACCTGCGTTATTTATCGTGACAGCATAACAACTACACTTCAACTATAGATTTCATATAGTAAAAGTTATAATAACTATTCGAGGGAAACGGCTTCATAAAATACAATCCAAAAGATACAATTTAAAAAAAAAATTTTTTTTTTCGTTGAAAATTCGCTTGAAGCGGCAATTTTGATCGTTTTTTTTTATGTTTGGGCCCACTGTGCGTCGGGCTCCGCGGTGTGAGGGATTTCTACCCCTTAAACACCCAAAACCTTTCCCGCGGCGTTCACCGGAATCCGGCCCGGAACTGTTATACACATTACTTCGGACCGGTCGGTGTTTCTATGCCCTACGGCAATCTTATATATCTTGTCTGGTCTGTCTATTTTTCGTCTTCTGTATCAGTTTTCGAGGCAACCGGCAGTCTTTTTGCCTTGTAGTACGTGAGTCACGTAGCGTGCTATGTCGTCCCAGTTTTGTTTGCTTGACAGCATCAGTGTCACGACGTTATCCGGTGTGATGTCACCTGTCTCCGTCTGTAGTCTGTGTCTCGCGACTATCCAGCGGGAGCACACGAAAAATGTGTGCTCCGCGTCGTCTCTATTATGTCCGCAGTATCTGCAGGACGGGGTCGTTACCTTCCCCATCCGATGCAGATACTGGCGGAAGTATCCGTGTCCGGATAGGAACTGGGTCAGGTAAAAGTTCACCTCCCCAGCTCCTCTCTTATGCCAGAGTCGCACGTCCGTTATGAGACGTCTCATCCACTTGGCTTTGTCGCTCTCTGTCCATCGCGTTTGCCAGGATGTCAGCGTCGTCGTCCGTACGTCTATGGAGGCCCTCGCTCTTCCCCTTTCTTCGCTGTACTCGTAGATCCTCTTCCGCTCGAGAGCGAGAAGGTCTACTGGGACAACCCCTGCGATCACTAGTACCGCCACCTCTGAGACGGTGCGGTACGCGCACGCGATTCGCAGCGCTCCCAGTCTTTGTACCGCCGCGATCTTTTTGCGGTACTTCTCTATTCGCGTCGCGTCCGCCCATATCTCGGCCCCATAAAGGAGCATCGAGTTGGTCACTGTCATAAGCAGTTGTCGTACGCTCGGTCTTGGTCCCTTCGTATTTGCCATGAGGCGGGCGAGGGCGGCGGTCTTTAACGCCGCTTCCTCAGCGACGCCACGTATGTGCGGCCAGAAGGTCATCCTCGTATCCAGGGTCACCCCCAGATATTTGGCGGACCGTCCAGGATGCACAACGGACATCCCCACCGTCATGGGTATCGTCGTGTCTATCCGTTTCCTAGTTAGGTATAGTAACTCCGTCTTTTGCATGGCCAGCTGTAGTTCCCGACTTTGCATCCATTAGTCCACCCGTCTCGTGGCTTGGGTCAGCCTCATCTGAACCAGTCGTGTATCCTTGGTCGTGATGACGATGAAAGTAATTGTTTAAAATCCGGGTACTAACGGCACTGTTTATCAATTTGTATCACTTCGAAATAATTGTTCATTTATTTATTATTTATTTATTCATAATAATATTTGTTTATTAATTTATTTATTAATAATAATTATTCGTTTGTCTAATTATTTATTTATTATTATTTATTTAATTATCATTTAACTATTTATCAGTTAATCAATTATTCATTCATTCGTTATTTATTATATTATTTCCTTAAGGCCTTTTCTAATTTAAGAACTTCAATATACCAATTAATTATTCATCTAAATTTTCCTTCTTCCTTTCTTCGTCAAGAAAGAAAGACAATCGATCACGATTATTATTTTTTTATTTTTTTATTTTTTATTTATCCATCGTTGGTTTTGAAAAAAGAAAAGAAATAACAATAACAATAAGAAAGTGTACCTCTATAAAAATTTCAATACCGGCACGGTTTTTGACCGCATTCGTTGTTTTAGTACAAACAATTTTTCCGGCACGGTATTTGACCGCATTTGCCGATTTATTCAAACAAACTTACAGCATGGTATATGACCGCATTAGCTGTTTAATATTTTCATCTACCGTATTTGACCGCTTCTTTGATGAATTTAAAAAATAAAAAAAATCTACGGCACGGTATTTGACCGCATTCGCCGTTTTATTCAATAAAAATCTACAGCACGATATATGACCGCATTAGCTGTTTATAAAAAAAAAAAGAAAATTCAAATGACCACAAAAGAACAATAATCATCAGCCACGACTTTATCGCTATAAACTGAGTTGTTTTTTATTAAAAATTCATAATCAAATATCAGCACGATTTCTGTATCGCTTGTGACGAGGAGCACGCTTAACAGCGGTGCCCTCGTCGCCTCGCATTCCTCGTTGCCTGCGCTGGCCAAAGCCCGTGTACATACGAAGTATTTGTGTGTACACTTACACGGGCTTTTCTTTGTTTACGAGGATTCGGCAACGACGCAAGGTGTGAAGTACGCACACACATGAACACACACGCAGGCAGAGGTACCAGCGGAGAGGGGAGCGACGCTGGAGAGCGCGAGAGAGCGCGTCTAATTGCCGCGGGGAGTCTAATCTCGGCGCCTGCCGGCGCAGGACGGCGAGAGTCACGGCTGAATAGCCAACGCGCGCGCAATTGATTTGGAGAAAAAGCAACGCAGCTCGAGAGAAGAGAGAGAGCAAGAGAGAGAGAGAGAGAGCGAGACAGTATTGACGTTGCCCTGCCAGCTCTGCTGGCCCCTTCTCGTCCACCAGCTCCAGCAGCACAGAGGCCGTCTCCTCCCTCAGCGAAGAGCACATCCTCTCCGTCAGCGGCGAGCCGTAGCTGACGGCAGGACGAGCGGCGCCGGGGCAGCGGCGAGTCCAGCACCATCGAGCATCACTCTCTCCCAGAAAGGCGAGTACAGTTACTCCGGGCCTCGTGTTGGCCAGCGCGCGTGTGGTAGTGAGTGCGAGAGTTTGTATCGCCGCTGAGCGCCGGTAATCGGCTGCGCACGGCGATCGCTCTCGGGTATAGAGTGCGGGGCCGGAAACCCCGGTTGTGAGGCCGCGTCCGATGCGCGTTCATTAGAGTCATGTAGGATCTCCGTTGTCATCGGCGCGGTTAAAGCAAGTAATTTAAAATCACGTGATTATTGTCGGGTTAACATTGTGAGAAATGATTAATAAATGAAAGTGTTCATATGCTGGTGTTATTTACGAGTGCCTTCTCCAAATAACTTTCCTCTCTCAATACAGAGTCGGCATCCAACCGACTCCGCGACGATTGGAGCGTCAGCCTCCAGATCCGGCTCAAAGAAATAAGTTGTGGCATATGCACCGGGAAAATTAAGGTGCAACATTACAAGTGGCGATCCTGCCAGGATTGTCGTCGTATTGAGAGGGTGAATTTTGGAGATTTGGCTGTGCGACAGCAACGGTGAAAGCGCGGAGAAATTTTCGGGAGTGCGCGAGTCGCGGCGAAAATTGCATTAGAAAATGGCCGATTTTTGAATTTGGACGAGTCCAAATTTAAATTCAGCCGTGACAAAATTTTTGTTCGCGAGCGTTGAAATTCGAAAATTTCCCGGACGCGGAAAAGATTTAGAGAGGCGAGCAAAGTCGAGACTTTGCTTCGCATAGAGCGAAGGTTACGCGAACGTTCGGTGGCTTTGTTTTCGTTGTGCGCGCGTACTTGGCTGCCGGTGAGTTTACTCGAGGGGATTATCGCCGTGTTGTTGTTTAACGAGCGAAATTTCGGGGCGAAATTGTAGCTTTTAGGCAACGTAAAATTTTAACACGGGGAATATTATTCAGAATTATTTTGAAATCAGCCGTGAACAGAAAATTTTCCCTCGAGTGTGATTCAACGGAGTATAAATTGCGCGTGAGAGTAAGCGTGATACGGTGATCACGTTAGTAGATTTTAACTAATAATTCGGTGCCCAAATAATTTTTGGGAATGAGTGTATTAATTTAGAAAAATTTTTTATTTTTGAAAGTGATTAAGAGTTTGGAATGTTAAATGAATTGAATAGTTCGAATTTTAGTATCGTCGAATTTTATTTGTTGTAGATTGTGTTTTGGGAATTGAATTTGAGATTCTTTGTTTTTTTTTAGTTTTACCTGGTATTTTGGTTGCTCCGAATTAAAGATTTTGATAACTCACACGCAGCTGAAATAAATAGCGTTGAGGTAGCAAGTTGCGTGGCCGCGCTGTGCGTTTGATTGCACGCGTGCGCACTGTTTAGTAAGCGGTGGCGCTGCTGAACGGAGAGTTGACTTCTAGGTGAATTTTCTTTTAAATTTCGACAATTACTGTACGCGTTCGGAAGTTTGCGTCATTGAATGATTAGATTTTAAATTTGACACATCGTGTTTGTGCTGTGCTAGCTAAAGCTAGTGTGTATGTTTATAATATTGATTGTGTTGTGCTAGCTAAAGCTAGTATTTGTGTAATAAATTATTTGAATATATCATTGACTGTGTTGTGCTAGCTAAAGCTAGTATTTATGTGACTCGCGCCGTGCATTCAATTGCACGCGCGAGTCTAGAGAGCGGCAGCGCGCAAGCGCCGGTGGAGAGGTTGGCTGTGCGTTGCGTACGCACGCCGATATAAAGTATTGGCCGAGCGAGGATATACCGCTCCTCGGTCATAGGTTCTTTCATTCCGTGTGGGGGGGCCCTGATATCCCGTTAGGTTTTGGCTAGAGTCCCTGCGGCAACCTGCGTGTAGAGCGGGTGGCCGAGTAAAGTAAAATAAAAGCCTGGCTCTATTTTCGGAGTCTAGCATTCATTTTGCGTTTAGTTGTTGGGGAGAATCTTTGGCGATGTCAGCTTCAGTCCATGCACGGAAAATGCGTCTTCTTCGCCGAGTTGCGGGTGTGCGCGCGTTGGAGGAGATCGTGATTAAATTAACACCGAGTCTATTGATGGCATTGCTCGACCAGGACGGGCTCAGCGCCAAGGGTACACGCGAGGAATTACGCGACCGGAGATTGAGGGTTGACGTGATGAAGGTGGACCCGCGGTTAGACGTACTGATGGATGAGAATGATTTCAGTAAAGAAGGATTGCCAGTAACCACGGCCGGGTTACTGATGCAGTCTTCTCGTGAGGAGTTGTGCCGACCGGGCCGGGTGAGAGAGCGCCGGCGGGCCCGGCGGACAAATCTCAAGTCTCAGAACCCGTGGAAACGGGAGGGAATTAGCGGAGAGTGGAAGCGTGGTTTTAGGTGGCGGTGGAAATACCGCGAGGGATGTGCGGGTATATACATTGGTATCCGCGAATGCGCCAACTAGCGAGGTGCCGCAGCAGTCGCACACAGGGATGGACCTTGGCCCACAAGTAGTGCACTGCCGGCTGCACATACCGTATCTCCCGGGGGCACATTAGGTCCACGGAGAAATACGGGTAATCGCGAGGGCGCAGGATTTAAAAGGCGATGTTTTTTTTTTTGTGTAAAACGTCGGGCACGAACAGAGTGAGTGTTCGCTCCCCGGTTTAGAGGCACTACCACACTCATCGTTTTATCGACGTCGGCGTGAGCGTTGGGGTTAGAGAGTCGATTTTCTCGCGCCTTGCACGGCGCGATGGAAGAGCGAATAGGGAGGTCAGCGAGTCCGTCGCGTGACATTCGAAAGCCGGAACCCGCGAGTTCTGGGGGCGAAACGAGCGATAGGCTGCAGCGAACGGGCCGGGCGCATCGCTTTGTATGGCTTGGCATCGGGGAGGTGGATGAATTGCACCGATGGCATACAGCACCGCTGGTAAAGACTGTCATCGTGTGCGTGATGTCGATATCCCCGGGCCATCCGTTGCGCTTTGGCGGCCCGCGTGCTGCAACTATTCTGCTTGCCCCGTTCGCGATGAGAAAACTGCGCGGTTTTGTTTTTGGGAAATTCCGGGTAAAACGCGAGATACGGACGAAGGCTGGATGGTTGAGGGAAGTCGCGAATACCGGTCGCAACTTTCCGTCGTAGGGAACCCAGGGAACGTAGCGTCGACTACGGAGAGATGCAAATTCGCCGCGAGTCAGAAAGCATCGAGTGACGGGAGTGAGGGACGTCAGTCGATGACTTAGAGAGTTTCGCGCCGAATTTAAAGAGAGAGTGGTGGTGGCAAACACATGTGGTGCTTGCTAACGTGCGAAGGGGTATGAGCATTAGAGAGGTGCAGAAGCAGCTGCGCACCAGGGCAGGCTGCGGCCGCCATGGTAGAGCGTTGTTGGCTGCACAACTCCTGCGGAAGCACCTTTCACACAGAGAATGGCCTGTAGGTAGGTGGGACAGGGACGTTGTGTAAAGTAGAGGAGGGGGTGGGCGCTGCGCGGTCTGATCAGTTGGTATACGGCGACTGCGACCGCACCAGGAGGCGTGAGTGGTTTCGAAACATTCGCGCCTTCGCCAACGGTGAGTCGTGGTGCAGTGATGGCAACGGGATTAGACGCGAGCATAGAGGCTACCCCTCCTGTACATGTTCACCTAACAGGGGAAAGAATTAAACTCCAGGCGTTGAGAAGTGTGGGCGGTAATGAGGCTGGGCGCACCGCGTCAAGCATAGAGCGCCCAGCATAGAGAGATAGATCGAGAGATCTGGAATTAGCGAGCCAGACCGTGAGCTGCTGAGGAGTGAGCTGAACGCCAGTCAGGGTAGAGAATCGAAGTGAATGAATGAAGTTTTTTTTTTGTAAAATAGCGACTTGAAAAGGTGAGAGTGAATGAGAGTACGTTGGTGTTGGGTAGTCTATGTTTGTATGTATGACGATAGTCTCTCTAGCCATGATAGGAGAGAAAAGAAAGGGGAAAATTGCGCGTATTTTCTTCCTGGCTCTTTTCTCTGGCCTGTCAGACGGCGAGAGAGTGTGAGAGAAGCATGTGAAATGGTATATCTGAAAAAGGACAACTGATGACATTTTATGATGTGGAATAAGTATTCACTGATAGCCGAGCGGCGCGCGTACACGAGCGAAGCACCTTAGAGCTTCGTTGGTGGGCGCTGGGCAATTAAAAAAAGTTTTAGCGAGTACACGAGGCGATGGCCACTCGTGGGTACGAGAGTGCTGAAGCCTTTGATCTCGGAGAAATTCGCGGTTTGGGAGGGGCTGTGACGAGGAGCACGCTTAACAGCGGTGCCCTCGTCGCCTCGCATTCCTCGTTGTCTGCGCTGGCCAAAGCCCGTGTACATACGAAGTATTTGTGTGTACACTTACACGGATTTTTCTTTGTTTACGAGGATTCGGCAACGACGCAAGGTGTGAAGTACGCACACACATGGACACACACGCAGGCAGAGGTACCAGCGGAGAGGGGAGCGACGCTGGAGAGCGCGAGAGAGCGCGTCTAATTGCCGCGGGGAGTCTAATCTCGGCGCCTGCCGGCGCAGGCCGGCGCGAGTCACGGCTGAATAGCCAACGCGCGCGCAATTGATTTGGAGAAGAAGCCACGCAGCTCGAGAGAAGAGAGAGAGCAAGAGAGAGAGAGAGAGAGAGAGCGAGACAGTATTGACGTCGCCCTGCCAGCTCTGCTGGCCCCTTCTCGTCCACCAGCTCCAGCAGCACAGAGGCCGTCTCCTCCCTCAGCGAAGAGCACATCCTCTGCGTCAGCGGCGAGCCGTAGCTGACGGCAGGACGAGCGGCGCCGGGGCAGCGTCGAGTCCAGCACCATCGAGCATCACTCTCTCCCAGAAAGGCGAGTACAGTTACTCCGGGCCTCGTGTTGGCCAGCGCGCGTGTGGTAGTGAGTGCGAGAGTTTGTATCGCCGCTGAGCGCCGGTAATCGGCTGCGCACGGCGATCGCTCTCGGGTATAGAGTGCGGGGCCGGAAACCCCGGTTGTGAGGCCGCGTCCGATGCGCGTGCATTAGAGTCATGTAGGATCTCCGTTGTCGTCGGCGCGGTTAAAGCAAGTAATTTAGAATCACGTGATTATTGTCGGGTTAACATTGTGAGAAATGATCAATAAATGAAAGTGTTCTTATATGCTGGTGTTATTTACGAGTGCCTTCTCCAAATAACTTTCCTCTCTCAATACAGGAGTCGGCATCCCACCGACTCCGCGACGATTGGAGCGTCAGCCTCCAGATCCGGCTCAAAGAAATAAGTTGTGGCGTATGCACAGGGAAAATTAAGGTGCAACGTTACATGCTGTAATTGATTTTTCTCAAAACAACAAAACTCAAAATAATAATTAAAATTTTTTTTTAAGCACGGTTTTTGTACCGCATATGCTATTAAATAAGGCTGCGGCTTCTCATACCGTTTATGTTGCCTTTCCTTTTTTTCAATTTCAATTTAAAATTGGTTGCGCACACCGTTTTTATTCCTTTTGTTTTTAGTTCGAGTTCCTTTTCTTTACCACCACCACTTTATTTTAGTTCTTAAATCGATTTATTTAGTTTTAAATTTATGTTTTATTTCATTTATTATTTTTTTGGTTTTACTAAGCTTGCAGTACCCGTTGTTTTTTGTTTCTTTTTTTTTACGTTAGTAAATTCTAATTCTTTAATTGAATTTGCAAAATGTTTATTATTTTTTTTTTGTTTGAAATACAATTATCCGCGCACTCACTGTTTCATATCACGTTTCTCTTCTTTTTTTCTTCTTTAGAATAGATATGTTATAAAAAGAAATAGAGAAAGAGAGATAAAGTTTTTATAAAACGTTTGTTGTGGTGACTTATGATCCCGGACGAGCCCCCAAAAATTAAGTATGTGACGTCCAGACGGTCGTCTATACTGTTAAGTCTTGAGTGTCGAGGAATCTACTCTTATATTCGACTGTTAAATATATTTTGGCTTATTTACCTTTTTCCTGTTGAGGGTTTAGAAATAAATACACTGCTGCAGATTCAATCAATTTCACTTCTAATTATTTAACAATTAAATAAATGAACTTTTACAATGAATTGATACAAAATCGCTAGTGCTTTACAACTAATTATATTTGATTGGTTCGATTGATGGATAAATAGATGCGTAGTATGCGCGATTAATTAATACCGATATGTTATTGAAATTATTGATATAAGAAATTCTCTTCGTAATTGAATGTAGGGTATTTGACCCGTATAAAATATTCGCTACTCCTTTTGTCGACTGGAGTTGTACGGAGCTCGCGACTTTTGCACGATTACTGATTTGTATGTTGAGAGTCGCCGTATTTATTAAGCGGTTAAATTAGGTTGAAGATGATTGAGATCATCTTATTTGGCAACGTAATTGTCTCCAATCGTATTAAATTCGGTAGTCGCATTGCGAAATGCTGATTCTAAAGAAAATATAATACGCAAGTTTGATGACCTACTACTACGTACGATTGCCTCGTATTAAAAAATTTCAACGTTGTAAAGTTCGCTCGCTTCGGGGTGATGCCGCTTGCATTAAAAAGCAACGTTGTCAAAATTCGCATATATGACATTTGTATGTCAGAAAATTACTGGCGATAAATATGATTATAGAGATACGTCACAGACGTAACAATACCTTGAAACCACTTTTGCCGTTTTTAGCCTGGTATTACCCAAGAGCTAGGGATGGCCAAATCTTACAAACGTTTTATTTGAACTTATCACTGAAGGAGGGAGGGAAAAAAAAGATAATATGTTTGAGAAGACAAGCGATTCCAGCTCTGCCCATTCGGCACAGAACGATCTGAATACTCCTCGAAAGTGGGTATATGTGAAGGACTAAGTTGAGAAAAGATTGGAGTGAAGAAATGAAATTCGAAGACAATTTTTTGACTTACACTTAGGATTATTCTGTGTTTCCCTCCCTGGGTTACAAGTGGTGTGCTGGTGGCTGGTCGAGTCCGATGGTGGCGAGGAACTTGTCTATTCAACTCTGATGGTAGCAAGGAACTTGTCTGTTCAACTCTGATGGTAGCGAGGAACTTGTCTGTTCAACTCTGATGGTAGCGATGAACTGCCTGACGGCGGAGGGACGAGGGAAAAGCTTAGTTCGGTTTTCTCCCTCTTCTCTCCCTCGCCAAGTACGGTTTGGGGGTACTCTCCGTGGGGGAGTTTACAAAGATTTTTGGGGACAGTTGATTGGTCGCACAAGTATGAGTGGAAAAATAAGGGTGTGCCTAAGGCCCTTTGACGCGGCTAATTGGCTACGTGGGGGAAAGGAGCATCCCCCAGCTTTCGGCTGTAGTTTCGACCGTATCACAGAGATGACGTTACATGTAGTGTTTCTGCGCTTATTTTTCATTAATGTTAAATACATCGTTTACATAAAAAATTCGGTTAACTATTTATTATATAGTGTTAATTATTGTATATGAACTTAACAAATGACTTATTTCCTAATTAAATCTAATTTTGTTGTACAAATTTGCGAACACTTAATATTTTATTACTTCCAAAATACATGGTTTAAAATCTAATTCACTATCGAGTAGAAAATACATCTTATTTGTACATTTGTAAGCTTAAAACTAACTTAAAAATTAATAATAGTGTGGCTATACCGAATCTGAGTAACCACTACTCCGATCGGAGTAACTGTTACTCCGATGAGAAGTGTAGCGCCTGAGCCCACGGTTCAAAGCTCTATGAACGGAGAGAAGCGGCCACGGCTCTGCGCCGTGCCCGCAGTCAGACACGCCATCTGTGCACCCCTCCACCGCGCGAGAGCGTGTCGACACTGGCCCGCGCGGTGGCTGTCAGCCCTCCGCGCTGTGCTGGCGTACACGTCGCTGGACGGTGGCGATCACCCCGTTTTACCTTGATCGCGGCCGGGCGGTCGGGCCGCGCGCGCGGCAGCCGGCGCACAGTGGGCGGAAACGTCAAAAAAATGGTCAAAATATCGGCTTCACGCGAATTTTGCATGAAAACTTAATGACAGCAGATTTGAACTGCTTTTATAGCACTTATACAGAGGCCGTTTCCCCCAAATATCTGTATAATGATTATTAACATGAAATCGTTGCAGTTTTAGAGCATTATTACGAAAATTCGATTTGTCTGTGCAGTTGACGTATATTAGAAAATCACCCATGAGGTTTTCATACATATACATATCGATTTACAAGTTTTGCTAA
Source organism: Torymus aiolomorphi (assembly GCA_036365515.1). Lineage (NCBI taxonomy): Eukaryota > Metazoa > Arthropoda > Insecta > Hymenoptera > Torymidae > Torymus > Torymus aiolomorphi. Next base: position 238,946,614 of record CM070874.1, on the reverse strand, counting down.
CTACTCATCTAAAAAAATGGTATTACTTTTGTAAATTTAATATATTTAAATAATTTTTTTAACAAATTATGGCAAAATCTAACATTTAAAGATAATAATCTCTGATTTAATTTTTTTTGTGAAAAATTACCAAAGTTATACGTTGTATGTCATTTAAATTATTATAAACAATCATTAAATGTTATAGTTGTCTTTATAATCACAAATAGGTGGTATTAACTCCATCGCATAAAAAAGATATATACATTTACCGATTTTGGAGTTTTTAATACCGGGTCTGGTATCAGTTTTATTAAATTAATTTATTTAAATAATTTCTTTAAACAAAATAAGCCAATATTCAACTTTTTTAAGACAATGATTTGTGATTTAAGCTTTTTAGGAAAAGTATCGCGTTATTGAGAGCACCTTAGCATTGACATATAATCATCCTGTTTATGTACAAATTCTTCGACACCTTGCTGTATGTAAACACGTGCAACTCTCAGTACTGAGCCTAACATTTTTATAAAGACAACTATAACATTTAATGATTTTTTATAATAATTTAAGTGACGTACAACGTATAACTTTGGTAATTTTTCACAAAAAAAATTAAATCGGAGATCATTATCTTCAAAGGTTAGATTTTGCCATAATTTGTTTAATGAAATTATTAAAATATATTGCATTTACAAAAGTAATACCATTTTTTAGATACGTAGTTAGAAAAACATGTAAATCCATCTGCATATGTATGAAAACCCCATAGGTGATCGTCTAATATATGTCAACTGAACAGGTATACCAAATTTTCGTGATAATGCTCTAAAACTGCAACGATTTCATGTTAATAATCATTATACAGATATTCGGAGAAAACGGTTTCTGAGAAAATTCTATAAAAGGAGTCCAAATCTGCTGTCATTAATAGTTTCCATGCAAAATTCACGTGAAGCCGATATTTTGACCATTTCTTTGACGTTTCCGCCCACTGTGCGGCGGCGCGGGCTCGCTCATGCGGCCTGGCTGCATAGCGCGCGGGGCTAATAGAGCGCGAAGACGCTTTTATCGAACTTACTTTACTTACATTTATGAAATTACTTTTTCAAAGTTTTGACAATACTGTAGACTGAACTTTATAATTTTATATGAAGCTAACTTGTAATATTATTATTATAACATATGCAATAAAATTTGCTAGAAAATAAGCGGTACTAGTTAGTAAAAGAAAAAAGTACAAAGATCCTTAATATAAATTGAGCGATCGATATTCGTTCGGTTTTCGAGCGTTTTTGCGAGGTATCTCGAATCGATCTCGAAACTCGAAAGAAATCGAGAAACAGCGAAGAGAGGGCGCGCGTAGCGCACCAAATTAACGCTAGTATAATTATAATTAAAACACATTTTATTAAAAAATATTTATACATAATATTTTACAATATATGACGAGTCGCAATAAAACAATCGTTATTTTTTTGAAATAGTAAGCATGGGGTTCTTATAATTAAAGACTTATAATCTATTGTAGTCTTATTTTCACAGTCAATAAATGCACTATACGCAAAATAATTACAGTTAAATGAAATAATTTTAATTACCGTGCATTCAAACATAATGTTCTCGTTTATAACGTTAATGTTTTCAATTCTTCCAAACACAGGTTCATCGTCGCATATGTCAATCACAATAACTGTGCCAATTTTGTACAATACATCATTTATTTTTACGTTACGTAAATAGTTTCTTTTCGGGTTCTGGAGAAAAATATAATTTGATTGATTGACAATTTCTGAGCCATATGTAATGTACGTGTCTTCGTACTTCTTAAAATTGAAATCTATCATGTTTAACTCATATATAATTCCTATACTTTTTAAAATATTTTTATTCGAAGAAGAATTTTGTAATATACATTTAGCTATTCTATGTTTTGGTTCAGGGCGCATACAAGATACCTTAGTCAATGGTCCGTTTCGTGACATTAATCTTACGTAGTGGGTTAAGAAATGAAATTTCGGAGTAAGATCACCAAACAACTCAACATATAGCTGATGGTGCTCAGTTATGAGCATTTCTAGTTGTAGTAAATGTGATTTTATTATAGCAGGTGCTGTCATAATATGTAAAATCTCGCGAAGTTTCTTGTACAATTCCCAAATTTTCGAGTCTGTAGAAACCTGGTCGCCTACCAAAATTCCAAAATATCGAGTGAAAAAAAGCTTTCACTAGCAGACATTTTCAATTTTTTATTTTCTTTTAAATAATCTAAACATATTGGTGGAGGTTTATTATCCGTTTCAAAATCAAAATTAAGTGTAGTTAATTGATAATTCAAAAAATCAATAGAAAAACAATTTTCGCCAATTAAAACCAATAATATTTTAGATATAACACAGTTACAAACTCCTTCAAAAAAATCATGCATAATATCTACTGTTGAATTTTCAATTATGTGAAAATCTCTTAATTCATTAAGAATGCATTTATCTTTTATTCCTGTTACAATTCGATTAAAATGGGTTATATCTTCGTTATAATTAGCTATCGTTCTTATACGAGATTTATCTTCTTTTGTTTGTTTTTTTTGCGATGTGCGATTCAACGTAACATATGCGGCAATACACTGAAGACGAAAAAGATTCCGTAAAACCAAAAATTGAGTTGAGTCCCATATTATCTTCTATGATTAAACTTGTTATAAAATACAGTTTGTACGATTTATTATTCAAAACTAATGTGATGCCATTTTGCCTTAAATCATGTAATTCGTCGACTAATTTTCGAAAAATTAATTCGTTACCATATTGTTTCCTGTCATTACTATAAAATAAACTGCATATAATTATACTTTCTAGTTTAGCTGCAAAACTCGGTGGTAAACAAGGAATTGTTGCATAAATTGCACCCAATTGATTATTACCTGCATGACTTCCTAAGGCATTACCTGTTTCTACGTCATCGAAATATACTACCAGAGGTAAAGGTATGCCATCTTCATGGAAGTTTTTTAATTGATCTTGCCATAATTCTACTTGAATAAAATTTAAAAGTACGTGCTTTTCTTTCTTTAAAAATTCCATGTAAGATTGGATTGCGTCAAATAATCCTGGTAATTTTAATAATGTTGTAAGAGAACGTTTCATGTCTATATGAAGCAGAGGGATGTTCTTAGCTGAAAAAGCAACTGTTGTTCCATCTGTCTTAGTTTTTGTTATTGTTTTAATTGAATGTTCTTCCGGTTCAACAAATAAATTTAGATGTTTATATAACCGTAGCCGCTTATCTTCAGTACAAAAAGCAAAAAATGGATCATTATTATCCTGAAAGATTGTTTTTATTTCTTTGGCAACTTCATCACTAACAGCGTTTCGTAAAGATAATTCTAATTTCTTTAATAAAAACGGATTGTATGAATCTTTAATAAATGTTTGGATTAACTCTATTATAAACTGTATATTAGTTCGCGAAAGATACAAATTTTTACATAATTTACTGGTAAGCACTAAAATATCATTGTCAATATTCATTTTGCAAAAAAATGATGTAAAGAAATGATCATCAAGATGGCGCCGGGAAAGAAAAGACCTCCCGACAAGAGTAGTACAAAAGTATATAAGTGCCATCCAACAAAACCGGTGGCATTAGTAATTTGTATCATATGTGGAGACGCATATCATAAAAGTGATTTTGAAAGATTAAACAATACAAAAGATCTAGGAGATAACTTGGTAATTTGTCCGGAACACGTGCACATGTCTAACATAACCTATAATGAGGATAATGAGGAAGAAGAACACTTGAGTGAGACAGCAAAATTGATAATAGCACATATCAAAATGAGGCAAACGGATGAAATAAGAAAAGAAATATTAGAGGAACTAGCAGGAAAGACATTAGAATTACAAAATGAGGCAGAAAATAATATAAGTGAGAATGAGGTTATGGTAGCTGAAAATACGTTACTAAAACAACTGAATAATGAATTGCAAGATAAAAATAAACTATTACATGAGTTGCTTGAAAAATATAAAGAAAAAGAAACAGGTAACCAATTTACTAAAAAAGCTTACGCAGACGTAACGAAGGAGATAAAAGTACTTAAAAGTAACCAAGAAAGATACCAAAAATTGTAGTTAAAATAGGCAAATATGATCAAAGTGAAGTTTTAAATACAATAACTAAATATCTAGTGAGAGAAAAGAACATTCAAACCAAAAATATATATAATAAAAATAAAAGTGATATTATAGTTAACTGTATGAACATTGAGAGTGTAACAGCTGCTGAAAAAATACTTCAAAGAAAACTGCCGAAGTGTGATATATCTGCTGAAAAATTAAATAACCCAAAAATAAAAATAGTTGGGATAGACAACTATACAAAGATGGACATTAAAGAAATTGAAGAAGATATAAATACAAGAAATTTTAGTGACTTAAAAAACAGTGGTTCAATCCTTCATATGTACACAAATGAAAAAACAAAGCTTAGCTCCGTTATAATGGAAGTGCCACCTGAAGCATATAAGTTGATCAGAGATAACAAGAAAAGACTTTTTGTCGGACTCCAAAGATGTATGGTTTATGATCTAATAAATATCTCACCATGTTTCAACTGTGGGAGACTAGGGCATAATGCGAAAAAATGCAAGAATAAACAGATATGTGTAAAATGTACAGGTGACCACGAAACAAACAAATGTAATAGCACCAAAATAGAATGCACTAACTGTATCTTTAGTAACAAAACATATAGAACAAACTTATATACTAATCATTCTCCATATGACATCAGCAACTGTGAAATACTTAAAAACAAGATAAAAAAATATATAGATGCAACCGATTACCCTATTAAACCTGATTTACCGACTTAGAAACCAATAAGGCCGTACCAGCAAAATACACAACAGAGGGCAGATGCAGCTAACACACTCACCAGACCTGCAGTACCGGCAAGGAAATCACCAATACCGCTTACGCTAAATCTACGACAGAGGTCATCTTTACAATCTACAGAAAGTATCGCGAGCATAGGAACCAGCCCAAACGCAATTTCAACAACACCAAATGCAATAAATGGCGCAGAATCATGAAGTATTAGAAGACATACATAAGCAATTATATCAGCAGGAAATCGCATATAATGATTTAAAGTCTTTTAATCAAGATAGAAAAGCAACAGATAATTTGATTTTATACTTGAATATAAGAGGTTTAAAAACTAATTTTGAGAAATTGCAAATCTTGAATATATATAAAAAAAGATGTAACCCAGACAACAAATGTGATAGAACAGGGTAGGCTAAAAATACTAAATACAATTATAAACCTTCAAAACAATAGACATTTGGAAATCTCAGCTATGTACAGATCACATGATCTACATAACACAGAGTTTATTTTAAAGGTAAATCAATATTTGCAACTTAAGAGAAGAGTTAAAAACCATTTGATAATAGGTGATTTTAATATAAATATAATGTTACAAAACAATATTAGTCAGAATTTTCTATACAATTTTCTTGAAAATGGCTATTACCCGGGTTTTACTGATACGACTAGACCATATAATGTAACTACTGATAGTGGAACATGCATAGACAATATTTTTATAAAAACTAGCTCAATCAATACAAAAACTTTCAAATTAATGACGCTAATTACTGATCACTATCCGCTATTTATAGATATAAAAAACCTCTAGTGAATACAGAGATGAAAAAAATAAAACTAATTATTCATTAAATTACAAAAAAATAGCTATTATAGCAAGTCAAAAATGTTGGAATGAATACACACAAATCGAGGATCCAAACGAAGCAATAAACCTTTTTATAGATGGAATAACACAATGTCAAGAAAAATCAAAAAGAAACCCGGCTAAATACAATAATGTACATAGAAAAGAATGGATTACTATTGCGTTAATAAAATCCTGTAAAAAAAAGGACAAATTATATAAACAGCTTAAAAAAAATCCAATGAATGAAAGATTACAAAGTGAATACAAAAACTATGTTAAATGTCTAAACAAAGTTATAAAAGATGCCAAAATTAAATACGAGAAGGATCTTATAGAGAAAAACTCAGATAATCCAAGACAACTATAGAAAATTATAAATTACAAACTGGGTAACAAAAATAAAAAAGATAATAATATAAGTGAAATATATGATGAAAACGAGGAGATAGTAAAAATCCCATCCAAAATTGCGAACATCATGAATGACTATTACGGCAAAATGGGCAAAGAAATGAGTGACAAAATTACTGCCCCAAGTAACAAATTTATACAACTACCACCAAGTAACTTAAATACAATTTTCCTACATCCTACAAATGAAATTGAAATTAAAAAAATAATTGAGAATTTGAAAATCAAGACTGGTGGAGTTGACAAAATAAATGCTAAGACACTCAAAACAATATCTGATCTTATAGCAGATCCTTTGGCATATATCGTCAATAAATGTATTGAAAAATCAATATGGCCGGATGCGCTAAAAGCAGCTGAAGTGGTACCAATTTATAAATCAGGGAAAAAATTACAAGTTAATAACTACAGACCTATATCATTAATATCGAATATAGCAAAAATCTTTGAAAAAGTAATCTATGAAAAAATTTTCGATTTTATTAAAAAACATAAAATATTAAGTGAAAAACAGTTTGGCTTTATTAAAAGCAAAGGAACCACAGATGCTCTAAGCTGTATTACAAAGAGGATCTATGAGAACTTAGATAAGAGTAAGCCCATTATAGTCGCATTTCTGGATCTAGCAAAAGCCTTTGATACAGTTGATCATAATATACTTTTACATAAGTTACAAGCATACGGGATAAGAGGCAATGCTTATAATTTAATGCAAAGCTACTTAACAAATAGAAAGCAGAAAGTAAGAATTGGCCAAAGTGAGAGTAAACCGATAACAATAACGGTGGGAGTGCCACAAGGAACAATTCTTGGGCCATTACTTTTTATATTATATATAAATGATCTACTTATAACAATGCCAGAAAACTCAATTTTATCATATGCTGATGACACAGCAGTTATATCGTCAGGTAAAACCTGGAAGGAAGTTGAAAGTGAAATGAATCTATATCTTGAAAAAGTAGCTATATGGCTTGTATTGAATAAACTAACATTAAACATAAGTAAAACTGTGTACATAACTTTCGGAAATTACTGTGACAGTGTACCAAAAAATTTAAATGTATATATTAACAAAGAAAAAATAAAGAGAGTTGACTCGTGTAAATATTTAGGAGTAAATTTTGATTATAATCTAAAATGGGATGAACATATTAACTGCCTAATCAAAAAAACAAGTTACTTAAATTTCATCTTTTACAAAATCAATAAATTTATGCAAACAAGTACATTAAAAGTTATTTACTATGCGTTTTTTCACAGTGTTATTAATTATGGGATAATTGCCTGGGGAAGTGTATATAAAAACAATCAACATTTACTTCAAAATATACAAAACAGACTACTTAAACTAGTTTTCAAAAACACGTTTGAGCAAAATAAACCTATGAATATTAAGCAACTAGTCACATGGGACTGCTTAAAATATCATTACAGCGAAATGAAAAATATATTCACAAACTCAAATAGTAAGACAAGAAATAAAGCTATATTATTACCAAAAATTGACAAAAGAGTAAGCGAAAAAAACAATTATATAACTGCAATAAAGACTTTTAATATACTACCAAATGAGCTCAAAACTCTAGATATAGACAAAAGACCTGCGAGGTACAAAATAAAAGAATGGATTGTGAAAAATATTTATTGAAAACGAGTTGAATATTCCTTGAAAACGATTTGATACTATAAGTTCGTTATAGTAATTCAAGTCGAAAATTTAGATAATTGCATATCGCATATTTACATATTACTGTTTAGAAAGTCTATTATGATGTTAAAAATATTTCATAGTTTTAAGAATTAGTATTAGTTTTAATTTTAAGTATATTATATACTCCGGACCTGCAAACAGGAAATTTATTTTTCTCTGCAGGGTTACAATAATGTAATGTACTTCTATAATGTACTCTGGATAAATAAATAAATAAAAAAAAATGATGAAATTTATTGCAAAAGTACTTATTAAATTTAAAAGTGCACAAAATATTAATACAAAAATAGAATGGAAACAGCGTAGACTTAGAACTCGAGCTTAAACGAAATTTTGTACAAAGTTCGATTGTATTCTAAAGAACGTGAATGTTTGCGAATAAAAAGTGAGCGAAAATAATTGTGATTGAGGTATAGTTTTGAAAATTGAATAGCGGCGGATTTTGACACAGACAGACTCAGTATAACTGATCAAATAACTATGTATTACTTATATAGATATGAAATAATTTTGTTGGTGGATTCGATAAAATCGTATCCACCTAGTGGTATAAAGGTTGGAACTAAAAATACACACTTATTTAGAAATCAAGATTAGTATACTATAAATATAAAGTATACTGTGTAGTATAAGTATAGGCAATATCCACAGATTTGAATTCCGAGTAAATAAACGTCAGTTCGTTGGCCGTAGTTGTTCTAACTGGTAGCTACTAGATTGTCGATTAGAATTTAAAACGAATTTTCTAGATTTATTGGCGGTTATCGGTGTATACAATATTTTTGTGAAGTTTTTTTATTTTAGTTTTTTTTCGTTTAATTTTTGTTATTAAAAAACATGGACCAAAGCACTGATAGCACAATGCAAAATTTTCGCATATCAACACAATACGTGTCTCATTGGTTTGCTGAACCAATTTATTAGTTTTTATTAGAATTTTAATTTTGTACGCTATATGTTTTTAGTTCAAAAAAATAAGCCATTATTCAAACTCCTTAGTGATGGTGACCATCTAATGGGACACTTAATCCTTTATAAATATGCGCTGGATAAGGATATTACGGATTTTCGGAGGGAATTGGCTAAAATTCTAATTGACAATTACTTAGCAAAAAGTATAAACTCAACAAATCCTTACACGTAAGATTTATTTTTGATTATTTATTATACATCTGGACATTTATTATATTGTTTAACAATTAACAATGTTTTTAATAAATTATTGCAAATGCTTACAACCTTAAGTGATTATCTATTAGTGCATATTTATCTTATGATGATTGCTTTTAAATAAAAACAACAATTTTATTACAGAATAAATGCTGCTGCTTTTCAAAAACTGGTCACATGTATAATAGAGCTTTTTCCAACAGAACCACGTATTTTATATTATGAACCATCTTATATTATTCACAATAATGGTACAGACCCAAATTGCAATAGAAAACCCACAAAAGTAAATTCAACTGGTCTTTTGCATAATGAATATTTAAAATGCAGAGATCATGTTCGTACAGCGAAAGTAATGACAATGGATAAGGAAGTTACTAAAGAAAAAGGTAATAAGTAAAAATATTTTTGGAATTTTATATTTCGAATTTTTATATTATGTAATGATTTTCTAAATTTACTATACTTTAATTACAGATTTAAAAATTAAAGAAGTAATTTTTGATATTACCATTTTAAACGAAAAAGTTGATAACGCCGAAGCTGAAAAAATGAAGGAAGCCACAAATAGATGGAATGATACCTTTGAACACAGGATCAATAGTTCATATAACAATATTAAAGGATTTCATATAATTAATCATTTCCAAATATTACAGACCGAGCTTGCACCCACATTGGTATGTATATTTATTTTACTTTAAGCCGCTTTTTTCTTTTCCGCCCACGCATCCCGGTCTTTTTTACCTCTTTTCCATTTCACTAATCAAGAGACACTGATAATTATATTACTATGTATTAATATTGTTTTATATGATATTTAGCTAAATTTTTAATTATAACATTATTAAAAAAACGCTGCCAATTCATTGGCCCGTTGCTTCCTCAAACTTAATTTCGTGATTCCTTTAATTAATTTTTAATAACAAAATTTATAATTTTTGCAACAAATTATGCCATAATTATAATTAAATTTATTTTGAAGATTAAAAGGTATTAATTTTCAAATTTATTCATTCATTTATTTATTTATATCAACCGGCAAGAAACCGGCAAGAATCCAGGTTTAACATAATATATACATATATACATATATAACATCACTAGTATTCTCGAAGCGCGCGATGAGCGCTGTGATTTTATCAAAACTACACCACTTTTGTTTTTGTGACCTAGCAACCCGTTACACCCACCAACCAAACCACTAATAAATTGATATCATAACTAATCCATCATTTTTTGAAGATTGGAGATAGGATTAAGGAGTTATAAGCTTTTTTGAAAAAAACACGTTTTTGTTTTTGTTCATAACAAAAGCAAAAATAGCTAGACATAAAATTTTTTTTTCCAAATATAGATATTTTAATTCTCTTTCGAATGCTACCCATTCGATCCAGATACATAGTGCCGTTCTCGAGAAATTACGATTTGAAAAAAAGGTTAAAAAAACTTTAACCTCAAATGTCTCTGAAATTTCTAGACCAATCATTTTGCCCAAAGAACTCGACCGAGAACTATACAAATTCTGCCTCTACAAGGAATTTTAAAGCGATTAAGTCAATTTTACTTCCGTAATCGTTGGACATAGAAAACTCGTTTTTTTCATTTTTCAATTTTTTTCTCAAAAACTAACCAAAAGAATGGATTCAAATTTTTAGAGCTTATAGCTATTTATATTCTGCATTATCGTGATTTTTCTCAAAAAAATTGACCGTTTAGTTTCGGAGTTATAAGCGTTTAAAAAAAAAACACGTTTTTGTCAATAACAAGAGAACCGGGATAGCTAGAGAAATTTTTTTTTTGAGATTATAGGTTTTTTACGCTCTTTCGAATGCTATCCATCAGATTTAAATATCTCGATTCTATCATTGAAAAAAAGCCAAAAACAATTTTGAGAATATCGAAAATTCGAAATAAAACAAAAACGAATCGGCCCAATCAAAAAACGGATTTTTGACCTGCCATCACACAAAAAAACAAAAAGAATGAGACCTGTCCGGTTAAAATCGATCGAGTAGAAGCTGAGATCCAGGCGTATACACACACACACACACACACACACAGACATTTTTCAGAAACCGTGTATTTTGCTTCCTAACACCTCGGAACACAATTATAACATGTTTTTAAAACAACTCAAAAATTTACTATCACAAAGCTTCCTCTAGGAGGAAGCAAAAATATTTTTTTAGATAAATTTTGATTTTGAAAATAGATTTAGTAATATAGTTTCTCAAAATTCCAACCAAATTTTATGTTGGCCTGCAGTTTCCAAAAAAATTATAGATATCGCAAGAAGTAATATAAATCTGAATAAATCGAAAAAGAAGAAAGTTACGATTGAAAATAAAAATGAAACTTCTCAAAGTATCATTCTAAACTATTTAGATTTAGATGAGGTTTTTGAGAAGAATGACAATATGATGAGTGATGGTAAGTTTAGCTATACAAAATTATTTGAAAAAGAGAAAAACTTGAGTTTTAATCATTTTTTAAAACGTTGAAAATTCATTTCTAAGAAGTTAAATTTTTACTGAATTAAGATAAATACATAGGATAAATTTCTATTCTTTCTATCATTTTTTTTTAAATATTTAATGTATATGTTATTTTTGTAGAACATGCAAATGCTTTGGGGTTTTTGCTCATTCCAGCGCTCTTGAGAAAGTACGCTTTTAAAGCAAAATTGTCACCTGGTGCGTGGAAATCTCAGAGGAGTGATATTGTATCATCATTCATCCGGCATATTGAGGTATGTAAATTTCATAAGATTCTATTTATAACTATAGAGGTACTTCACTTCGCCCGTTGCGGCATCTCCTCACTGTCTATGTAAAAACTTTGTTTTTACATAATACTCGACCGCTACTGAAATGGAGATCCTTACATTTTTAACGTTTGTATTTAACATATTTTGTAAAATCAAATTCTGTAAAGTAATAACGGAAAATCGTCTACTTTGTCGATTATATCACTATTACTTTAAAAAAAATATTGTTTGTATAAAAAAATGTTTAATGTAAAAAAGATGTGTTTTAATCAGTTTTATACTCAGATTTATACTGAGAATTTATTTTTGATACATTACGCTTAAAAATCGATATTTTTTCAATTTTATTTTTGCTTACATTTGTATATTTTTTAACGAATCTTCCTCAAAATAGAACCATCACGTATATGTGCAAATCCGCGGACTACAGACAACTGGGGTACAAAAACGGAAAAAATTCTTTTTGAGGGCACACCTATCACATAAGGTTTTTTCAGTTCTTTGGGGGTCTCCCAACATGAAAATACTCGTGAACACTCATTATCCGTTGCCAAACTTTTTTGCCGACGAAATCAATTATTCTTATGGAAATTTAACATGGGAAAAATGGACGAAAAGTAGTCATTGATGATTAGCCAATAGCAAACTATTGAAGAGGCCAAACCAAATTCCACAAAAAGAGATTAAAGTTGAAGAATAGAGCTTTAATTTGAGGCTAGAATCGTTAAAATCGTTCGATTCTGTGCAAAGCTACGTGAATTTGAAAATGGCGAATAATGACGAAAATGAGCGATTTTTTTTCAAACCCACGTAATTCTTCAAATTTTTGTCATTTTTCGTCGTTTTTAACTTCACGTAGCTTTGCACAGAATCGACCAATTTTAACGATTCTCATCTCAAATGAAAGCACTATTCTTCAACTTTAATCTCCTTTTTGTGGAATTTGGTTTGGCCTCTTCAATAGTTTGCTATTGGTTAATCATCAATGACTACTTTTCGTTCATTTTTCCCATGTTAAATTTCCATAAGAAAAATTGATTTCGTTGGCAAAAGAGTTTGGCAACGGATAATGAGTGTTCACGAGTATTTTCATGTTTGGGGACCCCAAAGAACCGAAAAAACCTTATATGGTAGGTGTGCCCTCAAAAAAAATTTTTTCCGTTTTTGTACCCCAGTTGTTGTCTGTAGTCCGCGGATTTGCACATATATATAATAAGACGAAAGTCTGGTACCATTTTGCTTTCTCATAGGGGAAGCTTTGTGACACTGAAAAAAAAGTTTTCAAGATAACATGTTAGAAAGATGTTGTCATAGAAATTCATTGAAATATTTAAACTTAGAATTTATCGTAAATTATATCTTTTTACCGAACGAAAAATAGCCACAAAACAATAAGCAATTTTTTGACTTCCCAGAATCATAATCAACTCGATTCACTCATCAAAGAAGTTGATGCCAAACATCATCATCTAAATTTAAATGATCAGCTATATATTGTCTTTTGTGGCCCATTAAGTAACTTGCAATGCTGCCACGTAGTAGTCAATAGAGTATCATATCATTTTAAAAAAGTGACTTTCGCTGTAGATTTTTTATATAAATTATTTTTCGTTTGCAACTTTGAGTATCCGATTGCATGTCCACACGTGTGGCCGTTTATTCAAAAATACATTTACCACATGGACAAATAGAGGAGAATTATAGGCAATAAGCAAATTAATGAAGTAATTGCTCTAAAAGGAAATATATAGCTATTTGAGAACAAAGCTGAAAATAAAGGATAGGAGATTAATTATAAGATTCTGATGTGGAAAAAAGGAAAAGCGAGAGACCATTAGAAAGAGGATCAAGAGAAGCAGTACTAGTCCCTAATGAATTAAAGGGTGATAAAGACATTTAAAGCATATATATGGGAGCGTCCAGCAGAAACGGGCCACCGAGCGCGCGCGGTGCCTTTTTTCGCGTAAAAGACGCTCTGTTTAACTCGTTCACAATCGTATGCTGCGTCTTTGAAAAAAAAACCAAGGACTCATATCGATAGATTTTTTTCTGCTCTTTCCAATGGTGCCATTGTTTTTATTGCGAAACGCTTTCTTCCGGACGAAAACTCGAGTTGAATATTGAAAGCCATTTTTCTCAAAGTATGTCATGTTTTTTTCAAAATAAACTACACCATTGGAAAGTACAACTCTTAAGCTTCAAAACCCTATCTTGGAGAAGTTGGAGAAATAAAGCGTTTAAAAGTAACAACATGAAAAAGACAGCGCCGAGGGTGCGCGCGAGCCCCTCGCGCCCGTGCGTACGGCACGTTTAAGTGCACGCTCTATTCAATTCGCTAATAATCGTGTACCAAGTCTCTGAAAAAAGAGCTAAGGACATATATCGATAGATTTTTTCCTGCTCTTTCCAATGGTGCTATTATTTTTATTCCGAAATGCACGAGAAAGTTTACGGAAAGTATCCGACAATTATATATTGACGCCCCAAGATTTATACAAATGGGCAACTGAGTATTTCAAAAATATTGAGTGCTTTTTTTCATCAAAAGATGATTACTTAAAGGCTACAGAAAAGCTACAAAACAGGCTAGCCTCAGCTAAGACAATACCTGGAACTCAATTGTTCCATTGTATTAAATTATTAAATGATGCCAATAAGTTAGAACTTAAAAGATTTTCAGCGTCAGAAGATTCTCAATTCTATCCACCGATCAAAAAAGAAAAAGTAATTAAAACTCAAACAAAGAAAGAAGCGGATGTCGCAAAAAGGGCAATTCTTATAAAATCAAAAAAATGTAAAAAAATTAGAATTTAAAGGAAAAGGTAATATTGTTATGCCAGATTAAACAATCTATAAGGTTATTTTAAATTTCTGTTTCACTGCTTTCAGTGCGTTCATGGATATTTTTATGTTTAATATATTATGTTTTTCAAATTTTGTTATATAAATGAACAAAGTTCATTGTAGGTAGTAAATAAACGGACTCTAACGAACTAATGTGTTTTCGACCTTTATTTCGCCGACGTTTCGGGAGTTTTATTTATTACTCCCCTCTTTAGGGCTACAAAGTAATTCAACAAATCGTTAAATAATGGACAAATTGTAAACTATTTACAAAAAATTTATAAATAATAGAATACCATTAATTAAGGTTTCGTCTCATAGGAGTTCGTCAAAGTATTTAAAGAAATTAACAAAGTAGAAGTGGATAAAAGAAGGCCAATCTGTGAAAAAATGTACGGGTATTGAATTTAGTTAAAGTCTGTTGAAAATTGAAAAATTTTTTAATGTATGTGCAATTGTACTTACGCCAGACTCTGTCTTTTCCGTTCATCATTGTTCCGCTACTTATAATCTGAATTAATCAGCGTGCAGAACAATACTGAAGGGAAACCGCAAAAGTCTGACGAGATAAAGGAATTATTGACAGTGCGGAAGGTGGGGGGAGAGGAGAGAGTAGAGAGAGAAAGTAAGAAGGAAAACTATGGAAACGAATCTCATCAAATAAAATTTGAAATTGAATAAACGGAAAATTATAAGCAATTAGTTAGCCATTGCAAAATTGTTTTATAATATCTATTGTTTTCTTATATGAGTTTTTGAGGAAATTTAGATCTTGAATGCAGTTGAGAGTATTGTCGTGGTAGTAAATATTAAGCATTTCTGAAAACGAACGTTTATAAAAATTCTTTTCTGTATCTAAAATGTTCACTTTATCAAAGTCGATTTTGTGACCCGTATTTTCTATATGTGTCGCTAAAGCAGATTTTTCCGAGCATTGTTTCACGGCTCTGATATGTTCATTAGTCCGAGTCTTTAGTTTACGTTTGCTCATACCTATGTAAGAGGAAGTACAGTCCTGACATTTGATATGGTAAACAATGCCACTAGTGTGCATTTTATCTAAACGGTCTTTGCCTAAAGTTATTAGATTATTAAATTTGTTTACGGATTGGAATATGAGGATTATGTTATGTTTGTGTAAGATGTGGTTAATTTTTGGAGTGAGGTGTTTAATGAAGGGAAGGACTATTTTGTTTTTTTGAAATACGGAACGTGGAGTTTTTTCTTTAGTATGTATGCTGTTAGTGATAGTTGCGGTACGTTTCGAAATATATCTATTGATAATGTTAGGTGGATAGTTATTGCAAAGTAAGTAGTGTTTGACAGTTTTTAGGTTTTCTTTGTGGAACTGTGGATCTGAGAGTTTTATGGCTTTATCTACTAAAGTATATATTATGGCTATTTTTTGTGTGTCAGGGTGGTGGGAAAGATAGTTTATATAGCGTCCAGAGGCTGTATTTTTTCTGAACCAGTTAGTCGTGATTTTATTTTTATTTCTAATGAGTGTCATATCTAAGAAATTAATACTATTATTGGATTCTCTTTCTATTGTAAATTGTAAATTGTTATTATAGTTATTAAAGGAGAACAGTATTTCTTCTATTTTTTTGTTTTTTACTATTAGTAAGCAATCATCTACGTATCTTTTATATAAAAGGATATCTTTACTGTAATTTTTTAAGCAATTAGTTTCTAAAATTTCCAGAGCTATATCAGCAAACCATGGACTAGTACAAAAGCCCATAGGAGCGCCCATAATTTGTTTGTAGTATTTATTATTAAATTGGAGGAAAGTTGAGTCTAAAAGTAGTTTGATGCCTTCTAAGAATTCAATTTTGGAGAGATTTATTTTGTTTTTTAGGTATTTCCAACGGTTATCTATTGCAAGAAGGATTAAGTCGGTGGGTTCAAGAAGGATTAAGTCGGTGGGTTTAATAAATTTAATAATAAGGTTAAATAAAACTCCCGAAACGTCGGCGAAATAAAGGTCGAAAACACATTAGTTCGTTAGAGTCCGTTTATTTACTACCTGAATTAATCTTCACGAACGATTTTCTTATTCAAAGTTCATTGTAATATTATACTAACTATTACAACTAGACCCATAAAATTATGTCCACGCATTGGCATTGTAAGTTACAAAACATTTTATATTTACAAAAAAGAAAGGGCGAGATAGCACATCGCGTGTATTAATCCGCCCTTGAGCATAGCGTAAAAAGTTCGGACAGCCGCTGTCTTTTTGATCTTACTATTTTTGAACTTTTCATGTTTCAACTTAAAAATATAATATTTTATAGTTTAAGACTTGTACTTTTGAAGAATATAATTCATTTTGAAGAGAAGACTGATGTTTTATTGAAAAAATAGAGTTTAAACATTCAAATGGAATTTTCAACTAGAAGGAAGCATTTCGGAATAAAAATAATACCACCATTGGAAAGAGCAGGAAAAAATCTATCGATATATGTCCTTAGTTCTTTTTTCAGAGACTTGGTACACGATTAGCGAATTGAGTAGAGCGTTCACTTAAACGTGCCGTACGCACGGGCGCGAGGGGCTCGCGCGGACCCTCGGCGCTGTCTTTTTCATGTTGTTACTTTTAAACCCTTTATTTCTCCAATTTCTCCGAGATAGGGTTTTGAAGCTTAAGAGTTGTACTTTCCAATGGTGTAGTTTATTTTAAAAAAAAAACATGATATACTTTGAGAAAAATTGCTTTCAATATTCAACTCGAGTTTTCGTCCGGAAGAACGCGTTTCGCAATAAAAACAATGGCGCAATTGGAAAGAGCAGAAAAAATCTATCGATATAGATCCTTGGTTTTTTTTTTCAAAGACGCAGCATACGATTATGAGCGAGTTAAACAGAGCGCCTTTTACGCGAAAAAAAGGCACCGCGCGTGCTCGGTGGCCCGTTTCTGCTGGACGCTCCCACATATATATATATACATATATATATATATATATATATATATATATATATATATATATATATATATATATATATATATATATATATATAAAAAGAAAAATGTATTTTGTATTTTGTTATATTTATATACTAACTAAGATGTGTGAAATGTAAAACTGGAAGACGTTCAAAGCTGTAAGACCCTCGGCGCTGTCTTTTTCATGTTGTTACTTTTAAACCCTTTATTTCTCCAACTTCTCCAAGATAGGGTTTTGAAGCTTAAGAGTTGTACTTTCCAATGGTGTAGTTTATTTTGAAAAAAAAACACGATATACTTTGAGAAAAATGGCTTTCAATATTCAACTCGAGTTTTCGTCCGGAAGAACGCGTTTCGCAATAAAAACAATGGCGCAATTGGAAAGAGCAGAAAAAATCTATCGATATAGATCCTTGGTTTTTTTTTCAAAGACGCAGCATACGATTATGAGCGAGTTAAACAGAGCGCCTTTTACGCGAAAAAAAGGCACCGCGCGCGCTCGGTGGCCCGTTTCTGCTGGACGCTCCCATATATGTACATATATATATATATAAAGAAAAATGTATTTTATATTTTGTTATATTTATATACTAACTAAGATGTGTGAAATGTAAAACTGGAAGACGTTCAAAGCTGTAAGGCTTAAACTAATTCAGACTAACAAGTACTTTTTCAATTAATATCGTTAATCATAATTCGTAATCCTTTATTATATTAAAGGGTGATAAAGATATTCAAAGTACAAAGATATATAGATATATAAAGAAAAATGTATTTTATATTTTGGGCATGGTTAGGTTTGTGCACATAAGAATTATGCACATATTTATTGTGCACACTTTAGCATTGGAGTATACACATAGATATAGATATACACCAATGCTAAAGTGTGCACAATAAATATGTGCATAATTCTTATGTGCACAAACCACACCATGCCATATTTTGTTACTATGTAACTAAGATGTGTAAAATGTTTATGTAAAACTGGAAGTCGTTCAAAGCTGTAAGGCTTAAACTAATTAAAACTAATATACTAAGGAATAGGCCGCAGGTAAGTACCTGGGCAGTAGAACCGTTAACGGCCTATTCCTTAGTATATTCTACCATGACTGCCATTAGCTGCAAACAACTACATAATTAAAACTAACGTGTAGTTTTTCAATTTGTATCGTTTATCATATTTCGTAATCCTTTATTATATTTCACTACTTTATTAATTCCAAAAGTTTTTTTATCCTTTTAGCTACCTCTTAGAGGAGGCTTTGTAATAGTAAAATTTTAAGTTTCGGTAAATCGCTCTAGAATTATGATTAAGTAGAGGTGTTTGATGTTTGAATCACTTAATTTTAGAAAATGTATGATGGATGTGTGCGTGTGTGTGTGTGTGTGTGTTCCGATTTTAAAATTTTTATTTTCTTATTGTCTATTATAGGTAAACATAAATAACTTCATATTTTTTACAAGCGTCCTTCGCTTTATAGTTTTTATTACCTATAACTGAATTCTCGAATTTTTAAGATGTATAATAAACCTTAATTACCAATCTACAACCGTCTTGGTGGCGAATGACCTGTTGTACTTCTATTTTTGGAATACTGACCTATTAATCGCTATCTTAAGGTATATCTCGCCGTGTGGAAAGTGTAAATATAATTAAGCCAGGGAAACCCTTATCCCATCTGGAGTTCATGACCATCTGTCCAGCTCACATTCCCGCATTTACTATAGTAATATTTATAGGAAGATTTGGCCTTTAGACGTATGTATCTTATTTTTCTCTTATTTTTTAAACTTTAGGTCAATTTTTCTAGTTAAAAGTATAGACCCTAATAGCACCTAACCATTTTTAAAACGTGCTTTGAAACATTTTTCAACGTTTTTGAAAATTTTATTGAATATGTTATAATAATAATATTACAAGTTAGCTTCATATAATTATAAAGTTCAGTCTACAGTATTGTCAAAACTTTGAAAAAGTAATTTCATAAAAGTAAGTAAAGTAAGTTCGATAAAAGCGTCTTCGCGCTCTATTAGCCCCGCGCGCTATGCAGTCAGGCCGCATGAGTGAGCCTGTGCCGCCGGCCGCCGCGCGCGCGACCCGACCGCCCGGCCGCGTTCACGGTAAAACGGGGTGATCGCCACCGTCCAGCGACGTGTACGCCACCACAGCGCGGAGGGCTGACAGCCACCGCGCGGGCCAGTGTCGTCACGCTCTCGCGCGGTGGAGGAGTGCACAGATGGCGCGTCTGACTGCGGACACGGCGCAGAGCCGTGTCCGCTTCTCTCCGTGTGTAAACTTGAAGAGTACCAGCTACTCCGAAAGTCTCTCAGTGTACATGAATTACGCAATTAACACCAGGATTCAAGCGACAACGCGCGTGTCGCCGGCATTTTTGAATTTTGGCGGGAATCCGCGTCCAGTAAAGAGTCTGCGCAGGGAAATAGAGGGAGCACGTCCGGTATTAAGAGTGCCGCCGGAAGTTTGGGTCGATAGAATTAAACGATTAGATGCGTTGCGAGATTTGGTAGCGAGACAAATCGATCAGGCGCGTGAGAAGCAGACGTGAGAGTACAGTAAAAACAAGCGTGACCTTCAGTTTAGCGAGCGAGACCTGGTGATGCGGCGAACTCACCCATTATCTAGTGGAATCAATAAGTTTTCCGCGAAATTAGCACCGAAATATGAGGGACTGCTAAAGATTGTAGAGATTAAATCGCCGACGGTTTACGTTCTCGGGAGTGTAGGTGGGAACACGCGGCGTATCGCCAAGGCACACGTATCGGAACTTAAGCGATTCATTCTCCCTAGGGTTGTGAAAAATATATCTTAAACAAATATCTAATTCATTTGTGTTTTCTAGGATTCATGGAAAGCGAGCCACACACGTCTGCAGAGGGAGCTGAGGCGAGGCCGCCTTCCCCCTCGGGAATGGAGAGGCCACCAACTCCCCGTAATGACGAAGTTGCGCCAAGAGTCCGGGAGGAGCGCCCAGAGTCCAGCCGCAGTTGGTATGAGCAGTCTGAAGAGGAGAGAGCGGCTGGGACCGTCACTGTCGGCTTCGCCGACGCGATATTCCTACAGGCCACCGACAGGATCGAGGCAATGGAGATGGAGCGTAAGGCCGCTCAGATGCATACGCGAGCAGCTACACGATCCCATCGCAATAGAGGACGAGGAGCACGTCGACGAGGAGACGTGCAGTGACGCCGAGAAAGAGGAGGCAGAGCTGACGAGGGCTCTGGATTGCGCAAGTGTGGAGGGGAGCAGGCGAGCGAAGGACGAACTCGAGCGCTACTTCCTTGATGTCAGCGACGAGGAACCGATGGAGCTTGTAGAAAGCCGGCCCAGTTGCGGCAGGAGCGCGCACAGCCGCAGCAGAGAGAGGTGGCGCCGCCGCGTATAAGTAGGACCCCAGAAGCGCCGCGCACGCGGATGCAACCCTAATCATCAGCAGACGATTGACGAATACGTGTCGCGGCGTCCGTCCTTACTGCTTGAGGAACATCCTGGTGCGCCATGCAGGTGGGAGCGCCCGGCAACACCACCCATGCCACGCGAGGTGAGGCCGCGTCAACAGTGAGACGAGCGACATTGAGTGGTGCCAAGAGAGCAGCTCGCAGCTGCGTAATCCGCCCGTCCCAACGGCGTGATATTTGGTGGGCTGAGGCCCATCCCAACAGACCCAGCAGTGGACCCGCCGGTGCACAATTGCTGGCAAAATGGTCATGATCAAACGCGGTGCCCCCGTCCAAAAGTAAGGATGTTCTGCTATAATTGCGGGAGGGACGGCGTTGACCTTGAGGTATACCCACGGTGCAGTGCAGCGCATGAACAGTTTTGTAGCGGTGACCTTCGCCCATGAGCAACGAATCCAGGAGGAATTTCGATAGGCGTAATCGCGAAGCGTTGTGCATGGAGGAGGAGAGGCGAGCCGCTATGCAGAGGGAGCAGCTAAGAGCAGAACAAGAGTGGCGAGCGCGCACTGAGAGGGAGGTGGGTGCGCGCCACAACTATCAATACCACGTTATGGCGGTCGGACAGTTGCACGACCACCCAGCACCTTCGCAGCAACTGCAGGCCCTGATCCGTCGCCAGGATGCGCTTGCAGAGGCGGCGTGCCTCGTCGATGGGCTGCACAACCTGCCGCAAAACGCACGGGATGCGGTGGTGCGAGTCGTTGAGGTCTCTCTGCGGAGACGGCAGTAGTTTTAAGTAGTGTAAAGTAATAAATAAGCCATTAGTATAGCCAAGAGATGGGATGATTAAAGGCCACCTCCGAAAGATGTGCGAAGGCCAGGAGCGCGGCGCGTAAATGAGAGTAGATCTTGCAAGCCATCAGTGATGCCATTGCGGAGAGAGATCTCATGAATATAGGAGTCGGCTTGTGTTTGCGCCGGCGAACGCAAGGCCTAGCGAGTGGGAGTGCGACGACCCGATAGTCGTGTATGTAGGAATGAGTGACCGGGAAATTTTGAAAATGGGGCGCTTTCGGCGGCTGGAGCCAGACACAGCGCTGTGCGAACGCGAAGGAGATAGATAGATAGATAGATATTTATTTATTGTGTAAGGATCACAAAGTGTACAAAATATAAAATAATACAGTAAAAACGCTAAAGTTAAAATATAAAACAAGGATATCACAAATTAATTACTTATAGATGATATCACAGTCAAAATAATACTAACGGTATCGGTAGTGATATCACAGAACATATACTTAAAGAAGGTGATATCACAGTCAAAATAATACTGAAGGTAACCATAGTGATATCACAGATCAAATACTTATAAAAGATGATATCACAGTCAAAAAATAATACCGACGTGTACAAAAGTGATATTACAACCGCCGAGTGTGATCACAGTCAAAGTTATAAAATAATACTGAAAACAGTAAGTCACAGTGGCGAATACAATAATAAAAACACAATATTAACAAAAAAAAAAGATTTTAAAATACCTATCTGTCGAAAATACTAAAACTATAATTATACTAAAACTCATGCATTCATCTATCACATTCACTCGTCCAGTCATTCTTATAAATTACAGTCATACAACTAACATAAGAATACAGGACAGAACGAATAAATTGCGTAAATAGGACAGAACGAATAAATAGTGTAAATGGGACAGAACGAATAAATAGTGTAAATGGGAGAGCAGAGAATACATGTATCTGTCCCTTTCGAGGTGCCCTATTCTAGGTCAGATAAGTGCCTCTTTACTGCGCGCTTGAACCAACTGAGAGACGGTAAATTTCGAATCTCAGTGGGTAGAGAGTTCCATAAATGCGCTCCTCGCATCTGAAATGATTTAAATCCGTACGATTTGTGCATCAGAGGGGGCTCAAGTTCTTTTATCACTCCTCTTACATTATCCTTGGGTACATATCTAGTAAACAGACCTACTAGACAGTCCGGGACATTCATACGCACGATTTTGTACATCAGTACAGCCATGAAGTAGTATCTCCTAGAATCAGTACGTAGCCAACCCAACAAGTTTCTGTGGGGAGTGATGTGATCGTCCCTCCTAAGACCCACTACACACCTCACACCTGAATTCTGCAGGACCTGCAGTCGGATTCGCAGCTCCTGAGAAGCGTTCAACAGTACGACAGAACAATAGTCCAGATGAGGGAAGAGCAGTGCTTCAACAAGCCGTTTACGAAGAGTCTCGGTAGTATACTTTCTGAAGAATCTCAGATGGTACATGAAGCTATTGCATTTTTTAGTTATTTTATCTACCTGGTTTTTCCAGGTTAGTCCAGAGTCCAGTACTACACCGAGACTCTCAACAGAGTCGGAGAAGGGAACCTTTGTGCCACAGCCCATATCAATGCAGAGCGAGGAATCACTTTTAACGCTATTAACGTATCGATTTCTACCGAAAACAATCGCTTTCGTCTTACCTGCATTGAGTTTGAGTGAGGCACCAGTCGCCAATTCTGAAACTGCCCTTGCAGCTCGCTGGATCAATGCTATTCCCTCACCCAGTCCATCACGTCGACTTTGACAATAAACTTGCAGGTCATCTGCATATAATAGATGTTGAACACCCAAAGTGCCGAGAACCCCCGTCAGGTCATTGATATAGAGACAAAACAACAAAGGTCCTAGTACTGATCTCTGTGGGACTCCTAAGTTAGTACTGAGCCATGATGACTCTCCAGAAAATTTAGAGGATACACGTTGCATCCTGCCTTCAAAGTAGGAGTTAATCCGCATGAGGGCAGCCGTAGAGAACCCCATCAATCTTAACTTCTCAAGAAGTCGAGAAGGTAGGATAGTCGAAAGCCTTGCTAAAATCAAACAGCAGAAGAATTGTCATCAGTTTTTTGTCCATGCCTGTTCTTATGTCGTCCGTTAGTTTAAGTAGGGCCGTTTGCGTGGAATTGAATCGTCGAAAGCCAGTTTGGTTTTGGTCAAGTATTTTTGAAGTCTCAAGATGCTCCATCAGCTGTGAATCTGCAATCTTCTCCAGCACCTTAGAAAGAAAGCAGAGTATGGCAATAGGTCGGAAATCTGAAGGAGATGACGGTGCCCCACTTTTTTTCAGAGGAACTATGTTTGCCCTCTTCCAGAGGGCTGGGAAGACGTTGGTAGTCAAAGAGGAGTTGAAGAGCTTGACCAAGAAGTTGCCGATGACTGGCAGTGCTTTTACAATGACATTTTGCGGAATGCCGTCCGCTCCGCGTGCCTACGACGAGAAGTGAGATATCGCAATAACTACATCGTTAAAATTTATAGGTTTAAAGGAAAAACCATCGGAATTACCCATGGAGATAATTCTGCGACATATCTCACTATCATCATGCGGAGAGACCGAAACCCCGGCAAAGTGACAGTTAAGCTCATCTGGAGTCAATCCATTCAGATCCTCAGAGTGCTAGGGTAAGGCCACGCAACTCTTTCCACACATTACCATCTGATAGGGCATCTAAAAGTCTGGCTTGAAGGTAGGACGTCTTGGCGAGGTCAATTTGTTCGTCAAGTTGTTTCCGTAGTATGACAAATTCATCATATAAAACTTGTTGCCCGGTCCGCTTGTAACGTCTGTAAAGCGTGTCACGTCCACGGAGAAGCTGGGCTAGCTCCGCATCAATCCACGGCAATCTGCCCTTTTTAGGAGCAACAGTTTTCTCCGGGGCCAGGATATCCATAGCCGCCGTCAGATTGGTGAAAAGACAGACCAGAGCTTTCTCAGTGTCAACGACGTCAGCATCAAAGCATGTCCAGTCACAGCAGCCCAACTGAGCCACAAGATATTCAGGGGCTATATTTTTATAATCTCTGTAAGTAAAGTTAGTCTTTTTTGGCACAACTGAATTGAGCTTGATGGTAACATCTATAATCTATAAGGTTGTTACCGCTGTGAAAGTTAGCTGGAATGTTTCGGCCGCTGATGATTGTGTCATTATCATCAATGAAAATGACATCAATCCAGGTGCCAGATAATCTTTTAAAATGCGTGGCACCGTGCTGGACCAGCTGCAATGACAGCTCAGACGCCAAATTGCGAACAAACTTCGCATCATGTCTGCCACTTTAGAGGTCGGCATTGAGATCTCCCATGATTATTTTGTGACTATAGTCACCTGACACGGATCACAATGCATTGACAAGATTCGAGTTTTTTAAAAAGGCAATTTTTGGAGGTCTATAAATTACTGCAACAAGAATAAGAGGATTTTGACAATTGCTGATGGAGCAAAAAAAAAATTCTGGCAGTTTAGGTTTTCCCTTCCGCTCAGTGCCGGAGGTTGCTAGAACCTCACAGCGCAGGTGCTCTCTCACGAACAAGGCTACTCCTCCGCCATTAACATTGCGACCCTACCTAATAACTTTAAAACCGGAGATCCGAATGACGTCATCCGAAACAGCCGAATCCGAGGAGAGAGAGAGAGCGCCGCTCGCACTTTACTTCTCGCCGGAACACCGAAGAGGAGAGAGTGCGCGCGCGAAATATCTGTCCCTCGATAGTGCGTGAGTGCGAGTGAAAATCACCATCGTCACGAGCTGTAACCTAGAGAGAGGGACCAAGTGCTGCACCGGCGCGGAGCGAGAGCGAGAGGACGAGCAGCTGCCTCAACGGCGAGAGCGCGATCGAGCCGAGAGGAAGAGTTGCTGCGCCTTCCAGTTGGAGAGGCCAGGACTAGTACAGGGTATTTACAGTGTGTAACAGCGAGACAGAGAGAGAGGGAGAGAGAGAGCAAATTTAAAACTACCTCGAGCCAGTGGAGCCGTCGTTCCCAGCGAGGAAGGAAGGACTGCAGCGGTCATGCAGAGTGCCGCGAAAAGCGCGAAGCCTGTGAACCCTGCTGCCCGGGAAGGAGAACGTAGACCACCCCATCGCGGAGTGAGTCTCAAGACGGGCTTGCGTGTGCGAGTATCTCCTCATCTGGCGCCGTATAACTTCGGCCAGGAGAAGGCGTAGGTTGATTGTTTAAGAACTGTTGCGTGCGCGGGTAATTCGGGACGCGCGAAGTGTCGCAATTCTTATATGATCTCTTAAAAAGTTATGAAATCTACCCGTGTCAAACCAGCCTCTGAATTGGCCCCTTGTAGAACCGGCGGTTGAGTTGACATCTTCTCGAAGCGGCCGCTGAGTTGGCACCTTCTTATTCCGGAACCACGATCTGTAGCCTTATCATAACTAACGATTTGAAAACAGTGTTGACAAAATTTTCACCGCAAATATCACTAAAATTTATAGACCAAGTAATTTTATGATCTTGATAAAATTTCACGCAAATATTGCAAATATCACATACAAAATAGTCTATAAATCTTAAGCTACATCATGTCGTTCTCGAAAAATTGCGATTTAAAAAAAATTGAAATTATTTTAACTTCAAAATCTACACGTAAAAAAATTTCAAATTATTAAGCCAATTTTGCTCTAGTTATCATGCGGCAAAGAAAATCACTTTTTAAAATAGGAAAATTGAAAAGTAATGTTTATTTATACTACTGAATTCTCTCTCTCTCTCTCTCTCTCTCTCTCTCTCTCTCTCTCTCTCTCTCTCTCTCTCTCTCTCTCTCTCTCTCTCTCTCTCTCTCTCTCTCTCTCTCTCTCTCTCTCTCTCTCTCTCTCTCTCTCTCTCTCTCTCTCTCTCTCTCTCTCTCTCTCTCTCTCTTAAGCTTTCTTAAGCTCTTAAGCTCTCTTAAGCTTTCTCTCTCTGGACGGGTAAGTGTCAGCACCGTTTGCTTCTGCTCCTGCTTTACTTACTGAAAGACCATTACACTCTTCGGAGTGCTTTTTTCATAGGGAAGTGGCTCCAACGGCTCTCGAGCTCTCCGCCTAAGGGCCCATGCTTTTCATGGTGTTCTATGAGCTAGGCGTTGCTTTTCTGCAAAGGACGCTTACTCGAACCTCCAAAGCCAGCAAACCGTACCATCTTTTCACGGGTCTCGGCTGTCATTGTTGGTGAGAGCAGGATCGGAGGAATCATCGCTCCCACCCACACATCACAATCAACTAACCATCGCTCCAGCACAGCACTGCACCGCACTGCAGGCCAGCACACGATTTGCACTTGAACATCGCAGCACAATGGCAAGATTTTCAAATCTTCCAAGCTAACCGCCAGCAGACAGCAAGCGGTCAACAACATCAGCAGAAGTGATCGTGTTTTTGTTTTGTTTTGCTGTGGAACATGGATCGAAGGTGCGCGGTGTATGGTGAATCATGAACGAGGCTGGGATTGTGCCCGATATGTCACCGGCCATGCCATTCGAAATGCTCCGGCAAGCGAAAGGGTGCCCCATGCGACCTGTGCCGTACGAAGGAGCAGCCGAAATCAGCGAGGTCGTCGAACTTCGCCATGCCAAGGAGTGCGCAGGTGAGCACGCGTGCGTCACTCTCACAGCGATGTACGCCCAACATATCTATTACTGCCGCCCCCCACCGTCGCTCACCTCTTGGCTCATCGACGCCGGCTGATAAACCTCCTGCGCGTAACACCAGCGCGAACGCCCCTAGCTCGCTGCGTGGTGCCAGCGCTGAGTCTGCGGAGCGGGCTGCCGGAGTACATGGGCCGGGTGAACTAGAGAGAGGTGCCGAGCGGATCAGCTACTCGCAGGCGCATAATGCACAGCTGAGTACCAGCGCCAGGCGGATCGCTGTAACTCAGCCCCTACCATCCGCTCATTTGAACAGAGAGTTAGAGAAGACTGAGCCATCGGCGGACAATAACTCTGACAAGCCATCTTCCGTCACCGCTCACTCACTACCCCCACCGCAGGGGGATGTAAACGTGGGTGCTACGTATGTTTATATCCCTATGAGTACACTGGATCATTTTTTTCAATGGTTTGACATGATCCAGAAGCAGCTAGACAATCTAAAGCTCCCTGAGAATCGGGGATTCGTGTCGACCGACGCTATTAGCACATCCAATGATGAAAATTTAAGTAAGAGCACGCAGCTGCTCACATGAATCTCCGCTCTCGAAGAGCAAGTGAGAAAACAAACTACTTTACTTGACTGCTTTAACGCTAAATGTGATCTGCTTCTGGAGAACAATTCTGTATTAATATCTAAACTTGACAAAGCATTTAGCAGCTCTGAATGTATCCAGTGTGCTCGTAGAGGTAGTGCGGAATTAGATTTAGGTGTAGATTTAGAATTATTGAAAACCAACAGGAAGATATGTGACGCTGATGGCTCCACCCACTCTGTCAGCAACAACATGCTGCAATTATATCCCTCCTCGCGGCCTGGCCCTGGGACTTCATCAACGGGTTTTGGGAGTGATGGTTCTGAGTGCTGTGAGGTGATTCTCAATGGAATTTTAAGAAAAGATTATGTTGATAACACTGAACTAACCCATGCTTTCGCAGTGCTCAAAACAGTCCTCCCTTCTTTAAGAAGAGATAACATCTTAAAAGCACGCGTGGTGCAGGTCCGGGACCAGTCCTTGAGGAACGGAGGTGAAGCAGAGGTGGGCTTGATATCGGAATCCGACGCATTACCCTCTTGCATAGTTAGGCGCTCGGCAGTTCGAGCTTGGTCAGAGACGTAATGAGGGCTAAGCGCTCGCTTGCTAATAACTACATCATAAAATTATTATCAATGAGATGTTGCCCCATGACAAATTCTAAACATTTAAAAGCTTAAGATCCATAGCCCAGAGGCTGGGCTTTAAATACATTTGGCACTCGGGCGGCAGATTTCTGGCCAGACGAGGGGGTGGTGAGCGAGCGCATGTCTTCACCACTGCTACCGATCTACAAGTCATTCAAATGGCGAGCCAATCTGCTTCAAAACAACATCTGCCTAACAGTAAAGTAAACGTAACAAGAAATGCATCATGCAACTTAGCAAGTGGAAGGCAGGAAGCAGAACAGGGTGTCAGATCGAAGCAGGCATCATGACTGGGATCGACTACTACAAGTATGCCGGGGAGTGAGGATTCTCTCAAGGCGGGCTTTCTGAACATCAACTCGATCAGGTCGCGTCTTGATAATCTACGATTGTATCTTGCGAAAAATCCCTCTTATCATCTCTTTGGCATAGCGGAATCGTGGTTGGGCCCGGACGTCGATGAAAGGGTCATTCAAATTGGTGGCTACTCAGTACTGGGGCAAGATCGCAATACGAATGGGGGCGGAGTTGCTCTGTATGTACGAAGTGATTTCAAAATCTCAAAATTAGCATTGCCTAATACTCAGGGTTTAGGAAGACCTTCCATACCAGAGTATTTATTTTGTAGTGTACAGCGGGGCTCCGACGCACCCATTCTGGTCGGCGTCATCTATAGACCCCCCACATTGCCATGCAAAAGAACACCGACCTTTTCGACGTATTGCGGGATCTTTGCGGGGAGTACAGTCATAAATTTATCATGGGGGATTTGAATGCTAATTTGTCATTGTCGTCCGATGCTGATGCATATACCATCAGAAATCTAGTAAAAGAGCTGTCTCTACAAATTGTTCAGTACGGCCCAACACATCACAAATCTCCAGCATCTCACACATAGATCGACTTGATTCTAACAGACGAAAATGACGAGGTGCTTAACTTTAAGAATGAATGTTTGCTCAGGTTTGGTAAGCACGCTATTATTGTTGCTACTATTAATTATTTCGTGCCACCGCCTGTAAGAGATTTCTTCTCCTACAGAGATTACAAAAATATCTGTCCAAACACATTTAATGAATTGCTGGCAAGCTGTGACTGGGCAAGCATGAGTTCGGTTGAATCCGATTTGGAGGGAGCGTTACATTATTTAAATTCGAATTTAAATTATGTCCTTAATATCTTAGCGCCTCTAAAAACTGTTAATCCTAAAAAAGTAAATGCTCCTTGGATTGGTTCCGAGCTGAGGCAGCTGATTAACAAACGCAATGCGGTCCATAGACGTTACAAACGTACTGGGCGCGCCGCTGTGTTGGGTGAGTTCCTCAGACTCAACAATGAAGTCGACTTACGCAACTCGCAAGAGCGTAACTCCTTCCTTCATAAACGTCTCACTGCCGCTCTTGACGATAACAAGGACATATGGAAGGAAATGCGTAAACTCGGCCTTCTACCAAAGCGTAGAGAGGATGATCTCCATGGCTTCACGCCGGGGGAGCTGAACGCTCACTTTACCGGGATCTTCGTGTCTCCTCTTGAAAACATCGACGAAGCAATGGACGTCATTTTGCCTGCGACAGAGGAAGGTTTCTGTTTTAAACCAGTTACCTTGAGTGACGTAGTCCTTGCAATATCGCATTTCTCCTCGCAGGCAAAGGGAGTAGACGAAGTTCCCCAGAGTATAATCGTGAAAGCTTTACCTATAATCGATGAATTTTTAGTCAGGATTTTCAATACCTCTTTTGCGCAGGGAGTTTTTCCTAGCTCTTGGAAGCAAGCACAGGTAATTGCTCTTAAAAAGAAGCTAGCGCCATCTACCATTTCGGACTTTCGTCCTATAGCATTACTGTGCCTTCTCTCCAAAGTGCTTGAAAAGATTGCCCATAACCAAATCACGGAGTATCTTAATAATAAAAATTTACTAGACCCCCTCCAGGCCAGATTTCGACAGCACCACAGCACTCAGACGGCACTTCTCAAGCTGACTGACGACATTCGTTTAGCCATTGACAACAGAAAACTGACGCTACTGGTACTATTCGACTTTAGCAAGGCCTTTGATACCATTTTACCGACAAAACTATTGCGTAAACTCAGTCAGCTAGGGTTCTCAAGGTCAGCTCTCCTGTGGATCAAATCGTATTTACAAGGTCGCATCCAAATGGTCATCTCTAGCAAAAGTGGCAATTCTGATTGGCTAGGTACTAACCTAGAAGTTCCACAGGGTTCTGTTCTGGGCCCTTTGTTTTTCTGTCTTTACGTCAATGACTTACGAGACGTACTTGACGGTGATACTATCAAACATATTTTCTACGCCGACGACCTACAGATTTACCTACAGACTACCAAGGATAAAATCTTGGAAGGCATTGCTCAGCTATCCAATGCGGCGCGAACGGTGGCTGGATGGGCGGAGAGCTCTGGTTTGCATCTCAATGCTGGCAAGACAAAAGCGATCGTGTTTGGCTCCAAAGTTGGAGTTAATCATGTGAAACCATTGGATTTGCCGGGTATTGGTTTGCGATCTGGGGAACTCATCCCATTTAGTAGCGAAGTCGTGAGTCTTGGTGTTACACTTGACAGCAAATTAACATGGAAACCTCATATTGATCAAATTGCTAAGAAGGTTAATAAAGCCCTTTATAGTTTGAGGTTTATTAGGGCATGCACCACTGAGACTCTCCGCAAAAAATTAGTCGAGTGCCTTGTTCAGCCACACCTTGATTATCGTACTGTAGTCTACCTAGACTCGTCAGCCAAGCAGCGTGAGAAAGTGCAACGGTTGAGCAATTCTTGTGTGAGATATGTCACGGGAGCTAAGAGGGATGAGCATATCACCCCCTATAGGAAACGCCTGGGCTGGCTTCGTATGGACTCACGTAGGCTCTATTTTGCAGCATTATTACTATACAAATTATTAAGGATACGTGAGCCATCATATTTAGCTGCGTTTTTCACGAAGCATAAGCCTAGGCCGACCAGTAGGGGAATGCAGCCGGAGCTTGAGTTTCCAGCCATAAATTATAAAACGGGTGATAAGGAGTTTTTTGCCTAAGGTGTTCGTATATGGAACTCCCTCCCTCCCTGCATACGTTACCTACCCTCTTGGTGGGAAAGGAGCCTTCCAAAAACTTCTAGTAAATAGACCGTGTAATTTTATTCTGACTTATGACTCTGCCAAGTGGCATTATACGGTGACATTAGCCTAGGATATATAAGGAACTGTGATATTTTTATTTTTATTTTTATTTTTATTTTATTCTATTTTTATTTTATTTTTATTTTATTTTTATTTTAATTTTAATTTTCATTTTTAAATTTGCTTTTACTCTTACTTTTTTTACTTTGTATACTTTTACTTTTGGCAAAACTATATTAATTGTATTACAAAATGATATTTATTTATTTATCTATTTATGTATTTGCGACCTTTGTTATATTTTATTTTTATATTTGTCTCTGTCTTGATTTTATTTCGTATTTTGAAATTGTTTTAATTTGACTTTGTATCGTATATTTTATTATTTCGCTTGTTGTTATATGTATCAAGTTTTGCCCTACAGGCGAATAAAGAGATTCTCTCTCTCTCTCTCTCTCTCTCTCTCTCTCTCTCTCTCTCTCTCTCTCTCTCTCTCTCTCTCTCTCCTTCTCTATCAACATCCGACAAACTGAGTATCAAAAAGTTTAATGAGAGCTTAAATATTTTTTTTAATACTATCAACATGTTAAAAAAATGATTTTTTTAAGTAAGTTTTAACAATACAATTCATATAGTCCTTTTATTTCATTGAATCTCATCTATTCAATAAGCACCCTACAAATAGTAATAATTCTTTTCATGACTGTACAAATAATAATATTGTTAATACAAAACTTTCTACGAATCTCTAAAATAAGGCAAGTATAGACGATTTTTCTGTATAATCTATAAAGTAATAATATTTATGATTTTTTAAAAGAAATCAAATAAATACCAGTCAAAAAGTCTTTCACTTCTTCCACGCATTGTATGCTGAATAAATTATATGTAAGTAAGAACATTCAAATTATTCACTGCAAATCAAACAAACAAATTCTGGGAAATCAGTTATCGACAGTCCAGTAATGCAAACAACTCTCGGAAACCACTGTATGACTGTTCTCATAAATGTATTCAAAATTGTTCATCCTTCTATAGAAGAAAGTACTGAAATCAATTTATTGTAGGCAAGTACCGATATGTTAAATTAAATGACATAATGCAACTTTTCGTACCTACTCAAAAATATCCATCCTGCGGGCATAAAGTATTAGTTAACGCCCAACAGGCGGAATAGCTCACACACTCCTACAAAACTTTATAGAATCTACTCACTTTACGCCCGTGTGGGCAAAAATTATTTTAATTATGGCCGAATCCATCTCAAATCAGGTGGTCCGGGTATACCTATGTCACCGATCATTTTGGAATGAAACTATTGGAATGAACCATTCATGTTCTTCTCCAAAAATTATTTGACACGTATTTTTTTATTTTTTTTTTATCAAAATTTCATGCGTTCAGCGATACCGAAAAATTCCAAGAAAATTCTTATTTAGAAAAAAAATTTTTCAATGTAATTTTCAAACGGCTACTGTTTCACCAGTTTTTTATGCTCTTAAGCGTATAACAGATAATTTTACTCAGTTTTGAGCCCTCTTTCACGTTCTCTGTGTTGTTAAAAAAAAAATAAAAAATGCACGAGCTATGCACTTTTTACTGAAAAATGCACTTTTTAGAAAAATGCATTTTTCTCGAAAACCCCAATTTTTTTTTCACAATTTTCGTATATCGTGATAGAGGACCTAAATACCTATCTAGATGTATTTGTGAGATTCAGAACATTTGCACTGGGATAGCGATCACTAATGAAATAACACAGAAACAAATTTTTCACGCTTAACGCTTATATATAGTCAATGATATTAGAGTCAATATAAAGGTATTTATCTTTGTGCGTATGTAATATACAGTAGTTACACATAAGTATGTATTTATTTTTTATTTGCGTCTATTAGATTTGATATTTTTATACCATTTTTTTATTTTTATACCTATTCTACTACCTTTGTTTTTCTGCTTCATTGTTCTTAATTCAGGAAGCGGACGATCAGCGGCCTTTGCTGTCAAACAATGTACTTTATCATCACATGTTATTTTAACCCATATATGAGTTTTTTGAATTCCAGGATACTTTGGAGTTGTAAGCCAATCAATATTTCTTTCTTTTCTGAATTGTTCTATTTCAACATCTCGTAAATGTATTATTTTAACAGCATCAGTATATTTTTGAACATGTATTGCAAAATCATTTGCGTTTTGAACAGCTTCTTCAAGGGGCTCTCGAAGATTATGCGAAGTAGCATAATGCTTTATAAGTCTACCCACAGCATCTACAGCTCCTTTGCCGTGCCCAGTAGCAGAGAACAATCATTTTATATCATACGGTGCTCGTTTTAATTTATCTAATTAAAAGCGATTTTTAAAGTGACAAGCGGCGCCATCGGATACGATGGTAATTTTTTTAATTGAATCACAACAATTTTCTTTCAAGAATTTTATAATTTTTTGTACTGCTAGCAAAGCATACGCTGAATTATGTTTTCGGTCATCACTTATGACTGCGAAACTTTGTGTCGAATCCCCTTGATAAGACACTGCTGTGAAAATAGAAAGTTGTTCATTAACCCAATGATTTCCTTGAACAGCTTTATTATGAATCACAGCCTAGTTTTCAGCGAAGTCTATTTGAAGAACTAAATGATGTGGGTCTTTTTTAACATTTTCTCTTTCTGCTTTTATAGCTTTGCGTTGTATATTTTTTACATACATGTGAGTACTAACCTTCATGGTCCAAACCGAAAGTTCATCTTTAAAAGCAGAAATTGACAGTGTTTTTTTAATCAAGTTTCCATTATCCCACAAAGCATATGTAATTTCTTCTGTGTCTTTTATATCTTGGAGTTTTAAAACATGAATAGTAATTCCGTTACTGCCTGGACAAAGTTTACATTCCTGTAAATATCATAAATCAGATGGCTCAGAATACATTGTTGCGTTTATTATTTGTGACCGAATTTCATCCAACTCGGTAACGTTACTCTCTCTGAAATTAATTAAGCTCGTAAGAAATAAATCATAATTTGCGCAATAGATACAGAGACAAACTTCTTTGATGGGGGAAAGTAAGACATATTTTGGTCGCATACTATAAAACTTCGATTTACCAATTCTCAATTCGGGATTATCATTTTTAAATGCTTTATACGTTGCTTTCAGGCTTCGAGTAAGAAAACCTTTAACTTTCTACTCTTTCTTATCATTTATTTTAACGATAATAACGTCACTCTTATTGGGACGCTGTCTTGAACAATTAAAATTGTCATTTATATAATATTCCATAATAATTTTTTCGGTCCTTTCATCCATTGGATGGCCTGTGTATGCTTCTTGTTCGGAATAAACTCCCTTTTCTTGTGCAAGATTTTTCGCTCTTTCTATCATGTACATTGTTATGTCTGGAAATAAGGATGAAATTTCATTTTTCGTTAAGGATGAGGGTAGCAAAGTCAGAATTTTAATTTTTTAAACCAAGATTTTGTATCCATTCTGTACAATGGCATACAGTTGATTCGTTGCTGTTATAGAAACGTCATAAACATTGTTCAAGGGTATTAATTAATATTAATATTAAGGACAATGTTGAAAGTATATTTTTTTCTTTTTTTTTACGTAATTTTCAAGTGATTTTTCACGTATAAGATTTTTTCTCATAAGAGGCGATACCGAACCTAAGAAAGATGTACTTGTTACATTATTAAATTCTTCGATGCGTTCTGGAGTACTTGGTAAAAAATCTTCATCTCTATCGACTACGTTGTCGGTAACTTCATTATCCGTTATAAATTCATTGTCAGTGCTACTCACCAATTTTAAAGCACGATTGTAACAATGTTGACACAGATATGTAGATGGTGTCAAAGGTAAATTAGGATAGAGGTGCTTCAATGGATGAGCAAGATCCTCAAGTTGTTTGGAACGTACGGAACTAGATTTGTAAGAGATTTCTTCGTGCTTGTGTAAAAAGGCTGCACATTTGATTCTCTCCGTTGAGTAATATTGAGACATCGTAGTTGAGTTGATAAGGTGTAAATATGTAATAATTTTCCAAAAGATGATGGTTTTAAATAAGACGAGATGTGTGATATATAGCAGAAACCGAACTTTTCTTTGTAAATGTTAAGTCAAACCATATCCATCTAGAGGGTAAATGTACTAGTACATAAACTCATACAAGTAGGCGCACGTTTATGTATATGTACGCACAAAGATAAGCATCTTTATATTAACCGTAATATCATTGGCTATATATAAGCATTAAGCGTGAAAAATTTGTTTCTGTGTTATCTCATTAGTGATCGCTATCCCAGCGCAAATGTTCTGAATCTCACAAATACATCTAGATAGGTATTTAGGTCCTCTATTACGACATAAGAAAATTGTGCAAAAAAAAAATTGGGGGTTTTCGAGAAAAATGCATATTTCTAAAAAGTGCCTTTTTCAGTAAAAAGTGCATAACTCATGCATTTTTTATTTTTTTTGAAAATAACATAGAGAACGTAAAAGAGAGATCAAAACTGAGTAAAATTATGTGCTACACGCTTAAAAGCATTAAAAACTGGTGAAACAGTAGCCGTTTGAAAATTACATTGAAAAATTTTTTTTCGAAGTAAGAATTTTCTCGGAATTTTTCGGTATCGCTGAACGCATGAAATTTTGATAAAACAAAAAAATAAACAAATACGTGTCAAATAATTTTTGGAGAAGAACGTGAATAGTTTCATTCCAAAATAATCGGTGACATAGGCATACGTGGACCACCTGATTGGAGATGGATTCGGCCTTATATACTTTACTATCTTTTACTTCTTGTAGTAAATGAATGCTGAACAAATTACATGTGAGTACATTCAAATCGTTCATTGTAAATCAAACAAACGAAAGTTGTGAAATCAATTACCGATAGTCAAGTAATGAAAACAACTCTCCGAAACAACTGTATGACTATTCTCAGAAAAGTATTCAAATTTGTTCATTTTTCTATACAAATTAAACACAAGAAAGTACTGAAATCAATTTATTGTAGTCAAGTACTCATAAGTTCACTTGACTGACATAATACAACTATTGGTATGGTGCGTGAAAAATTACATTTTACGCCCTCGTTATAACTTCAAAAATATTCAGCCAGTGGGCATAAAGTATTACTTAACGCCTAAGTGGCGCAATAGTTCACGTACTCCTAGAAAACCTTATAGAAACTAAGCACTTTGCATCCGTGTGGGTGAAAATATTTTTATAACTATTATGCCTTCTTTTCATTTCTAAAATTCATAAGAATTTTTTCAGATATTTGTAGAAATTTCATTTTCTAATTTTATAATTTTTCCCGTCTAAAGTTAACATTTATATATCACCGACTCCCTCTGATTCGATATTCGCCGTGCTGATTCTATTTGTACTTTGAATTAAAGTATACATTTCGCAATCGAAGATTTATAAATTTTAACAGTAAATGGAACTCTTGAGTCAGCCAGATATTTAATTTGTTTTCAGCATGCATTTCGTCAAAATTTTGCAACACATCAATACAGCAAACTTTAATAGTAAATGGAGCGCTTGAGGCGGCCAGATATCTAATTTATTTTCAGCCTGCATCTCATCAAAATTTTGCAACACATCAATACCTGTTCGCGACGATAAATCAGAGTAAACACTCATGTACGTTCATGTATGTATCCTCTTCGATAATTGTCTTGTCTAGTTTTGTAATCTCCTTATTGCTATATGAACAATTTTCTTAGGTATGGCCCTCACACCGTCTGCATGGGTAGCAGAGAAGACCAGGTCGGTATAAGTAGCAGACGAGACCAGGTTTGTCACAGGCTAGAGCATGATGTCCAAGCTCTCTGTAATGATAACAATTGTCTCGAGGACGGGCAAGTATTGCTGGATCTTTCTTCCTCTCTTGCCCCGTCGACTGCCTCGTCCAGTTGATTTTAGTGCTTCTTTTTAAGTCGTCCAGCTGGTCTCTCCCCATTAACTCGTCGA
Organism: Torymus aiolomorphi; assembly: GCA_036365515.1. Classification (NCBI taxonomy): domain Eukaryota; kingdom Metazoa; phylum Arthropoda; class Insecta; order Hymenoptera; family Torymidae; genus Torymus; species Torymus aiolomorphi. The sequence goes on along the minus strand of CM070874.1, from coordinate 238,908,806 downwards.
AGCTCTTCCAACTCAATAATATAATTTTTCAATTGTGCATAACTCAAATCCAAACTAGTATTATTTTTATTTATAAAATTATTATCACGAATCTGCGGTACATTCTCGACAATAACATTAAATAAGATATCACATATTTCGGTTTCATTCATGCTGCTCGTGTTTGATTTTATTTTATATTTACAGAAAATTTTCTACCTTTTTAATTTTTTAAAAATTATCTTTCTTTTCCATATTTCAATTCGAAATTATTTCACTTAAATATATAGCGTCAAAATTATTTTTCTCTTCGAAACACAAGTCCAAATTATTTCAGTTCAATATATATATCACGTCAAAATTGTTTTTCATTCACATCCAACTTCTCGATTATTATTATACTCCCAGAATTTTATGTGTTATTTGTTAAGAAAGAATTAAAAAATTCAATCTTCAGTCAATATTCCAGTATTCACCAACGCGGATCGCTTTTACCGACAAGCGCCTTATATACACGGTATATAAGGCGCTTATATACACGGTATATAAGGCGCTCAGATGACACGCTTTTTCGGCTCAGTATAGGTTAGCTATATGTGTGCGTAGACTCATACACCGTCCGCGCCTCATGCCCATATGTCGCTGTCGTACTCTCTCTAACCATATACCGTGCTCAAATTCCTATACACACTCACACTCATACAGAGCGCCCCGTCTCTGCTGCGTCCGACCGTCCCTTCGGCGTTCCTCGCTGCTCTTCGTTCACATGAGCGCGCTCGCGCGTCGATTTTGTTTTGATAGGCTCAAGCGTGTCGCACGATCACGCAGGCTTTTCCCAGAATTTTTAACCTTTCGATAACACTAAACTTTTGTTTTTCGAAAAGTTTGTTATTTGCTAAGCTATAATATCGTTCACGCGTCTAATTTTTCAATTTCATTCGCGTCAAAGTATCCGGATTTCACTTGCGTCAATTTTTAGATTTCACTCGCGTCGACTTATACACGTGTATCTGTGTATCTAGATCTCTTACCTCTGTTCTTTTCATTCTTCGTATTGATTAAATCAGCTCGTCGAAGCTCCCGCCGAGTCAAACATCCTTTTTGTGTGAGAAATCCCAAAGTCACAAAAACAGCCTCATGTCCGTCAAAGGTCGTACGGGAACCGCTCTCCGTCTCTCCGTTGTCTGGCTGAGCTGTATCTAGTCGACCCTTCCTTAAACGTCACTTTATTACACATACACATGACACAAATTAAACCCAAATAGATCGACAGAATCACCCAAGCGCTCAGGGGAAGCATGCTGGACCAATAATCTGATGGGATTATAAGGTTATTTATGGGTATATTCTCTCTCGTAAATAAAACACTTCAAACCTTTATTAAAATAAAACTATTTATTCTCATCCAATTTATAATCACTTCTACTATCGCTTCTAATCCTCTCTCGTCCAGTACAATACAAAACTTAAATTATTAATCTCAAGTAATTGAACACTTAATATAGAGCACGTGTGCTCTAGTCCGGCTCTAGCTCGGAAGTGACAAGCACGCGCCGGCGTTCGGCAAGCCGCACTATACGAAGCGGTGGCGGAAGGGGAGAGAGAGCACTCAGCGCAGCGACACTCAGCGAACTAAGAGTTCTACGCCCTTTTTCCAACATTTTGAATAGAACATTGAAACATGATAAGTAGGAGAATTCACTGTGGAAATTATGGGTCTGACTGGAAAACCGGCTTTGTGTATTTTAATCAGACCATAAGCTTTGGAAATATTGAATTTTTGAAGGATTGACCATAGTTGTTTTTTAACACCACAAAAATTCATTTTATTAAGCCATTTCACTAGATCGTTAGTTTTTCTTTCTAAGCTTGATAAAGGGTTTGATTTATTTTTTCATAACATTTTTGATCATGAAATAAAGCATCTGTTTTCTCTAGGTAACATGATTTTTTTATTATAATTGTAGTATCAGCTCTGGTTCTTAAAATATCAGGGTTCTGTTTTTCAAGGTCTATTTTTAGTTTTGTTTATGTATGAATTATTTGCTAGATCTAGCAAATAATAAAAATTGAACTGTTATATCAGGAAAGCACGTTTGGTGGAACATATAACATCTATTATAGACTATATGTTGACAAATATCGTCATTGATATGACTTCCAGTATTACGTGCTACCCTGATACCTCCTCTCAGTTTTGAATGGTTCGGCACTACGCCGCCCCACCTCTGTCGTATCCATATTTACTGTCATTACACACACACACACACACACACACACACACACACACACACACACACACACACACACACACACACACACACACACACACACACACACACACACACACTCACACCCACACACACACACACACACACACACACACACACACACACACACACACACACACACACACACACTCACACACACACACACACCCCACCCACCCACCCACACACACACACACACCCATCCACCCACACACACACACACACACACCCATCCACCCACACACACACACACACACACACACACACACACACACACACCAGCAACAGATTAGTATATAAAGGCCGAAATTCGCAATATAAACTATTGACGGAGCGGATTGTCTCCCGCAAGTACGCTTACTTGACTTAATAACAAAATGTAAGTTTGTTTCCCTCGATCTATTGAATTGTTTAACTTCATTGTATTTATTTTGTAAAAAGAAATTGTATAATTTGTTTAAAAATCGTTTTAACTTTAAGTGTTATGTTCAACATATTGTATTAAAAATGTATTTTTTATTTTGTTCAATTACTTTACAATTTTCCTATTTTAAAAAGTGATTTTCTTTGCCGCATGATAACTAGAGTAAAAATGGCTTAATAGCTTTGAAATTTTTTTTACGTGTAGATTTTGGATATCATTCAGACGTGTTCTTTGGCAAAAAGGATTGGTCTATAAATTTCAGAGATATTTGAAGTTAAAATATTTTCAATTTTTTTTAAATCGTAATTTTTCGAGAACGGCATAATGTATCAGCTTGAGATTTATAGACTATTTTGTATGTGATATTTGCAATATTTGCGTGAAATTTTATCCAGATCATATAATTACTTGGTCTATAAATTTCAGAAATATTTGAAGTTAAAATTTTGTCAACACTGTTTTCAAATCGCCATTTATGATAGGGCTACAGATCGTCGTTCCCGAATAAGAAGGTGCCAACTCAGCGGCCGCTTCGAGAAAGTGTCAACTGAGCTGCCGGTTCGACCAGGGGCCTGATTCTAAATGTGTCTCGGCCTCGAGACAACTGCTTTTCCTTTTAAAGGAGCTCCCTGATTGGTCTACAGCTCCGGATTTGGTGTGTCTCGACGTCGAGACAAATTTAGAATCAGGCCCCTGGGGCTAACTCAGAGGCCGGTTCGACAAGGGGCCAACTCAGCAGCCGGTTCGACAAGGGGCCAATTCAACGGCTGGTTCGAAAAGAGGCCAACTTATTCATTTCTTTTCTTTTCTAGATTTAGGTTGGCAATACGAAAATAGTAGCACACTATAAATACTAAGAAGTAACAATTTATTGTATTAAAACTACTTTATCGACCTTGAGGTTCTACTTCGTAGATGTATAAAAGTATCGCAGCCACTTGTTTTGCGTACCTTCGCCAAAAATATGTACCATGATCATGAAGATGATCGTCGTGCATACCAGGGAAATGAAGTTCTTTAATCATCACCATTAGGAGTGCTGCTCAAAACGTTCAAATCTAGCGAAAAAGAAATCAATAAATGAGTTGGCCTCTTTTCGAACAGGCCGCTGAGTTGGCTCCTTGTCGAACCGGCCTCTGAGTTGATACCTTCTCGAAGCGGCAGCTGAGTTGATCCCTTGTCAGCCAGCAGCTGAGTTGACAACTTCTCGAAGCAGCCGCTGAGTTGACACCTTCTCGGAGCGGCCGCTGAGTTGGCCCCTTCTTATTCGGGAACGGCGGGATTATGTCTTAGATCATTTAGACCACTTTATGAGAAATAGTGTATATTTATAGTATATATATTGTATAGTGTTATAACTAAATTTTTCTTTATTTTTTCAGCTGATTTTGGCCTCAGAAGCCACTAGGTGTAAGACCCCTTAATTAGTAGATGATAGGATATAATATTTTACTTGAATTAATATTAATGAAGATCTCTAAAAAGCCACAGTTGCTCGCCCCTAAAAACTCTTTACTTTATATACAGTTAGCGCCGTTTGTGTATAAGTAACGTTCTCTTCACTCCCAAGTTGCAACAAAGGAGGATATTAAAAAAAGCCGGTTTTTGGCTGTAGGGCGGAACCTTAATTTTTAGTGTAGATTGGTTAAAAATATATTAAATAATTAGAAAATGGTGGTTTTATAGTCGTTGGACTTGGGGAACACTTTAAGACTAACGAAAAACTATTGATAATATGCGTTTTATCATTATCACCCTATCAGACTGGACAACAACTTAGAGAATCTTTTGGGCCTGAAGCTTACATTAAACTGTAAGTCTTTACTATATTATACTGCTTTTACAATAATTGCTTTCGGTACTGTACAGACTATATAGAAGTCTACCGCATGGGATTGAATTAATATAATTGGAAAACCACCTGCGAGAAATCAATAGAAAATCACATGCGATTCTGTACCCGCTCATTTGTGGTAACTGTCTCTTCCTTTATACATAAAAATGTCGAGGCGGTTACCGTCTCCATAAAATGTATATATAAAGTTTTTGTTTATTGCTGATTATATATTATATCAAACCCAATCAGATAGGACATTCATGACTTGACAAGCTCAAAATCTAGGTGAAGATTAGCTACTTTTTCTGGAAACTATATATCATTGCTTTGTAATATTAAATACAAACAACTTTTTATTATATTTCAATCGCCCTGCAATCTTAAATCTGATAGCCTCAAGTACTGACGACTTGATACTCTTAACGACTCGATCAGCGAATCACGCCTCTTTAAAAACATGTGGTAAATTACTTGGTATCGAAATTGCAATTATTCAATTAGTAGTTTTGAAATATAGGACGTGGACTCTTGCTCATACTTCAAATCAATACACTTGCTGTTGTAATTAAATAGTATTGTTTTGATAGTTTAGTTAGTATTGAGTTATTATAGAGACTTTATTTCACTCGGATGAGTTATGTCTTAACGTAACTGGAATTGATTTCTTTTATATTCAAGTTAATGTCATTGTATCGTAAAACACTTGTTGTTATTGTTAGTAGTATATGACCGGTGAACTCACTGAAAGTGTTTAATCGTAAACCTACATGGTTCAATAAAAGTGATCCCCTTTGGAATTTTTTCGATTTGATTCTTCAATGAGATTGATAGACACTTATCTTTTTATCGACCCATCTTCCTCTTCAATATGGCAAGAATTTGTATCGGTTATGCGAAAAACTTAGAACATAAAAGCCTCAGTGACTATCGCCAAGTTGAAAATAACTTTTATTGCATTTCCTGTTATAAAGCAATCCATTCTTTACCTCAGAAACGGTTTAGACTCTCTGATAAACGAAGCAAATATGAGGATGAAAGGAGAAGTATTACATAATAATTTTTATAATCAAAAATTTATTTGTTAATCGTTATTTATTAAATAATACAAACTGTTCCTAATAATGCTGATATATGCGTGTTTGGATGTCGATCTCGTCAATTAAGACGACTCACGAAAAACGAGTGCATTGAAATGTTCATTTCGATGAACGTTGTAGTAAAGTATGGGGTTTGTCTAATGCATGGCGAAGGAAAAGATTTCAATATTATTCCTGATGATTTTCATCCACAGAACCATGAAGTTCATTTGACAGCAGATGAGACCACATCATTGATACAGTAGTTGAGAAGCACAGTTATCATTAAGCGAACGAAAAAGTCTGAGCAAGAGTCGTTCCTAAATATGACCGATGAAAAATTGAGCTTTGAGACAGGATTAAATCAAACTCAGTTTAGAAAAGTATTACATAAGTTACGGAATATTGAAGGAATTCAGAACAAAGAAACAGCATTCGGAGTATATTTGTCACGTCTCCGTCGTGGGTACACTTACGCAGAGCTTGGATGCAGATGGGGAATAGTTCGACAAACTGCGAGTAAATGGTGTGAGGTCATACGCAAGGTTTTAATTGTGTTTGCCAATAATACATTAGATCTAAGTTGTAGTAGAAAAGATCTTTTAAGACATCGGACTGATGTTCCAAAGCTCTTACACTCTCCATCTAGAGATTTAGTCATCTTAATTTTAGATGGAACATATTTATTCATTGAGAAAAGTGGGAACTTTGCTTTCCAACACCAAACCTATTCCGGGCACAAAAAACATAACTTGATTAAACCCATGATGGCTGTCTGTCTACATGGGTTTATAGCTGCTGTTTGGGAACCATATTCAGGCAATAAACATGATGCATCCATCATGACTGAATTGTTGCAGCTGAAGGTTTGGGGCAGTTTTCAAGATGATGATGTACTACTTGTCGACAGAGGATTTAGAGATCCAATGGATGACATTAAGAATACACGATTTACAGGAAAAATGCCTGCGTTTCCAGAAATCCCATCAACCGCCCTAACAGTAAAACAAGCCAATGCTTCGCGACTTATCACAAAGAATAGATATATAGTTGAGGTTATAAATGGATGGATAAAAAATACTTCAAATATTTCAATAAGGTAATACACAATACCACTTTGACATATCTATTCGAAGATTTCAAAATTGCTTGTTTGCTCCATAATTTCATTTTTTAACCAGTCAAATCATCTTCCTTGTATATTGAAATCGCTAATCGAATGTTGTATTTGTCTGATAAATCAAATAATCTATCTATTCTTGTAGAAGAACTGAACTTGAACGCTCGAAGATCTCTTTTCGAACGATTGGAAGATGAAAATGAAAATGACTGCCAGTTATTATCAGGACCATGTCAATAAAAACGAAAATAACATAGTCTTCTTTTCAAAGTAAGACTTCGATCAAGGCATTCTAACAGCGTAAAATATTTCGTTTATGTGTTGATCGACCAAAGTAAGAGCAGCATTCAGGCTGTACTCGGACATACTTGTTCTAGCAAAGCGGGTAAACGCGTTGTTGGATGTTGTTCCCATGCTGCTACAATCCTATGGTACTTCGGGTATGCGCGTCATCAAGACAGAGTACCTCTGTCTGCACAACATGCCTGCGCAACACTTAAACAATTTTATAGGTAGTGCAGTTGATACTGCAGAAGTTGTTGACGTTGACTCCGAAGATGAGGATGAGGAATAAACATGGTGATAGAGGAAAATATCACAAAATAATATGAATACTGATATATATGCAATAAAAAAAATAAAAACCGCTGCCAATTCATTGGCCCGTAGCTTCCTCAACCGTAATTTGTTTATTTATTTATTTATTTACCAGAAATGTTACAAAAGATACATAATGCAGCTAGTATCAGGATATAACAAACTATATCAGATCCAGCTGGCATCCTATAGAGGTGCACAATACACCTGTACATAGGTCCGGTAGCTTACATACTAACGCAACACTTATACTAAACTTACATACTAAAATAAAGTTGGTTTTTGATAATATGCTATAATAAAATTTATTTGAAATTCAACTTTTATATAAACTCTAATAAACTTTAATAGTGATTAACTTGAATTAATCAAGAATTTTTGTCCACTGATTTTACAAAATTTATGATATAAGGTATTAGTTTTTTCTTTCTTTTTCTTTGTACCAGTTGGTAATTTTTGTCTTTAAATTTTTATTACTGAGATTAAGCGTTTTCAATTCATTAGGGAATTTGTTAAATAATTTCATAGCTACAATTTCATTATTTTTGAAGTTTATTGACTTATTGATTTCTGGCATTAAAAGACTTTTATTTTGTAGTAACGCTTTTTGAATCTATAAATTTCTTTCTTAAATCATTGTAATGAAACATAACTCATTCTAATTTAAAATTATCTTCGATTTGTAAAGGTTGGAAAGTATCGTTTTTTGATTTGTTAATTATTTTTATGATTCTATCTTGCAATGATTGAAGTTCAATTAGAACATTATTGTAAGCCCCTCCCCAAGCAATAATACCATAGTTAGCTAAGCTGTTAAAAAACGCATAATATAGAGTTATCAAGTGTTTAGTTTTGAGAATTGATCTTAATTTATTAAATACAAAAAGCAGATATCTCGTTCTTTTAGCAATATACTCTATATGTTTATCTCATTTCATATTACTATCAATTATTATACCTAGATATTTGGTGTGGTATATTCTTTCAATTTCCTTATTGCCTATAAAAATTTTTAAGTTATTTGGCATACTAGTGCTATAGATTCCAAGCACCATGAAAACAGTTTTTTTAACATTTAAAGATAATTCATTTAATGCTATCCAAGCGCTGACGTCATTTAGTAACTTGTTCATTTTGTTCTGTGTTTGTTTCCATGTACTTCCCATACTTAATATTACTGTATCATCTGCATAAGAGATGATATTTTCTTTAGGCACAATAGTTAATAGATCATTAATATAAATTAAAAAAAGTAGCGGTCCCAAAATTGTCCCTTGAGGTACTCCAGTTTCTACAGGTAGTGCATTACTTACATGATCTTTGATTTTTACTACTTGAGATCTTCCATTGAGGTAGTCTTTTAACAGATTTAATGTTATTCCCCGTATACCGTACGTTTCTAATTTTAATAATAAGATTTTATGATTTACGGTGTCGAAGGCCTTCGCTAAATCCAAGAAGGTTGTAATAGTAGGTGTCTTTTTATTCAGATTGATGTAAATAATACTTGTAATGAGGGCTAGTGCCTCCTTGGTACCTTTATTTTTTCGGAATCCAAATTGATTATCTATTAGTATTTTATTTTTATTTAGGAAACTCAGTAAACGACAATGTATTATTTTTTCTAATAATTTGGTAATGTTGGATATTAAAGATATTGGTCTGTAGTTAGTTGCGCGATGTTTATTTGTTGATTCCTTTAATTAATTTTTAATAACAAAATTTATAATTTTTTAAAAAATTTATTGCATAATTATAATTAAATTCATTTATGAATATTAAAAATTGTTAATTTTTAAATTTATTTATTTATTTATTATTTATTTATATCAAATTTATATAAATTTTGAGCTGATAAATAAAGTTATCATTTGAAATAGAAGTAAAATATCTATATTTTATAATAAAACAAATAGCTATCACGGTTGTTTTGTTATTAACAAAAACTTGTTTTTTTTTATATTTCATAATTCATATTTTTTAAGAAAAAAAAAATTTATAGCTATCATTGTTCTTTTGTTATTAACAAAAACGTGTTTTTTTTCCCAATATGGGAACAAACTAATCCATAATTTCCTATGATATAATTTCCTATAATTTCCAATATGGCGACAAATTATCAAAGCACTAGAAAATCCCTTATATGTACGCACAACGCACGACGCACCACACCGTGTAGGCGTGTATGTAGAACTGCGGGATTCGTGACTAACCCACAGCTTGTTGGACCCGGGCGGAATACATACTGCACTACACGCTACCCCGATCGGAGCGCCACACACTCTTATGGCCGAATCCATCTCAAATCAGACAGCCCGCGTATGCCTATTTCACCTATCATGTTGAAATAAAAATATTTATGTTCTACTCGAAAAAATATTTTACACGTGTTTTTTTATTTTTTTGTTTCATCAAAATTTCATGCGTTCAGCGATACCGAAAAATTCCGAGAAAATTCTTTCATTGAGAAAAAAAATTTTCAATGTGATTTTCAGACTGCTATTGTTTCAGCAGTTTTTCAAGCTTTTAAACGTGTAACACATAATTTCACTCAGTTTTGAGCCCTCTTTAACGGCCTTAATGTCATTTTCAAAAAAATAAAAAATCCACGAGCTATGCACTTTTTACTGAAAAATTCATTTTTTAGAGAAGTGCCTTTTTCTCGAAAACCCCATGTTTTTTTTGCACAATTTTTGTTGTCGTGATAGAGGACGGTAATGCCTAGCTAGACGTATTTGTGAGATTCGGTACTTTTTTCCTGGGATAGCGATCACTAATGAGATAACACACAAACAAATTTTTCACGCTTAACGCTTATATATAGTCAATGATATTAGAGTCAATGTAAAGGTATTTATCTTTGTGCGTATGTAATATACATGTACGTGCGCCTACTTATAGGAGTATATGTACTAGTACATTTGTCCGCTAGATGGATATGGTTTGACTTAACATTTACAAAGAAAAGTTCGGTTTCTGCTATATATCACACATCTCGTCTTATTTAAAACCATCATCTTTTGGAAAATTATTACATATTTACACCTTATCAACTCAACTACGATGTCTCAATATTACTCAACAGAGAGAATCAAATGTGCAGACTTTTTAGACAAACACAAACAAATTATTTACAAATCTAGTTCCGTACGTTTAAAACAACTTGAGAATCTTGCTCATCCATTGAAGCACCTCTATCCTCATTTACCTTTGACACCTTCTACATATCTGTGTCAACATTGTTACAATCGTGCTTTAGAATTGGTGAGTAGTACTGACAATGAATTTATAACGGATAATGAAGTTACCGATAACGTAGTTGATAGAGATGAAGATTTTTTACCAAGTACTCCAGAACGCATTGAAGAATTTAATAATGAAATAAGTACATCTTTCTTAGGTTCTGTATCGCCTCTTAAAAGAAAAAATCTTATACATGAAAAATCAATTGAAAATTACGTAACAAAGAAGAAAAAAAAAAATACTTTCAACATTGTCTAATACCCTTGATGTGAAGTTGAACAATGTTTATGACGTTTCTATAACAGCAAATGAATCAACTGTATGCCATTGTACAGAATGGATACAAAATCTTGGTCTAGCCTTGCAAAAGTGTTCTACGGTATCAGAAAAAATAAAAATTCTGACTGTGCTACCTTCATCCTTTACAAAACATGAAATTTTATCTTTATTTCCAGAAATAACAATGTATATGATCAACAAATCGAGAAATCTTGTTAAAGAAAAAGGAATTTATTCAGAACCAGATGCATATTCAGGCCATCCGATTGATGAAAACATGGAAAAAATTGTTATGGAATATTATTTAAATGATGATTTTAATTGTTCAAGACAAAGTCCTAATAAATGTGACGTTGTTACAATTAAAGTTAACAATAAAAAAAGAGAAAAAAGTTAAGCGTTTTCTTACTCGAAGTTTAAAAGAGACGTATAAAGTATTTAAAAATGATTATCCAGAATTGAGAATTGGAAAATCGAAATTTTATAGTTTGCGACCAAAGTATGTCTTACTTAGCCCCATCAAAGAAGTTTGTCTCTGTATCTATTGCGGAGATTATGATTTATTTCTTTCGAGCTTAATTAGTTTTAGAGGGAGTAACGTCACAGAGTTGGATGAAAGTCGGTCACAAATAATAAATGCAACAATGTGTTCTGAGCCATCTGATTTATGTTATTTACAAGAATGTAAACTATGTCCAGGGATTAAGGGAATTACGTTTCATGTTTTAAAACTGCAAGATGTAGAAGGCACAGAAGAAATTACATATGCTTTGTGGGATAATGGAAACCTGATTAAAAGACACTATCAATTTCTGCTTTTAAAGATGAACTTTCGGTTTGGACCATGAGGGTTAGTACTCACATGTATGTAAAAAATATACAACGCAAAGCTATAAAAACAGAAAGAGAAAGTGCTAAAAAAGACTCACATCATTTAGTTCTTCAAATAGACTTCGCTGAAAACTGGGCTGTGATTCATAATAAAGCTGTTCAAGGAAATCATTGGGTTAATGATCAAATTTCTATTTTCACAGCAGTCTCTTATCAAGGGGATTCGACACAAAGTTTCGCAGTTATAAGTGATGACCGAAAACATGATTCAGCGTATGCTTTGCTAGCAGTACAAAAAATTATAAAATTATTGAAAGAAAATTGTTGTGATTCAATTAAAATAATTACCATCGTATCAGACGGCGCTGCGAGTCACTTTAAAAATCGCTTTCAATTAGATGAACTAAAACGAGCACCGTGTGATATAAAATGGTTGTTCTCTGCTACTGAGCACGGCAAAGGAGCTGTAGATGGTGTGGGTGGACTTATAAAGCATTATGCTACTTCGCATAATCTTCGAGAGCCCCTTGAAGAAGCTATTCAAAACGCAAATGATTTTGCAATACATGTTCAAAAATATACTGATGCTATTAAAATAATACACTTACAAGATGCTGAAATAGAACAATTCAGAAAAGAAAAAAATATTGATTGGCTTACAACTCCAAAGTATCCTGGAATTAAAAAAACTCATATATGGGTTAAAAAAACATGTGACGATAAAATACATTGTTTGACAACAAAGACCGCTGATCGTCCGCTTACTGAATTAAGAACAATGAAGCAGAAAAACAAAGGTAGTAAAATAGGTATACAAATGAAAAAAGGTATAAAAATAAAAAATCAAAAAGACGCAAATAACAAATAAATACATAGTTATGTGTACCTGTATATTACATACACACAAAGACAAATACCTTTACATTGACTCTAATATCATTGACTATATATAAGCATTAGGCGTGAAAAATTTGTTTGTGTGTTATCTCATTAGTGATCGCTATCCCAGGGAAAAAGTACCGAATCTCACAAATACGTCTAGATAGGCACTACCGTCCTCTATCACGACAACAAAAATTGTGCAAAAAAAACATGGGGTTTTCGAGAAAAAGGCACTTCCCTAAAAAATGAATTTTTCAGTAAAAAGTGCATAGCTCGTGGATTTTTTATTTTTTTTGAAAATGACATTAAGGCCGTTAAAGAGGGCTCAAAACTGAGTGAAATTGTGTGTTACACGTTTAAAAGCTCGAAAAACTGCTGAAACAATAGCAGTCTGAAAATCACATTGAAAATTTTTTTTCTCAATGAAAGAATTTTCTCGGAATTTTTCGGCATCGCTGAACGCATGAAATTTTGATGAAACAAAAAAATAAAAAAACACGTGTAAAATATTTTTTCGAGTAGAACATAAATATTTTTATTTCAACATGATAGGTGAAATAGGCATACGCGGGCTGTCTGATTTGAGATGGATTCGGCCTTATATTATTTTAACTATTCATCAGTTTTGAATACTTAAACTCAAGAATTCAATCTTGAAAATTCAAACATATTACATTTTGACGCCAATACTATATACTTTTATAATATACTGATGATAACATCATTGGAGTTATGAGTTTAAAAAAAAAACACGTTTTTCTTTTTGATGATAACTAAAGAACCGTGATAGATAGAAAATTTATTTTTTTTAGAAAATATAGGTATTTTAATTCTCTTTCGAATGCCACCCACCCTATTCAGATACATAGAGCCGTTCTCGAGAAATTACGATTTTAGAAAAATGTCAAAAAATGTTTAACCTCAAGTATCTCTGAAATGTATGGACCCATCATTTTGCCCAAAGAACTCGACCGAGAACTATAAAAAATTTATCTCTAAAAGGAATTTTGAAGCCATTAAGTCAATTTTACTCGTGTAATCGTTGGACATACAAAACTGATTTTTTTCATTTTTCAATTTTTTACTCAAAATCTAGCCTACAGAATGTATTCAAATTTTAACAGATTATAGCTATTTATATTCCGTATTATCATGATTTTTCTCAAAAAAATTGACCGTTAAGTTTAGGAGTTATAAGCTTCTAAAAAAAACACGTTTTTGTTAATAACAAAAGAATCGTGATAGCTAGAAACTTTTTGTTTTAGAAAATATAGGTATTTTAATTCTCTTTCGAACGCTACCCAACAGATTCTAATAACTCGATCCTATCATTAAAAAAAATCAAAAAACAGTTTTGAGAAAATCGAAAATTTGAAAAAAACAAAAACACATCGTCCCAATCAAAAAACGGATTTTTGACCCGCCATCACGCAAAAAAAAACAAAAAAAATGAGACCTGTCCGGTCAAAATCGACGGAGTAGAAGCTGAGATCCAGGCGCGCGCACACACACACACGCACACACACACACACACACACACACACACACACACACATCCATACAGACATTTTTCAAAAACCATGTATTTTGATTCCTAACACCTCGGAACACAAATATAATATGTTTCTACAACAACTCAAAAATTTACTATCACAAAGCTTCCTCTAGGAGGAAGCAAAAACAAAAAAATACAGAAAAGAAAAAAACAAAAAAAAAACAAAAAAAATAAACAAAAAAGAAAAAAACAACAAAAAGGAGACAATATCCGCTACGTCCACGTTTGTGTCTCAGGGTCTGGCTGAGTGCGGTTTTTCTAATATTTCGCTGATTAAAATAGATATTGACAGATGGTTCTGTTTAGATGTATTAGGATGAAGACGGTTCATCAAACGGCATTTGAATATCAGATATTCATAGCCGTATAAAAGCGTAACTTACAACGACTGTGGTGCTTAAGCTTGATAAAACAGGAGATCTAAGAGGGTCCTTGAACTCGTCATTACTATCTTAAGTTTCTGATATTTTTATTTATATTTTTGAACTGTTTGTCAAATAAAGAATGATTAGAATTTTTAGTGCCTTAGCACGCAAGCTTTTTTACTTATATAAATTCATCCACATGCTATAGGCTTTATATAATCTGTACAGTACCGAAAGCAATTAAAAGCACTATAATATAATAAAAACTTACAGTTTCAAGTAAGGTTCAGACCCAAAAGTTTCTCTATAAGTTGTTGTCCCGTCTGATAGGGTGATAATGATAATACGCATATTTTCAATAGTTTTTCGTTAGTCTTCTCCAAGTCTAACGGCTATAAGACCATCATTTTCTCAATATTTAATATATTTTTAACCAATCTACACTAAAAATTAAGGTTCCGCCCCACAGTCAAAAACCGTCTTTTTTTAACATCCTCCTTTTATTACAAACTAGAGGAGATACATTAATCCTATTTCAGCATATCCTGTCGTAAAGTATTGTATTTATTCCTTGACTTCGGGGAATAAAACGCCACATGTACTCCCTTTTACAAATCGCCACACACATACACGTTATCTTTACTTTATTCATGCACATTATATTTAGTCGCTCTGCTCCGGCCAGAAATCACTCACAGTTGTCACCTCATAAATTAGATTTACAAGTAAATGCCATATAACAATATTGTTATATTAATTAGAAATATCTACATTAATAAATGTTTTTATTTGATGAGGTTTTTTATTAGAATTGTTATTATCTTCATTTTATTCATTCTGATATCGTTGATCTAAGACTCCATAAGAGAAGAAAAACTTATTGCGTGCCTATTTTATTAGTCAAAACTCTGATTGCGAATTATACACAATAATGACATTCTGTATTCATGAGTATAATGAATTTATCAATGTATACACATATAGATAGACCTTCATTAAATAAAACATAAAAATAATTAAAGTAAAGAATTATGATCAAGTATTTATGTATTTATTTTCTTTTTAAGCTTGCGAGGTCGGCATTAGATTTAACAAATAGAGCTAATGTGGCTCAAATGAGCTATTAGCTCGACCCCAGTGGTCTGTATAGATATTTTTCTACTTGCAGCGATGGATCAGCAATGTACAGCTTACTTTTTTCAAAATAATAGCAGGCATGTCCACTTAGTCCAAAATCATCTGTACAGCCAATCCCCCTCAGCTATAATTCCAGGATAAAGGTAAATCAATTTCTTTTTTTATGGCAAACTGGAAAACTATTTTGAAAATAATCAACTTATTTTATAAAAATAGTATGGAAAACTGTTGAATAATTTAATGAAGCTAAAAATAAAAATCTCTTTACTAATAGTGATACTGAATTCATATAAGACTCCAAAAAATGTGTTAAAGAATGTAAATACCCAGACCGCATTATGATAGTCGTTCATAATAATCACAAACTCAAAAATAAAGTCCCAAAAAACCCATACAAAGAATTGAACAATAGCTTTACAATAAATAAATTGCATTTGCCACTGACCTGTTAAAATAAATCTTTCTGATAATTATAACTATTTCTTTAGTAATAATATTTTTCCTAAAGAATAGACTGAATTTTTAACTGACTTCAAAATAGGAGGAGGTCTTTTTTTATGTCTTCTTTTTAAGGGGGTCCGAAAGTCAATTAAAAATTCAAATTTCGCGCGACAATATAGCAGACAAAAAAATAAGTAATTTGCCTATAACAATTAGTAAAAACAATATTACGGAAAACCAGGACTGCATTGCCCTCCGTTACATTATTATCTATCATTTTACAAAGTTTGCAGTTTCTACATAAATATTTCGCTGAATGGCATTTGAATTACTTGATTTTGAGACATTATTCAAATGCCATTCAGCGAAATATTTATATAGAAACTTCAAACTTTGTAAAATGATAGATAATAATGTAACGGAGGGAAATGCAGTCCTGATTTTCCGTAATATTGTTTTTACTATTTGTTATAGGCAAATTACTTATTTTTTCGTCTGCTATATTGTGGCGCGAAATTTGAATTTTTAATTGACTTTCGGACCCCCTTAAGCGACTATTTCGAAACCACGCGACTGATTCAAATGAAATTTTGCTTCCTCCTAGAGGAAGCTTTGTGATAGTAATTTTTTGAGCTATTGTAAAAACATTTTATAATTGTTTTTCGAGGTGTTAGGAATTAAAATACATGATTTTTGAAAAATGGCTGTGTCTGCGTATGTGTGTGCGTGTGTGCGTGCGTGTGTGTGCGCGCGCGCGTGTGTGCACGCGTGTGTGCGCGTGTGTGCGCGTGTGTGTGCGCGCGCGTGTGTGTGTGTGTATGTGTGTGTGTGTGTGTGTGCAGTATACGCCTGGCTCTCAGGTTCTACTCGATCGATTTTACCGGACGGGTATCATTTTTTGTTTTGTTTTGTGTGATGGCGGGTCAAAACTTCGTTTTTTGATTCGTCGATGACTTTTCGTTTTATTTCGAATTTTCGATTTTCTCAGAATTGAGTTTTGCTTTTTTTTAATAATAAAATCGAGATATTTAAATCGAATGGATAGCATTCGAAAGTGCATTAAAATGCATGTGTTTTCTACAAAAAAACATTTCTCTATCTATCGTGGTTCTTTTGTTATTAACACAAACGTGCTTTACTTTGAAGCTTATAACTCCTAAACTAAACGGTCAATTTTTTTGAAAAAAATCATGATAATGCAGAATATAAATAGCTATGATCTGTAAAAATTTGAATCTATTTTGCCGACTAGCTTTTGAGAAAAAAATTGAAATATAAAAAACATGAGTGTTGTATGTCCAACGATTACCAGAGTAAAATTGACTTAATCATACAAAATGACAAAATGATTAGTCCAGAAATTTCAGAAATATTTGAGGTTCAAATTGTTTTCACCTTTTTTCAAATCACAATTTCTCGAGGACGGCTCTATGTATCAGCTCCAAATTTATAGACAATTTCATACGTGATATAGATAATATGTGTGTGAATTTTCGTCAAGATCGTACGATTACTTTTTGAGATATTTGATTTTGAGAATTTTCGTATTTTACAAAGTCATTTTCCTTGTCGCATGATAACTAGAGAAAACAAGAATTGGTTCAATCATGTTGAAATTTCGTGGAGATGTAGAGTTTATATATTATCATATGTCCTTTAGGTAAAGAATTGTCTCATGATTTTTAGAGATATTTAAGGTTAAAATTTTTTTACGTTTTTTTTCAAAATCGTAATTTCTCAAAGACGATTTCATGTATCAGCTTGAAATTTATAGACTATTTTGTATGCGATATAGGCAATACCTGTGTAGAATTTCATCTAGATTATATGGTTATTTTTTGAGATGTTTGATATCTAAAATTTTAGTATTTTTAAAAGTGACTTTTTTTGTTGTCACACAATATAACTACATTAAAATTGTTTTCATTTCCTTCAAATTTGGTGGAGATGTAGAGTTTATATTTTATATTTATATTTATTTCACCAGTACTAAAAGTAATTACAATATAAGTATATAAGAAAAATACATTGTGAAGCCTACAGAGGTAATCCAAGTTACCTGTGCGTAGGACTGGTAAAAACTAACTTAAAAAGTAGTTGTTATAAATAGAATCCTAGTATTAACGTTTAGAATGTTATGTAAGTATACATAAATGCTTTAATACAATATTTAACAAAATATATTTCTGGAATAACATTAACAAATATATATCACATAACCTTTCATTGGTATGACTTTCGCTATACATTATCCAAAATCCAGCGTTTTAATTTATTTTTCCAAGAAGTTAGGTTACAAATGGTTTTAAGATCATTAGGTAGGCTATTAAAAAGACTGATTGCCTTAATGCGACTACTTTTACTGCTGATCGCTTTATATCTTTGTGTTATTATAATAATCTTTTTCCTGGTAATACTGTTTGAACTTAGAAATCTGTCACTTAATTCTTTATAATGAAAAATAAGAGATTAATAAGCAAAAAGTTGTTCTAGATTTAGTGGATTCTTGTCTATTATAAGTTTGTTTTTATTAACTAATTTTAGCAATTTATTTTGTAATTTTTGTAACATACATATATTGATTAGAAGAATAAACACCTCCCCATGCTATGATACCATAGTTAATAATGCTATGGAAAAGAGCATAGTATATCATTCTTAGCGTGTCTGTTAGCATAATCTTTGAGAATTTGTGGAAGATGAATACTAGGTATTTAGTTTTATTTATGATATGTTGAATATGCTCTTCCCATGTCATCCTATAGTCGAACACGATACCAAGATATTTAGTTTGTTCAACTCTTTTAATTCTACAACCATTAATCAGTATATCAAAATTATTAGGGACACTATTTGAGTAACTCCCAAACGTCATGCACACCGTTTTATCAACATTTAAAGATAGTTTATTTATTGCAAGCCAGTTGTATATTATGCTAAGGTAGTTATTCATTTTGACTTCAACAGACGTCCAGGTTTTATCGGTAGCTAAAACTGCCGTGTCATCCGCAAAAGATATTATTATGTCGTCTGGCATGCTAGTTAACAAGTCGTTTATTTATAATGTAAAAAGCAGTGGCCCCAGAATAGTACCTTGGGGTACACCTGTATTTACTTCGCAAAATTCACTGACTTTCCCATTTACCTTGACACACTGCTGTCTATTTTGCATATAGCTAGTTGTAAGTTTATGCGCTTTACCTCTAATACCATAATTGTACATATTGTTCAATAGAACCTATTGTCAACCGTATCAAACGCTTTGGCTAGGTCTAGAAATTAAGTTGCCGCAATCGGAGTACTTTTATCAAGTTTTTCATAGATCAAGTTTGTTACATTGTGCAAGGCATTCTTGTTCCGATGTTTTTCATAAAACCGTACTGTTTTTTTGACAAGATTTTTGATTTATTGATGAAACCTAGGATTCTGTGATAAATAATTTCTTCAAAAATCTTTGCTATGTTAGAGATCAGCGATATTGGTCTATAGTTAGAAATAAAATATCTACCCTTAGCATTATATATCGGTTTTATATCGGCACATTTTAAAGCATCGGGCCAAATTGATTTTTCAATGCTTAGATTAATTATATGAACAATAGGCTCAACAATGTGATCAGAAAGAATTTTTATAGTTTTCATATTTATGTTATCGATACCACCATTCTTCATTTTCATATTATTTATAACACATTAAATTTCATATTTATCTGTTGGTGAAATAAAAATGGTCTTGGTGTTGCTAGATGGCAAAGTTAGTTTGGAATTAAGTCGTTTTCGAATTTTATTGCTAAGTTTAGAACCAATATTACTAAAAAAAGAATTCATTGAAATAGATATATGTAGCGGATCTTTAATTTTTTGCTTATTTTCATCATAAATGTAGGTGATTTCATCACTATTTTTAATTTTTTTACCAAGTTTTTTATTTATAAAATTCCACAACCTCTTAGAATTATTGCTATTACGTTCTATTATGTTTCGATCGTGCATTAATTTTGCTTTTTTTATTACCTTATCTAATATCCTAACATAATTTTTGTACCCAGTCTTAGTTTCATTATTATCTGGATTGATTTTCCAGATTTGGTATAATAATTCCTTTTTCTTACAAGCAATTAATATGGCTTTGGTTATCCATTTACTTCTAGGAATAAAATTAGAGTTATTTTAAAAATTTTTGATACCAACATTAGTTAAGTATGTACATTTTTTAATTAGATTAATGAATTAGTTCGTGGCATCATTTGGATCATGAATTGACAATATTGATGACCAATTTAATTAATTAGCTATTTTGCTTAATTTACTATAATTAACAGATATAAAAGTATTATTGTCGAGATGATGCTTTATTTTATTTACTGATAGGAAAAGAGGATAATGATCAGTTAAGAGATTCTGTAGTTTAAAATGTATCGCATCAATAGAGCTAGTTTTGATGAATATATTGTCAATGCATGAATCTTCATTTATGTTGTTTACAGATGGTGTAGTAATTGTTTAGAAGCCAGGCATAAAATCTTCCTCCAAGAGGTTAGTTAAGTGCTCTCGGCTAGCGTAGTCATTCTTTAATATGTCAATATTATAGTCCCCAATTATAAGGTGATTTTTTATATTTCTCTTAATTTTCAAATATTTTTTCAATTTTCATATATGAATTCAGTTTTCGAAAGATCATGGGCTCTATATAATGCTGAAATAACTAATTTTTTACTATTTTCAAGTTCGATGCTTGTTTCTAGGATACAAAGCCTTCCCTCATTAATTATTTCAGTACACTGAGAAGAAAATATAATATATTTTAACATAAAAGTACTATAAAATATAGTCTTATTTGACTATGACCTTATTTTATAGTACTGTTTGCATTTAATATTATGGTTAGGATGTATACAAAATATAGTATAGCCCACACAGCATATATTAATTCTGAAAGGATTCTGAAAGAATGCATGAAATAATTTTATTCTTTCAGAAATCATTCAGTGAAAGGATTCTGTAATAATGCTATGTCCGGGGTATTTTCCTTTCAGAATTAATTCAATGGAATAATTCAAAAATAATTTATAATATCATTGCAAAATTTATTCAATAGAAGATTTCTGAAAGGATTCATGGATTATTACCAAAAGGTTACTAAAAGATATTTCAAAATTATTTCCTGAAATAATTCTGAAAGGAAAATACCCCGGACATAGCATCATTACAGAATCCTTTCACTGAATGATTTCTGAAAGAATCTTTCAGAATCCTTTCAGAATTAATATCACATATTAATGCAGAATCCTTTCAATGAAAGATGTCTGAAAGGATTCAGGAATTAATTTTGTGAATTAATTCGAAAATATTATGAAAATATTACTAACAAGAAATTTGGAAGACGGATAAATCCCGTATTATTACAGAATCCTTCCAATGAAAGGTGTCTCAAAGGATTCAGGAATTAATTTGTGAATTAATTCCTGAATCCTTTCAGACATCTTTCATTGAAAGGATTCTGTAATAATACGTGATTTATACTGTTCGAAATTTCTTTTTAGTAATATTTCCATAATATTTTCGAATTAATTCACAAAATTAATTCCTGAATCCTTTCAGACATCTTTCATTGGAAGGATTCTGCAATAATACGTTATTTATACTCTTTGAAATTTCTTTTTAGTAATATTTCCATAATATTTTCGAATTAATTCACAAAATTAATTCCTGAATCCTTTCAATGAAAGATGTATGAAAGGATTCAGGAATTAATATTGTAAATTAATTAGAAAATATTATGGAAATATTACTAAAAAGAAATTTGAAGAGGATAAATCCCGTATTATTACAGAATCTTTCCAATGAAGGATGTCTGAAAGGATTCAGGAATTAATTTTGTGAATTAATTCGAAAATATAATGGAAATATTACTAACAAAAAATTTCGAAGGTTATAAAATCATGTATTATTGCAGAATCCTTTCAATGAAAGATTTTTGGAAGGATTCAGGAATAAATATTGTGAATTAATTAGAAAATATTTAGTAAATATTACTAACAATAAATTTCGAAGGGTATATATAATCCCGTATTTGAAGGTACATTTTTAGAATTTAGAATATTATTTAAATAATATTCTAACTATTTTTACACATATTTACATTGTTAATAATTTTACACTATTTTATCGCAGAAAAAAACGCAGAAAAATTTTTTACATGATGGAGATTCGAACCTGGGTCGCTTGGGTACTACGCAAATACGCTATCCATTAAGCTATCGCTCGCTTGTTAGATCATTTCATTTTTTTCATTATATACTGCAATATGAGTGATACGATACATTAGAAAATTTATTCTTAATATTACTTTATTTTTTAATATTAACTTTGATCAATTAATTCATAGTTATTTAATACTTTTAGTTTATTAAATATTGTATTAAGTCGATGTGAAATGTGTGTGTATAAAGGGAGCTCTTCCTTACCGATGTTATGAGTTTTTACATTTTTTTGATCTTAGATTCAACTTTTGATGAATGAAGCTCTTCACTGCACTCCGTAATTGCATAAATAATACACCTATAAATTTTTCAGAAATTCTGTTCATTATTTTTCATAAAAAACTGGTAGAAAATTTTTCAACCCGTTTCCTGTAAAATCTATAACGAGCAATAACTTGAAAATTTACACATAGTGTATTTTTGTCATTACGAAGGGCAATAAAGAGCTCTTTTCCCGAAATTCGATAAAAATAAAAAAATGATAATTGCATATAATGCAGAGATGAATAGAATGAGCTCTACCTTACCGACGTTATTATTATTTGTAGTGTTTTCAATTTAGAATAAACTTTTAGAGTCAAAGGCTCTTTACTCTTGGCAGACGTATAAATAATATTTCTGTCGATTTTGAGGGGACTTCTAAACATTGTCATACTGAAAGAATACTATTATGAATAATAATAAAAAATATTGCTTATTTTAAGTACCTATATTATTCATCTTTAAGTGTTTTTTTTCCTTTTATTTTAAGTTTTTATATTCTTACATTAACTTTTCAAATTAATATTTTTCGCAATTAGTAAATGTTTCAATCTATCTTAGTTCACAAAAACGAAAAATTATATACCCCCCACACATTTTAATACGTTCTTTAACAGGATCATACGAATGTAGAAAACAATGGACGACTAAATCCGATCATTATCCAATCATTTCATTTTTTTCATTATATAGTGCAAAATGACTGACAAAATAAATTAGAATATTTATTTCTAATATTTCTTTATTTTTTAATATTAACTTTGTTTAATTAGTATATACTTATTTAGTAAGTTTTGTTTATTAAATATTGTATTAATTAGGACTTATTTGATTGAAACAAATTCGAATTAAAAACAAAATAAATACATTATACGATGCCTCTTATATACGGACGCTGCCCTTTTCGTGTTGAATACTTGCAATAATTTCTGAACTATTTTATGTTTTCTTTCAAAAAATCTTTTCAAGGTTCTTTCAGGAAGAATTCGTGTAAATATCTTTTTTGCTATTGTGTTTTAAAAAATTTTATTGTAACAATCTTTTTCAAACGAATTCTAAATTATTTCTTGTATTAATTCACGTGAGTTTCCCGCAACATTTCATGAAATAATTCATGAAATTATTTTCAATAGATATTGAATTATCTTTGTGAATGATTAATTTTTATCATTCTGAAATTATTTCTGAATTATTTCGTGATATAATTCTTGACATGATTGCTGAATTGTTATGTTTTCTTTAAAAAAATCTATTAATTCACACGAGTTTCCCAGAAGATTTCATGAAATAATTCATGTAAGATTTTTGAATAGATACTGAATTATTTTTGTGAATGATTAATTTGTATCTTTCTGAAATTATTTCTGAATTATTGCATGAAAGAATACTTGCAATAATTTCGAAATTATTTTATGTATTCTTTCAAAAAATCTTTTCAAAGTCCTTTCAGAATTAATTCGTGTAATTATTTTTTTTGCTATTTTGTTTTAAACAATTTTATTTTAAAAATCTTTTTCAAAAGAATTCAAAATTATTTCTTGTATTAATTCACACGAGTTTCCCAGAAGATTTCATTAAATAATTCATGTAAGATTTTTGAATAGATATTGAATTATTTTTGTGAATGATAAATTTGTATCTTTCTGAAATTATTTCTGAATTATTGCATGAAAGAATACTTGCAATAATTTCGAAATTATTTTATGTATTCTTTCAAAAAATCTTTTCAAAGTCCTTTCAGAATTAATTCGTGTAATTATTTTTTTTGCTATTTTGTTTTAAAAAATTTTATTTTAAAAATCTTTTTCAAAAGAATTCAAAATTATTTCTTGTATTAATTCAGACGAGTTTCCCAGAAGATTTCATGAAATAATTCATGTAAGATTTTTGAATAGATACTGAATTATTTTTGTGAATGATTAATTTGTATCTTTATGAAATTATTTCTGAATTATTGCATGAAAGAATACTTGCTATAATTTCGAAATTATTTTATGTATTCTTTCAAAAAATCTTTTCAAAGTCCTTTCAGAATTAATTCGTGTAATTATTTTTTTTGCTATTTTGTTCTAAAATATTTTATTCTAAAAATCTTTTCTAGGTCCTGTCAGAATTAATTCGTGTAATTATTTTTTTTTGCTATTTTGTTTTAAAAAATTGTATTCTAAAAATCATTTTCAAAACAATTCAAAATTATTTCTTGTATTAATTCACACGAGTTTTCCACAAGATTTCATCAAATAATTCATGTAAGATTTTTGAATAGATACCGAATTATTTTTGTGAATGATTAATTTGTATCTTTCTAAAATTATTTCTGAATTATTGCATGAAAGAATACTTGCAATAATTTCGAAATTATTTTATGTATTCTTTCAAAAAATCTTTTCAAAGTCCTTTCAGAATTAATTCGTGTAATTATTTTTTTTGCTATTTTGTTTTAAAAAATTTTATTCTAAAAATCTTTTTCAAAAAAATTCACAATTATTTCTTGTATTAATTCACACGAGTTTCCCAGAAGATTTCATGAAATAATTCATGTAAGATTTTTGAATAGATACTGAATTATTTTTGTGAATGATTAATTTGTATCTTTCTGAAATTATTTCTGAATTATTGCATGAAAGAATAATTGCAATAATTTCGAAATTATTTTATGTATTCTTTCAAAAAATCTTTTCAAAGTCCTTTCAGAATTAATTCGTGTAATTATTTTTTTGCTATTTTGTTTTAAAAATTTTATTTTAAAAATATTTTCAAAAGAATTCAAAATTATTTCTTGTATTAATTCAGACGAGTTTCCCAGAAGATTTCATGAAATAATTCATGTAAGATTTTGAATAGATATTGAATTATTTTTGTGAATTATTAATTTGTATCTTTCTGAAATTATTTCTGAATTATTGCATGAAAGAATACTTGCAATAATTTCGAAATTATTTTATGTATTCTTTCAAAAAATCTTTTCAAAGTCCTTTCAGAATTAATTCGTGTAATTATTTTTTTTGCTATTTTGTTTTAAAAAATTTTATTTTAAAAATCTTTTTCAAAAGAATTCAAAATTATTTCTTGTATTAATTCACACGAGTTTCCCAGAAGATTTCATCAAATAATTCATGTAAGATTTTTGAATAGATATTGAATTATTTTTGTGAATGATTAATTTGTATCTTTCTAAAATTATTTCTTAATTATTGCATGAAAGAATACTTGCAATAATTTCGAAATTATTTTATGTATTCTTTCAAAAAATCTTTTCAAAGTCCTTTCAGTATTAATTCGTGTAATTATTTTTTTTGCTATTTTGTTTTAAACAATTTTATTTTAAAAATCTTTTTCAAAAGAATTCAAAATTATTTCTTGTATTAATTCACACGAGTTTCCCAGAAGATTTCATGAAATAATTCATGTAAGATTTTTGAATAGATACTGAATTATTTTTGTGAATGATTAATTTGTATCTTTATGAAATTATTTCTGAATTATTGCATGAAAGAATACTTGCTATAATTTCGAAATTATTTTATGTATTCTTTCAAAAAATCTTTTCAAAGTCCTTTCAGAATTAATTCGTGTAATTATTTTTTTTGCTATTTTGTTCTAAAATATTTTATTCTAAAAATCTTTTCTAGGTCCTGTCAGAATTAATTCGTGTAATTATTTTTTTTTGCTATTTTGTTTTAAAAAATTGTATTCTAAAAATCATTTTCAAAACAATTCAAAATTATTTCTTGTATTAATTCACACGAGTTTTCCACAAGATTTCATCAAATAATTCATGTAAGATTTTTGAATAGATACCGAATTATTTTTGTGAATGATTAATTTGTATCTTTCTAAAATTATTTCTGAATTATTGCATGAAAGAATACTTGCAATAATTTCGAAATTATTTTATGTATTCTTTCAAAAAATCTTTTCAAAGTCCTTTCAGAATTAATTCGTGTAATTATTTTTTTTGCTATTTTGTTTTAAAAAATTTTATTCTAAAAATCTTTTTCAAAAAAATTCACAATTATTTCTTGTATTAATTCACACGAGTTTCCCAGAAGATTTCATGAAATAATTCATGTAAGATTTTTGAATAGATACTGAATTATTTTTGTGAATGATTAATTTGTATCTTTCTGAAATTATTTCTGAATTATTGCATGAAAGAATAATTGCAATAATTTCGAAATTATTTTATGTATTCTTTCAAAAAATCTTTTCAAAGTCCTTTCAGAATTAATTCGTGTAATTATTTTTTTTGCTATTTTGTTTTAAAAAATTTTATTTTAAAAATATTTTCAAAAGAATTCAAAATTATTTCTTGTATTAATTCAGACGAGTTTCCCAGAAGATTTCATGAAATAATTCATGTAAGATTTTTGAATAGATATTGAATTATTTTTGTGAATTATTAATTTGTATCTTTCTGAAATTATTTCTGAATTATTGCATGAAAGAATACTTGCAATAATTTCGAAATTATTTTATGTATTCTTTCAAAAAATCTTTTCAAAGTCCTTTCAGAATTAATTCGTGTAATTATTTTTTTTGCTATTTTGTTTTAAAAAATTTTATTTTAAAAATCTTTTTCAAAAGAATTCAAAATTATTTCTTGTATTAATTCACACGAGTTTCCCAGAAGATTTCATCAAATAATTCATGTAAGATTTTTGAATAGATATTGAATTATTTTTGTGAATGATTAATTTGTATCTTTCTAAAATTATTTCTTAATTATTGCATGAAAGAATACTTGCAATAATTTCGAAATTATTTTATGTATTCTTTCAAAAAATCTTTTCAAAGTCCTTTCAGTATTAATTCGTGTAATTATTTTTTTGCTATTTTGTTTTAAACAATTTTATTTTAAAAATCTTTTTCAAAAGAATTCAAAATTATTTCTTGTATTAATTCACACGAGTTTCCCAGAAGATTTCATGAAATAATTCATGTAAGATTTTTGAATAGATATTGAATTATTTTTGTGAATGATTAATTTGTATCTTTCTGAAATTATTTCTGAATTATTGCATGAAAGAATACTTGCAATAATTTCGAAATTATTTTATGTATTCTTTCAAAAAATCTTTTCAAAGTCCTTTCAGAATTAATTCGTGTAATTATTTTTTTGCTATTTTGTTTTAAAAAATTTTATTTTAAAAATCTTTTTCAAAAGAATTCAAAATTATTTCTTGTATTAATTCAGACGAGTTTCCCAGAAGATTTCATGAAATAATTCATGTAAGATTTTTGAATAGATACTGAATTATTTTTGTGAATGATTAATTTGTATCTTTCTGAAATTATTTCTGAATTATTGCATGAAAGAATACTTGCAATAATTTCGAAATTATTTTATGTATTCTTTCAAAAAATCTTTTCAAAGTCCTTTCAGAATTAATTCGTGTAATTATTTTTTTTGCTATTTTGTTCTAAAATATTTTATTCCAAAAAATCTTTTCAAGGTCCTGTCAGAATTAATTCGTGTAATTATTTTTTTTTGCTATTTTGTTTTAAAAAATTTTATTCTAAAAATCATTTTCAAAACAATTCAAAATTATTTCTTGTATTAATTCACACGAGTTTTCCAGAAGATTTCATCAAATAATTCATGTAAGATTTTTGAATAGATACTGAATTATTTTTGTGAATGATTAATTTGTATCTTTCTAAAATTAATTCTGAATTATTGCATGAAAGAATACTTGCAATAATTTCGAAATTATTTTATGTATTCTTTCAAAAAATCTTTTCAAAGTCCTTTCAGAATTAATTCGTGTAATTATTTTTTTTGCTATTTTGGTTTAAAAAATTTTATTCTAAAAATCTTTTTCAAAAGAATTCAAAATTATTTCTTGTATTAATTCACTCGAGTTTCCCAGAAGATTTCATGAAATAATTCATGTAAGATTTTTGAATAGATATTGAATTATTTTTGTGAATGATTAATTTGTATCTTGCTGAAATTATTTCTGAATTATTGCATGAAAGAATACTTGCAATAATTTCGAAATTATTTTATGTATTCTTTCAAAAAATCTTTTCAAAGTCCTTTCAGAATTAATTCGTGTAATTATTTTTTTTGCTATTTTGTTCTAAAATATTTTATTCTAAAAATCTTTTCAAAGTCCTTTCAGAATTAATTCGTGAAATTATTTTTTTTTGCTATTTTGTTTTAAAAAATTTTATTCTAAAAATCTTTTTCAAAACAATTAAAAATTATTTCTTGTTTTAATTCACACGAGTTTTCCAGAAGATTTCATCAAATAATTCATGTAAGATTTTTGAATAGATACTGAATTATTTTTGTGAATGATTAATTTGTATCTTTCTAAAATTATTTCTGAATTATTGCATGAAAGAATACTTGCAATAATTTCGAAATTATTTTATGTATTGTTTCAAAAAATCTTTTCAAAGTCATTTCAGAATTAATTCGTGTAATTATTTTTTTTGCTATTTTGTTTTAAAAAATTTTATTCTAAAAATCTTTTTCAAAAGAATTCAAAATTATTTCTTGTATTAATTCACACGAGTTTCCCAGAAGATTTCATGAAATAATTCATGTAAGATTTTTGAATAGATATTGAATTATTTTTGTGAATGATTAATTTGTATCTTTCTAAAATTATTTCTGAATTATTGCATGAAAGAATACTTGCAATAATTTCGAAATTATTTTATGTATTCTTTCAAAAAATCTTTTCAAAGTCCTTTCAGAATTAATTCGTGTAATTATTTTTTTTGCTATTTTGTTCTAAAATATTTTATTCTTAAAATCTTTTCAAAGTCCTTTCAGAATTAATTCGTGTAATTATTTTTTTTTGCTATTTTGTTTTAAAAAATTTTATTCTAAAAATCTTTTTCAAAACAATTCAAAATTATTTCTTGTTTTAATTCACACGAGTTTTCCAGAAGATTTCATCAAATAATTCATGTAAGATTTTTGAATAGATACTGAATTATTTTTGTGAATGATTAATTTGTATCTTTCTAAAATTATTTCTGAATTATTGCATGAAAGAATACTTGCAATAATTTCGAAATTATTTTATGTATTCTTTCAAAAAATCTTTTCAAAGTCCTTTCAGAATTAATTCGTGTAATTATTTTTTTTGCTATTTTGTTTTAAAAAATTTTATTTTAAAAATCTTTTTCAAAAGAATTCAAAATTATTTCTTGTATTAATTCACACGAGTTTCCCAGAAGATTTCATGAAATAATTCATGTAAGATTTTTGAATAGATACTGAATTATTTTTGTGAATGATTAATTTGTATCTTTCTGAAATTATTTCTGAACTATTGCATGAAAGAATACTTGCAATAATTTCGAAATTATTTTATGTATTCTTTCAAAAAATCTTTTCAAAGTCCTTTCAGAATTAATTCGTGTAATTATTCTTTTTGCTATTTTGTTCTAAAATATTTTATTCTAAAAATCTTTTCAAAGTCCTTTCAGAATTAATTCGTGTAATTATTTTTTTTGCTATTTTGTTTTAAAAAATTTTATTCTAAAAATCTTTTTCAAAACAATTCAAAATTATTTCTTGTTTTAATTCACACGAGTTTTCCAGAAGATTTCATCAAATAATTCATGTAAGATTTTTGAATAGATACTGAATTATTTTTGTGAATGATTAATTTGTATCTTTCTAAAATTATTTCTGAATTATTGCATGAAAGAATACTTGCAATAATTTCGAAATTATTTTATGTATTCTTTCAAAAAATCTTTTCAAAGTCCTTTCAGAATTAATTCGTGTAATTATTTTTTTTGCTATTTTGTTTTAAAAAATTTTATTTTAAAAATCTTTTTCAAAAGAATTCAAAATTATTTCTTGTATTAATTCAGACGAGTTTCCCAGAAGATTTCATGAAATAATTCATGTAAGATTTTTGAATAGATACTGAATTATTTTTGTGAATGATTAATTTGTATCTTTCTGAAATTATTTCTGAATTATTGCATGAAAGAATACTTGCAATAATTTCGAAATTATTTTATGTATTCTTTCAAAAAATCTTTTCAAAGTCCTTTCAGAATTAATTCGTGTAATTATTTTTTTTGTTATTTTGTTCTAAAATATTTTATTCCAAAAAATCTTTTCAAGGTCCTGTCAGAATTAATTCGTGTAATTATTTTTTTTTGCTATTTTGTTTTAAAAAATTTTATTCTAAAAATCATTTTCAAAACAATTCAAAATTATTTCTTGTATTAATTCACACGAGTTTTCCAGAAGATTTCATCAAATAATTCATGTAAGATTTTTGAATAGATACTGAATTATTTTTGTGAATGATTAATTTGTATCTTTCTAAAATTATTTCT
This sequence comes from Torymus aiolomorphi, assembly GCA_036365515.1. Lineage (NCBI taxonomy): Eukaryota > Metazoa > Arthropoda > Insecta > Hymenoptera > Torymidae > Torymus > Torymus aiolomorphi. Next base: position 238,877,925 of record CM070874.1, on the reverse strand, counting down.
GAATTATTGCATGAAAGAATACTTGCAATAATTTCGAAATTATTTTATGTATTGTTTCAAAAAATCTTTTCAAAGTCATTTCAGAATTAATTCGTGTAATTATTTTTTTTGCTATTTTGTTTTAAAAAATTTTATTCTAAAAATCTTTTTCAAAAGAATTCAAAATTATTTCTTGTATTAATTCACACGAGTTTCCCAGAAGATTTCATGAAATAATTCATGTAAGATTTTTGAATAGATATTGAATTATTTTTGTGAATGATTAATTTGTATCTTTCTAAAATTATTTCTGAATTATTGCATGAAAGAATACTTGCAATAATTTCGAAATTATTTTATGTATTCTTTCAAAAAATCTTTTCAAAGTCCTTTCAGAATTAATTCGTGTAATTATTTTTTTTTTTGCTATTTTGTTCTAAAATATTTTATTCTAAAAATCTTTTCAAAGTCCTTTCAGAATTAATTCGTGTAATTATTTTTTTTGCTATTTTGTTTTAAAAAATTTTATTCTAAAAATCTTTTTCAAAACAATTCAAAATTATTTCTTGTTTTAATTCACACGAGTTTTCCAGAAGATTTCATCAAATAATTCATGTAAGATTTTTGAATAGATACTGAATTATTTTTGTGAATGATTAATTTGTATCTTTCTAAAATTATTTCTGAATTATTGCATGAAAGAATACTTGCAATAATTTCGAAATTATTTTATGTATTCTTTCAAAAAATCTTTTCAAAGTCCTTTCAGAATTAATTCGTGTAATTATTTTTTTTGCTATTTTGTTTTAAAAAATTTTATTTTAAAAATCTTTTTCAAAAGAATTCAAAATTATTTCTTGTATTAATTCACACGAGTTTCCCAGAAGATTTCATGAAATAATTCATGTAAGATTTTTGAATAGATACTGAATTATTTTTGTGAATGATTAATTTGTATCTTTCTGAAATTATTTCTGAACTATTGCATGAAAGAATACTTGCAATAATTTCGAAATTATTTTATGTATTCTTTCAAAAAATCTTTTCAAAGTCCTTTCAGAATTAATTCGTGTAATTATTTTTTTTGCTATTTTGTTCTAAAATATTTTATTCTAAAAATCTTTTCAAAGTCCTTTCAGAATTAATTCGTGTAATTATTTTTTTTTGCTATTTTGTTTTAAAAAATTTTATTCTAAAAATCTTTTTCAAAACAATTCAAAATTATTTCTTGTTTTAATTCACACGAGTTTTCCAGAAGATTTCATCAAATAATTCATGTAAGATTTTTGAATAGATACTGAATTATTTTTGTGAATGATTAATTTGTATCTTTCTAAAATTATTTCTGAATTATTGCATGAAAGAATACTTGCAATAATTTCGAAATTATTTTATGTATTCTTTCAAAAAATCTTTTCAAAGTCCTTTCAGAATTAATTCGTGTAATTATTTTTTTTGCTATTTTGTTTTAAAAAATTTTATTTTAAAAATCTTTTTCAAAAGAATTCAAAATTATTTCTTGTATTAATTCACACGAGTTTCCCAGAAGATTTCATGAAATAATTCATGTAAGATTTTTGAATAGATACTGAATTATTTTTGTGAATGATTAATTTGTATCTTTCTGAAATTATTTCTGAACTATTGCATGAAAGAATACTTGCAATAATTTCGAAATTATTTTATGTATTCTTTCAAAAAATCTTTTCAAAGTCCTTTCAGAATTAATTCGTGTAATTATTCTTTTTGCTATTTTGTTTTAAAAAATTTTATTCTAAAAATCTTTTTCAAAAGAATTCAAAATTATTTCTTGTATTAATTCACACGAGTTTCCCAGAAGATTTCATCAAATAATTCATGTAAGATTTTTGAATAGATATTGAATTATTTTTGTGAATGATTAATTTGTATCTTTCTAAAATTATTTCTTAATTATTGCATGAAAGAATACTTGCAATAATTTCGAAATTATTTTATGTATTCTTTCAAAAAATCTTTTCAAAGTCCTTTCAGTATTAATTCGTGTAATTATTTTTTTTGCTATTTTGTTTTAAACAATTTTATTTTAAAAATCTTTTTCAAAAGAATTCAAAATTATTTCTTGTATTAATTCACACGAGTTTCCCAGAAGATTTCATGAAATAATTCATGTAAGATTTTTGAATAGATATTGAATTATTTTTGTGAATGATTAATTTGTATCTTTCTGAAATTATTTCTGAATTATTGCATGAAAGAATACTTGCAATAATTTCGAAATTATTTTATGTATTCTTTCAAAAAATCTTTTCAAAGTCCTTTCAGAATTAATTCGTGTAATTATTTTTTTTGCTATTTTGTTTTAAAAAATTTTATTTTAAAAATCTTTTTCAAAAGAATTCAAAATTATTTCTTGTATTAATTCAGACGAGTTTCCCAGAAGATTTCATGAAATAATTCATTTAAGATTTTTGAATAGATACTGAATTATTTTTGTGAATGATTAATTTGTATCTTTCTGAAATTATTTCTGAATTATTGCATGAAAGAATACTTGCAATAATTTCGAAATTATTTTATGTATTCTTTCAAAAAATCTTTTCAAAGTCCTTTCAGAATTAATTCGTGTAATTATTTTTTTTGCTATTTTGTTCTAAAATATTTTATTCTAAAAATCTTTTCAAGGTCCTGTCAGAATTAATTCGTGTAATTATTTTTTTTTGCTATTTTGTTTTAAAAAATTTTATTCTAAAAATCATTTTCAAAACAATTCAAAATTATTTCTTGTATTAATTCACACGAGTTTTCCAGAAGATTTCATCAAATAATTCATGTAAGATTTTTGAATAGATACTGAATTATTTTTGTGAATGATTAATTTGTATCTTTCTAAAATTATTTCTGAATTATTGCATGAAAGAATACTTGCAATAATTTCGAAATTATTTTATGTATTCTTTCAAAAAATCTTTTCAAAGTCCTTTCAGAATTAATTCGTGTAATTATTTTTTTTGCTATTTTGTTCTAAAATATTTTATTCTAAAAATCTTTTCAAAGTCCTTTCAGAATTAATTCGTGAAATTATTTTTTTTTGCTATTTTGTTTTAAAAAATTTTATTCTAAAAATCTTTTTCAAAACAATTCAAAATTATTTCTTGTTTTAATTCACACGAGTTTTCCAGAAGATTTCATCAAATAATTCATGTAAGATTTTTGAATAGATACTGAATTATTTTTGTGAATGATTAATTTGTATCTTTCTAAAATTATTTCTGAATTATTGCATGAAAGAATACTTGCAATAATTTCGAAATTATTTTATGTATTGTTTCAAAAAATCTTTTCAAAGTCATTTCAGAATTAATTCGTGTAATTATTTTTTTTGCTATTTTGTTTTAAAAAATTTTATTCTAAAAATCTTTTTCAAAAGAATTCAAAATTATTTCTTGTATTAATTCACACGAGTTTCCCAGAAGATTTCATGAAATAATTCATGTAAGATTTTTGAATAGATATTGAATTATTTTTGTGAATGATTAATTTGTATCTTTCTAAAATTATTTCTGAATTATTGCATGAAAGAATACTTGCAATAATTTCGAAATTATTTTATGTATTCTTTCAAAAAATCTTTTCAAAGTCCTTTCAGAATTAATTCGTGTAATTATTTTTTGGTAACACTTTTTTTATTTTTTTGGAAGATTTTTGAAAGTATTTTGTAAGGATTCCATATATTATTTTAAAAGATAATTTAAAATTAATTTTTTTTCCTTTTAAAATTCTTTCTAAATCATTTCAATGTATTAATTCATGAATTATTTCATGTAATTATTTCAGTTTTCTTTCATGCTGTATGGGAGATTACTATATTAAAACAAAATATTATATAGGTACGTTCACTTATATAGACAAAATATTCGAAACTTCTGAAAACTGGGCTGTCGTAAAAGCAGCATTGACAGTTGGCGTATACCCAAATAAAATTCTGTATAGACAAGAATATAATATATAATAAACTATTGGATATTTTTAAAAGCTAATTTTTTAAGTACGTTCTAACAACACAATTTGTCTAGTCCTTTAATTCTTCTAGTCTCATTTATTCAATAAGCTCTCTCTACAAATGGTAATAATGGTTTTCATGACTATAGAAATAAATATAAAACTTTCTACGAAAGTATAAAATAAGGCAAGTATAGGCGTTTTTTCTGCATAATCTATAAAAAAACAGTACAATTTGCCTAGTCGTTTTATTTCTTCGAATCTCGAAATGTATTTAAATTTGTTCATCTTTCTGTACAAATTAAACACAACAAAGTACTGAAATCAATTTATTGTAGTCAAGTACCCATAAGTTAACTTGACTGACATAATACATCTTTTCATACCTACTTATCAAACATATACAGCCAGCGGGCATAAAGTACTACTTAACGCCCAAGAGAAATAGTAGCTCATATACACCTCTTAGAAAACTTTATAGAACCTACGCAAATGAAAGTTCTGAAATCAATTACCGTTAGTCAAGTAATGCAAACAACTCTCCGAAACAACTGTACGACTGTTCTCAGAACTGTATTCAAATTTGTTTATTCTTCTATACAAATTAAACACATGGAAGTGCTGAAATCAATTTATTGTAGTCAAGTACCTACAAGTTAACTTGACTGACATAATAGAATTTTTAGTACCTTAGGTGTAAAATTACATTTTACGCCCACGTTGTATCTTCAAAAATATTCAGCCAGCGGGCATAAAGTACTACTTAACGCCTAACAGGCGCGATAGCTCTCATACTCCTTCAAAACTTTATAGAACCTACGCACTTTACGCCCGTGTGGGCGAATATTATTTTACTTATATAACTGTTATGCCTCTTTTTATTTCTAAAATTCATAAGAATTTTTTCAGATATTTACGTAAAGTCAAAGCCTATATAAAAAAATTACATAGTTACCACCACATCACCATTTTTCATTACTCTTTCTCAATTTTGAAATTTCTATAATATTACGCATCTTGGGAGGACAATACAAGTCTATAGAGCTTCTCTAGCAGGGGTGGTCCTCCAATCTCCGGCCATACATACTTGGCGGGCCCGACGGTTTGCAGTTTACCGGTGGGCTTTGTAAATGTAGAATACTAAATTTACCACTACAATTTGCCACACAAAGTCCACTATAAATAATTACATTGGCACTAATTTTTAATTCATACCGTTTAAATATAATATCCCTACATGTGCAAAATCTCATGATTTACTTCCATTACCCAAAATGTTTTTCCTTGTGTCCGTCTTTTTTAAGCTGGTATGAGATAAAAAATGCATATAAATTTATATTCTACTCAAAAGTGCTTTTTACTAACCATTTTATAAGCCAACGATTTTTTATCCTTTTCCCGCGTGTTAATATCATATGAGATTTCATATGAGTATTTCAGACATCAGGTCTCATATGAGATACCCATACAGCATGAAAGAAAACTGAAATAATTACATGAAATAATTCATGAATTAATACATTGAAATGATTTAGAAAGAATTTTCAAAGGAAAAAAAATTAATTTTAAATTAATTTTTAAAATAATATATGGAATCCTTACAAAATACTTTCAAAAATCTTCCAAAAAAATAAAAAAAGTGTTACCAAAAAATAATTACACGAATTAATTCTGAAAGAACTTTGAAAAGATTTTTTGAAAGAATAGATAAAATAATTTCGAAATTATTGCAAGTATTCTTTCATGCAATAATTCAGAAATAATTTCAGAAATGTACAAATTAATCATTCACAAAAATAATTCAATATCTATTCAAAAATCTTACATGAATTATTTCATGAAATCTTCTGGGAAACTCGTGTGAATTAATACAAGAAATAATTTTGAATTCTTTTGAAAAAGATTTTTAGAATAAAATTTTTTAAAACAAAATAGCAAAAAAAATAATTACACGAATTAATTCTGAAAGGACTTTGAAAAGATTTTTTGAAAGAATACATAAAATAATTTCGAAATTATTGCAAGTATTCTTTCATGCAATAATTCAGAAATAATTTCAGAAAGATACAAATTAATCATTCACAAAAATAATTCAGTATCTATTCAAAAATCTTACATGAATTATTTCATGAAATCTTCTGGGAAACTCGTCTGAATTAATACAAGAAATAATTTTGAATTCTTTTGAAAAAGATTTTTAAAATAAAATTGTTTAAAACAAAATAGCAAAAAAAATAATTACACGAATTAATACTGAAAGAACTTTGAAAAGATTTTTTGAAAGAATACATAAAATAATTTCGAAATTATTGCAAGTATTCTTTCATGCAATAATTCAGAAATAATTTCAGAATGATACAAATTAATCATTCACAAAAATAATTCAATATCTATTCAAAATCTTACATGAATTATTTCGTGAAATCTTCTGGGAAACTCGTGTGAATTAATACAAGAAATAATTTTGAATTGTTTTGAAAAAGATTTTTAGAATAAAATTTTTTAAAACAAAATAGCAAAAAAAAATAATTACACGAATTAATTCTGTAAGGACTTTGAAAAGATTTTTAGAATAAAATTTTTTAAAATAAAATAGCAAAAAAAATAATTACACGAATTAATTCTGAAAGGACTTTGAAAAGATTTTTTGAAAGAATACATAAAATAATTTCGAAATTATTGCAAGTATTCTTTCATGCAATAATTCAGAAATAATTTCAGAAAGATACAAATTAATCATTCACAAAAATAATTCAGTATCTATTCAAAAATCTTACATGAATTATTTCATGAAATCTTCTGGGAAACTCGTGTGAATTAATACAAGAAATAATTTTGAATTCTTTTGAAAAAGATTTTTAGAATAAAATTTTTTAAAACAAAATAGCAAAAAAAATAATTACACGAATTAATTCTGAAAGGACTATGAAAAGATTTTTTGAAAGAAGACATAAAATAATTTCGAAATTATTGCAAGTATTCTTTCATGCAATAATTCAGAAATAATTTCAGAAAGATACAAATTAATCATTCACAAAAATAATTCAATATCTATTCAAAAATCTTACATGAATTATTTCATGAAATCTTCCGGGAAACTCGTGTGAATTAATAGATTTTTTTAAAGAAAATATAACAATTCAGCAATCATGTCAAGAATTATATCACGAAATAATTCAGGAATAATTTCAGAATGATAAAAATTAATCATTCACAAAGATAATTCAATATCTATTGAAAATAATTTCATGAATTATTTCATGAAATGTTGCGAGAAACTCACGTGAATTAATACAAGAAATAATTTAGAATTCGTTTGAAAAAGATTGTTACAATAAAATTTTTTAAAACACAATAGCAAAAAAGATATTTACACGAATTCTTCCTGAAAGAACCTTGAAAAGATTTTTTGAAAGAAAACATAAAATAGTTCAGAAATTATTGCAAGTATTCAACACGAAAAGGGCAGCGTCCGTATATAAGAGGCATCGTATAATGTATTTATTTTGTTTTTAATTCGAATTTGTTTCAATCAAATAAGTCCTAATTAATACAATATTTAATAAACAAAACTTACTAAATAAGTACATACTAATTAAACAAAGTTAATGTTAAAAAATAAAGAAATATTAGAAATAAATATTCTAATTTATTTTGTCAGTCATTTTGCACTATATAATGAAAAAAATGAAATGATTGGATAATGATCGGATTTAGTCGTCCATTGTTTTCTACATTCGTATGATCCTATTAAAGAACGTATTAAAATGTGTGGGGGGTATATAATTTTTCGTTTTTGTGAACTAAGATAGATTGAAACATTTACTAATTGCGAAAAATATTAATTTGAAAAGTTAATGTAAGAATATAAAAACTTAAAATAAAAGGAAAAAAAACATTTAAAGATGAATAATATAGGTACTTAAAATAAGCAATATTTTTTATTATTATTCATAATAGTATTCTTTCAGTATGACAATGTTTAGAAGTCCCCTCAAAATCGACAGAAATATTATTTATACGTCTGCCAAGAGTAAAGAGCCTTTGACTCTAAAAGTTGATTCTAAATTGAAAACACTACAAATAATAATAACGTCGGTAAGGTAGAGCTCATTCTATTCATCTCTGCATTATATGCAATTATCATTTTTTTATTTTTATCGAATTTCGGGAAAAGAGCTCTTTATTGCCCTTCGTAATGACAAAAATACACTATGTGTAAATTTTCAAGTTATTGCTCGTTATAGATTTTACAGGAAACGGGTTGAAAAATTTTCTACCAGTTTTTTATGAAAAATAATGAACAGAATTTCTGAAAAATTTATAGGTGTATTATTTATGCAATTACGGAGTGCAGTGAAGAGCTTCATTCATCAAAAGTTGAATCTAAGATCAAAAAGATGTAAAAACTCATAACGTCGGTAAGGAAGAGCTCCCTTTATACACACACATTTCACATCGACTTAATACAATATTTAATAAACTAAAAGTATTAAATAACTATGAATTAATTGATCAAAGTTAATATTAAAAAATAAAGTAATATTAAGAATAAATTTTCTAATGTATCGTATCACTCATATTGCAGTATATAATGAAAAAAATGAAATGATCTAACAAGCGAGCGATAGCGTAATGGATAGCGTATTTGCGTAGTACCCAAGCGACCCGGGTTCGAATCTCCATCATGTAAAAAATTTTTCTGCGTTTTTTTCTGCGATAAAATAGTGTAAAATTATTAACAATGTAAATATATGTAAAAATAGTTAGAATATTATTTAAATAATATTCTAAATTATAAAAATGTACCTTCAAATACGGGATTATATATACCCTTCGAAATTTATTGTTAGTAATATTTACTAAATATTTTCTAATTAATTCACAATATTTATTCCTGAATCCTTCCAAAAATCTTTCATTGAAAGGATTCTGCAATAATACATGATTTTATAACCTTCGAAATTTTTTGTTAGTAATATTTCCATTATATTTTCGAATTAATTCACAAAATTAATTCCTGAATCCTTTCAGACATCCTTCATTGGAAGGATTCTGTAATAATACGGGATTTATCCTCTTCAAATTTCTTGTTAGTAATATTTCCATAATATTTTCTAATTAATTTTGTGAATTAATTCGAAAATATTATGGAAATATTACTAAAAAGAAATTTCTAAGTGTATAAATAACGTATTATTGCAGAATCCTTCCAATGAAAGATGTCTGAAAGGATTCAGGAATTAATTTTGTGAATTAATTCGAAAATATTATGGAAATATTACTAAAAAGAAATTTCGAACAGTATAAATCACGTATTATTACAGAATCCTTTCAATGAAAGATGTCTGAAAGGATTCAGGAATCAATTCACAAATTAATTCCTGAATCCTTTGAGACATCTTTCATTGGAAGGATTCTGTAATAATACGGGATTTATCCGTCTTCCAAATTTCTTGTTAGTAATATTTTCATAATATTTTCGAATTAATTCACAAAATTAATTCCTGAATCCTTTCAGACATCTTTCATTGAAGGGATTCTGCAATAATATGTGATATTAATTCTGAAAGGCTTCTGAAAGATTCTTTCAGAAATCATTCAGTGAAAGGATTCTGTAATGATGCTATGTCCGGGGTATTTTCCTTTCAGAATTATTTCAGGAAATAATTTTGAAATATCTTTTAGTAACCTTTTGGTAATAATCCATGAATCCTTTCAGAAATCTTCTATTGAATAAATTTTGCAATGATATTATAAATTATTTTTGAATTATTCCATTAAATTAATTCTGAAAGGAAAATACCCCGGACATAGCATTATTACAGAATCCTTTCACTGAATGATTTCTGAAAGAATAAAATTATTTCATGCATTCTTTCAGAATCCTTTCAGAATTAATACATGCTGTGTGGGACAATGCAATACATACAGAGGAATTGTGTATGCAATTTCAGATCGATTCAATCAGCCGGTACGGAGAAAATGACATTTTTCTCAAAAATTTCTTGAAAAAGACACAGAAATTGCAATATCTCCAGACTTGCTGATTATGCATATCTAAATCTTGATATACTGTCCCTCAGCATGTATTCCATCATGTATGGAAAGTTTAAGATACTTGTAGGAAATGGAAAGGAATCTTTGCAGTTAAAAGTCGAGAAAGCGCATGTGTATTCTCAACTAAGACCCCCTCACCCTCACTTAAAGTTTACCAGAATGTTCACACACAATACAATACATACAGAGGGATTGTGTATGCAATTTCAGATCGATTCAATCAGCCGGTACGGAGAAAATGACATTTTTCTAAAAAATTTCTTGAAAAAGACACACAAATTACAATATCTCCAGACTTGCTGATTATGTAGATCTCAAACTTGATATACTGTCTCTCAGTATGTATTTAATCATGTATGGAAAGTTTAAGATACTTGTAGGGAATGGAAAGGGATCTTTGCACTCAAAAGTCGAGAAAGCGCATGTGTATTCTCAACTAAGACCTATTCACCCTCACTTAAAGTTTACCAGAATGTTCACACACAATGCAATAGATACAGAGGGATTGTGTATGCAATTTCAGATCGATTCAATCAGCCGGTACGGAGAAAATGACATTTCTCTAAAAAATTTCTTGAAAAAGACACAGAAATTACAATATCTCCAGACTTGCTGATTATGTAGATCTCAAACTTGATATACTGTCTCTCAGCATGTATTTAATCATGTATGGAAAGTTTAAGATACTTGTAGGGAATGGAAAGGGATCTTTGCACTCAAAAGTCGAGAAAGCGCATGTGTATTCTCAACTAAGACCTCTCCACCCTCACTTAAAGTTTACCAGAATGTTCACACACAATACAATATATACAGAGGGATTGTGTATGCAATTTCAGATCGATTCAATCAGCCGGTACGGAGAAAATGACATTTTTCTCAAAAATTTCTTGAAAAAGACACAGAAGTTGCAATATCTCCAGACTTGCTGATTATGCATATCTAAATCTTGATATACTGTCCCTCAGCATGTATTCCATCATGTACAGAAAGTTGAAGATACTTGTAGGGAATGGCAAGGGATCTTTGCACTCAAAAGTCGAGAAAGCGCATGTGTATTCTCAACTAAGACCTCCTCACCCTCACTTAAAGTTTACCAGAATGTTCACACACAATACAATAGATACAGAGGGATTGTGTATGCAATTTCAGATCGATTCAATCAGCCGGTACGGAGAAAATGACATTTCTCTCAAAAATTTCTTGAAAAAGACACAGATATTACAATACCCACACAGCATGTATTAATTCTGAAAGGATTCTGAAAGAATGCATGAAATAATTTTATTCTTTCAGAAATCATTCAGTGAAAGGATTCTGTAATAATGCTATGTCCGGGGTATTTTCCTTTCAGAATTAATTCAATGGAATAATTCAAAAATAATTTATAATATCATTGCAAAATTTATTCAATAGAAGATTTCTGAAAGGATTCATGGATTATTACCAAAAGGTTACTAAAAGATATTTCAAAATTATTTCCTGAAATAATTCTGAAAGAAAAATACCGCGAACATAGCATCATTACAGAATCCTTTCACTGAATGATTTCTGAAAGAATCTTTCAGAATCCTTTCAGAATTAATATCACATATTATTGCAGAATCCTTTCAATGAAAGATGTCTGAAAGGATTCAGGAATTAATTTTGTGAATTAATTCGAAAATATTATGAAAATATTACTAACAAGAAATTTGGAAGACGGATAAATCCCGTATTATTACAGAATCCTTCCAATGAAAGATGTCTCAAAGGATTCAGGAATTAATTTGTGAATTAATTCCTGAATCCTTTCAGACATCTTTCATTGAAAGGATTCTGTAATAATACGTGATTTATACTGTTCGAAATTTCTTTTTAGTAATATTTCCATAATATTTTCGAATTAATTCACAAAATTAATTCCTGAATCCTTTAATGAAGATGTATGAAAGGATTCAGGAATTAATATTGTGAATTAATTAGAAAATATTATGGAAATATTACTAACAAGAAATTTGAAGAGGATAAATCCCGTATTATTACAGAATCCTTCCAATGAAGGATGTCTGAAAGGATTCAGGAATTAATTTTGTGAATTAATACGAAAATATAATGGAAATATTACTAACAAAAAATTTCGAAGGTTATAAAATCATGTATTATTGCAGAATCCTTTCAATGAAAGATTTTTGGAAGGATTCAGGAATAAATTTTGTGAATTAATTAGAAAATATTTAGTAAATATTACTAACAATAAATTTCGAAGGGTATATATAATCCCGTATTTGAAGGTACATTTTTATAATTTAGAATATTATTTAAATAATATTCTAACTATTTTTACATATATTTACATTGTTAATAATTTTACACTATTTTATCGCAGAAAAAAACGCAGAAAAATTTTTTACATGATGGAGATTCGAACCCGGGTCGCTTGGGTACTACGCAAATACGCTATCCATTACGCTATCGCTCGCTTGTTAGATCATTTCATTTTTTTCATTATATACTGCAATATGAGTGATACAGAAAATTTATTCTTAATATTACTTCATTTTTTAATATTAACTTTGATCAATTAATTCATAGTTATTTAATACTTTTAGTATATTAAATATTGTATTAAGTCGATGTGAAATGTGTGTGTATAAAGGGAGCTCTTCCTTACCGACGTTATGAGTTTTTACATTTTTTTGATCTTAGATTCAACTTTTGATGAATGAAGCTCTTCACTGCACTCCGTAATTGCATAAATAATACACCTATAAATTTTTCAGAAATTCTGTTCATTATTTTTCATAAAAAACTGGTAGAAAATTTTTCAACCCGTTTCCTGTAAAATCTATAACGAGCAATAACTTGAAAATTTACACATAGTGTATTTTTGTCATTACGAAGGGCAATAAAGAGCTCTTTTCCCGAAATTCGATAAAAATAAAAAAATGATAATTGCATATAATGCAGAGATGAATAGAATGAGCTCTACCTTACCGACGTTATTATTATTTGTAGTGTTTTCAATTTAGAATCAACTTTTAGAGTCAAAGGCTCTTTACTCTTGGCAGACGTATAAATAATATTTCTGTCGATTTTGAGGGGACTTCTAAACATTGTCATACTGAAAGAATACTATTATGAATAATAATAAAAAATATTGCTTATTTTAAGTACCTATATTATTCATCTTTAAGTGTTTTTTTTCCTTTTATTTTAAGTTTTTATATTCTTACATTAACTTTTCAAATTAATATTTTTCGCAATAAGTAAATGTTTCAATCTATCTTAGTTCACAAAAACGAAAAATTATATACCCCCCACACATTTTAATACGTTCTTTAACAGGATCATACGAATGTAGAAAACAATGGACGACTAAATCCGATCATTATCCAATCATTTCATTTTTTTCATTATATAGTGCAAAATGACTGACAAAATAAATTAGAATATTTATTTCTAATATTTCTTTATTTTTTAATATTAACTTTGTTTAATTAGTATATACTTATTTAGTAAGTTTTGTTTATTAAATATTGTATTAATTAGGACTTATTTGATTGAAACAAATTCGAATTAAAAACAAAATAAATACATTATACGATGCCTCTTATATACGGACGCTGCCCTTTTCGTGTTGAATACTTGCAATAATTTCTGAACTATTTTATGTTTTCTTTCAAAAAATCTTTTCAAGGTTCTTTCAGGAAGAATTCGTGTAAATATCTTTTTTGCTATTGTGTTTTAAAAAATTTTATTGTAACAATCTTTTTCAAACGAATTCTAAATTATTTCTTGTATTAATTCACATGAGTTTCCCGCAACATTTCATGAAATAATTCATGAAATTATTTTCAATAGATATTGAATTATCTTTGTGAATGATTAATTTTTATCATTCTGAAATTATTTCTGAATTATTTCGTGATATAATTCTTGACATGATTGCTGAATTGTTATGTTTTCTTTAAAAAAATCTATTAATTCACACGAGTTTCCCGGAAGATTTCATGAAATAATTCATGTAAGATTTTTGAATAGATATTGAATTATTTTTGTGAATGATTAATTTGTATCTTCTTAAAATTATTTCTGAATTATTGCATGAAAGAATACTTGCAATAATTTCGAAATTATTTTATGTATTCTTTCAAAAAATCTTTTCAAAGTCCTTTCAGAATTAATTCGTGTAATTATTTTTTTTGCTATTTTGTTTTAAAAAATTTTATTTTAAAAATCTTTTTCAAAAGAATTCAAAATTATTTCTTGTATTAATTCACACGAGTTTCCCAGAAGATTTCATCAAATAATTCATGTAAGATTTTTGAATAGATACTGAATTATTTTTGTGAATGATTAATTTGTATCTTTCTAAAATTATTTCTGAATTATTGCATGAAAGAATACTTGCAATAATTTGGAAATTATTTTATGTATTCTTTCAAAAAATCTTTTCAAAGTCCTTTCAGAATTAATTCGGGTAATTATTTTTTTTGCTATTTTGTTTTAAAAAATTTTATTCTAAAAATCTTTTTCAAAAGAATTCAAAATTATTTCTTGTATTAATTCACACGAGTTTCCCAGAAGATTTCATGAAATAATTCATGTAAGATTTTTGAATAGATACTGAATTATTTTTGTGAATGATTAATTTGTATCTTTCTGAAATTATTTCTGAATTATTGCATGAAAGAATACTTGCAATAATTTCGAAATTATTTTATGTATTCTTTCAAAAAATCTTTCAAAGTCCTTTCAGAATTAATTCGTGTAATTATTTTTTTTGCTATTTTGTTTTAAAAAATTTTATTCTAAAAATCTTTTCAAAGTCCTTTCAGAATTAATTCGTGTAATTATTTTCTTTTGCTATTTTGTTTTCAAAAATTTTATTCTAAAAATCTTTTTCAAAAGAATTCAAAATTATTTCTTGTATTAATTCACACGAGTTTCCCAGAAGATTTCATGAAATAATTCATGTAAGATTTTTGAATAGATATTGAATTATTTTTGTGAATGATTAATTTGTATCTTTCTGAAATTATTTCTGAATTATTGCATGAAAGAATACTTGCAATAATTTCGAAATTATTTTATGTATTCTTTCAAAAAATCTTTTCAAAGTCCTTTCAGAATTAATTCGTGTAATTATTTTTTTGCTATTTTGTTTTAAAAAATTTTATTTTAAAAATCTTTTTCAAAAGAATTCAAAATTATTTCTTGTATTAATTCAGACGAGTTTCCCAGAAGATTTCATGAAATAATTCATGTAAGATTTTTGAATAGATACTGAATTATTTTTGTGAATGATTAATTTGTATCTTTCTAAAATTATTTCTGAATTATTGCATGAAAGAATACTTGCAATAATTTCGAAATTATTTTATGTATTCTTTCAAAAAATCTTTTCAAAGTCCTTTCAGAATTAATTCGTGTAATTATTTTTTTTGCTATTTTGTTTTAAAAAATTTTATTCTAAAAATCTTTTTCAAAAGAATTCAAAATTATTTCTTGTATTAATTCACACGAGTTTCCCAGAAGATTTCATGAAATAATTCATGTAAGATTTTTGAATAGATATTGAATTATTTTTGTGAATGATTAATTTGTATCTTTCTGAAATTATTTCTGAATTATTGCATGAAAGAATACTTGCAATAATTTCGAAATTATTTTATGTATTCTTTCAAAAAATCTTTTCAAAGTCCTTTCAGAATTAATTCGTGTAATTATTTTTTTTTGCTATTTTGTTTTAAAAAATTTTATTTTAAAAATCTTTTTCAAAAGAATTCAAAATTATTTCTTTTATTAATTCACACGAGTTTCCCAGAAGATTTCATGAAATAATTCATGTAAGATTTTTGAATAGATATTGAATTATTTTTGTGAATGATTAATTTGTATCTTTCTGAAATTATTTCTGAATTATTGCATGAAAGAATTCTTGCAATAATTTCGAAATTATTTTATGTATTCTTTCAAAAAATCTTTTCAAAGGGCTTCATAATATTTCTAAATATAGGGGTTTATGCGGCCCAACCTAGAGTCTACAACCACAGGGTCCATTATTTCTTTAGTCACTTGCCATAGGGAAGTCAGGGCTGTAGGTACTAATATATAGTCTTGGGCTACATAAACCCCGATAAGTGTATATATTATATATATATAAATATCATTGTACGGTATTTTGAGGATTTCATAAAGAATTTGTACAATAGTGGTGACACAAATATAAACATTGTTATAAACAACCAATAAACAAGCGCGTGACTAAAGAAATAATGACCCTAAGGTTATTGACTAATACCACGACGCCTGCGGCGCCCGCTTTTACGGAAAAATATCACGGAATTTCCGAAATCGATATATTAACACACTATTGTGGAAACCGCTGAAAAATCCTCAAAATGCCTCTCGAGTGCTTTGGACTTTTGAGGAGCCTCCTCAAAATGCCTACAAAATCCTCAAAATTCGGTATATATGACTTATATAATCCTCAAAATGCGTACCAGATGTGAATATATATATATATATATTTATATATATATATATATATATATATATATATATATATATATATATATATATATATATATATATATATATATAAATATCTTTGTACGGTATTTTGAGGATTTCATAAAGAATTTGTACAATAGTGGTGACACAAATATAAACATTGTTATAAACAACCAATAAACAAGCGCGTGACTAAAGAAATAATGACCCTAAGGTTATTGACTAACACCACGACGCCTGCGGCGCCCGCTTTTACGGAAAAATATCACGGAATTTCCGAAATCGATGTATTAACACACTATTGTGGAAACCGCTGAAAAATCCTCAAAATGCCTCTCGAGTGCTTTGGACTTTTGAGGAGACTCCTCAAAATGCCTACAAAATCCTCAAAATTCGGTATATATGACTTATATAATCCTCAAAATGCGTCCCAGATGTGAATATATATATATATATATATATACCGGGTGTCCCATTTTAAAACCACCAGACAAATATCTCGAAAACTAAGGGAGATGGAAAAAAACTTTTAATACAAAAGTTATAGGGTTCAGAGGGGCCCAACTGATCGTGACCTTGGTTATGACCTTGAGGTCAATGATCAAGTTCATTTGAAGGTCAAATCGATTTTTTCAAATGGGAACCCCCACTTTTGACCTCGTAAATGGAAAGAGCGGAAAATTTTACGTTCAGATATGTCCTTGAGTCAAGGTCATGGTCATGGTCATGGTCATGTTTAAAATCAAAATCAATAAACGCATCAAAACATTCCCATAATTAGGTATACGAGACAAATTGTTAAATACAAAAGTTGTAGGGTTCAGAGGGGCCCAACTGATCGTAACCTTGGTTATGACCTTGAGGTCAATGATCAAGGTCATTTGAAGGTCAAATCGATTGTTTCAAATGGGAACCCCCACTTTTGACCTCGTAAATGGAAAGAGCGGAAAATTTTACGTTTAGATATGTCCTTGAGTCAAGGCCACGGTCATGGTCATGGTCATGTTTAAAATCAAAATCAATCAACGCATCCAAACATTCCCATAATTACGCATACGAGTGTTAAATACAGAAGTTGTAGTGTTTGGAGGGGCCCAACTGATCGTGACCTTGACCATGAACTTGAGGTCAAGGATGATGTCGTTTGAAGGTTAAATCAATTTTGTTTAATGGCAACCCTCACTTTTGACCTCGTAAATAGAAAAATCGAAAAATTCTGATATGACCTTGGGTCAAGGTCATGGTCAAAGTTATGGTTAGTTTCCGTGCAGTTAAGAGCAAAGTCGGAGATGACCCGGTCACCTAAGGCAAGGTCGGAGATTACCCGGCCAGTTAAGGCAAGGTCGGAGATGACCCGGCCAGTTAAGGCAAGGTCGGAGATGACACGGTCAGTTAAGGCAAGGTCGGAGATGACCCGGCCAGTTAAGGCAAGGTCGGAGATGACCCGGTCAGTTAAGGCAAGGTCGGAGATGACCCGGCCAGTTGAGGCAAGGTCGGGGATGATCAGGCCAGCTAAAAATTCATTGGAAAATTCCACGTTCATGTGTATTTAGTTATAGGATCCATGTGTATATATATATATATATATATATATATAAATATCTTCCTATAGTATATAGTTGTAAGAGGCTTGTAGGGTATCCAGCCCCTCCTCCCCCCTCCCCCTCCTTACAGCCCCTCCTCAACCCCTCCTCAAAATAACGGAAAAATGAGATTAGAAATAGGAGTTTTTAGTATTACATTTGCTCCTCAAAACCTCTCCTCCACCCTCCTCCCCTTCTCAAAATCCCTCCTCCCCCCTCCCCCTACCCCTCCTCTTAATATTGTATTGTTTTTCTCATTTTGTTACACATTTCATATATATTACGAATGATTTGATATTGTTAATATTATTGATGTTGTTTCTATATTATTAAATAATTATAATATCAAATGTTATCAATTATAAGGTCAAGTTTAAAAAATTTGTATAAGTTTCCCGTTTCTTTTTGCATGTAAGAAGCCTTAGTCACATCAGGGTATGGCTTTAATAACGTTACTAATGATTATAGTTTAATCTAATAATAATACATTAATACTATAAATATAGTGTATTTAACATGACTAAAATAATTTTTTTTAATAAAATGTCGATATTTTAGAAACAGTACAAACAATTATGGATAATAAATCCCTATTTTTTTTGTTTCTTAACAAATTTTAATTATCTAGTTCTCATTTTATTCTTTCACGGGGACTTGCCCAAGGAAAAATTCAAAATTATTCAAGACCCAGAAAGTTATAGCCAATTGAAGATAATTATTTTTATAACCTCATTCGTGATTTTATAAACAATTATAACTACCTTAAATGTTATCAAATATATTGGAGGGTGTACGTAAGCGCTGTGCCGTAATGTGCTGTGCGATGCTGCGTGATGCCCGTGTTATTGGTGCGTTGGCTACTTACGGAACTACTTTTCTGATTGGTTGGTATTTAGACATCAACCAATCAGCGGCGTAGTTCTATAAGTAGCCAATGCACCAACAGCACGGGCATCGGAAACGCACCGCACAGCACAGTACAGCGCTTATGTACATTCTTCCTAAGGTTACGTTTAAAAAATTTGTATAAATTCCCCGTTTCTTTTTGCATGTAAGAAGCCTTAATCACATCAGGGTATGGCTTTAATAACGTTACTAATGATTATAGTTTAATCTAATAATAATACATTAATACTCTAAATATAGTGTATTTAACATGACTAAAATAATTTTTTTTAATAAAATGTCGATATTTTAGAAACAGCACAAACAATTATGGATAATAAATCCCTATTTTTTTTGTTTCTTAACAAATTTTAATAATCTAGTTCTCATTTTATTCTTTCACGGGGACTTGCCCAAGGAAAAATTCAAAATTATTCAAGACCCAGAAAGTTATAGCCAATTGAAGATAATTATTTTTATAACCTCGTTCGTGATTTTATAAACAATTATAACTACCTTAAATGTTATCAAATATATTGGAGGGTGTACGTAGCGCTGTGCGGTACTGTGCTGTGCGATGCTGCGTGATGCCCGTGTTATTGGTGCGTTGGCTACTTACGGAACTACTTTTCTGATTGGTTGGTATTTAGACATCAACCAATCAGCGGCGTAGTTCTATAAGTAGCCAATGCACCAACAGCACGGGCATCGGAAACACACCGCACAGTACAGTACACCGCTTATGTACATTCTTCCTAAGGTCACGTTTAAAAAATTTGTATAAGTTCGCCTTTCCTTAAATGTTATCAAATGTATTGGAGGGTGTACGTAAGCGCTGTGCGGTACTGTGCTGTGCGATGCTGCGTGATGCCCGTGTTATTGGTGCGTTGGCTACTTACGGAACTATTCTTCTGATTGGTCCATATTTAAACATCAACCAATCAGTGGCGTAGTTCTACAAGTAGCCAATGCACCAACAGCACCGGCATCGGAAACGCACAGCATAGCGCTTATGTACACTCCTCCTAAAGTCACGTTTAAAAAATTTGTATAAGTTCGCCTTTCCTTTTTACGTGTAATCTTAATGTAAGTCTTAGTCACATTAGGGTATGTCTTTAATAACGTGACATATAATGTAGGATACAAAATAGAACACACCCTCATATGATTGTGATATTATGGATTTATCAAATCTAAAGTATGGAAACGTAGAGAACGCAATAAAACAATTTGATGCGATTGGGCTATTAAATATTGTTTCACGTAAAGATAATGAAAGATATTTTCTTAAATTACTGTTGAACCGCATAAAAGGTGCTACTTCTTTTGAAGATTTACGAACATTTAATAACGTCTCATATGAAACATATAAAGAAGCAGCACTTGCTATGGGTTTAATAGAAGATGATTCCCAAATTTATATTATTTTTGATGAAGCAAGTAATATCATGCTTCCTTTTCAATTACGTAAATTCTTTGCATGGTTTATCTTAGCTGAAAATATTCAAGGTAATTTAATTTGGAATAAATTCAAAAAAATTTTTACTGAAGATTTTAAAGAAAATAAAGAAAATAATGCTTTATCACACATTCAAAATATATTACAAACTGAAGATAAAAGTTGTAAAGATTATAGTTTACCTGAACCAATAATAAATAATATCGAAGAAAGTCCTGAAAATTTAGCAAACAGTAAAAATCTTTTTGAAATTTTGTTTAATCAATTAACTACTAATCAAAGATTAATTTTTAATGAAATTATAACTAACAAAAATAAAATTTATTTTATTGATGGACCTGGAGGTTTAGGAAAAACTTTCATATACAAGACTTTAATATATCACTTTCTATCTTTGAATAAAAAAATTTTATCTATGGCTTGGACAGGAATCGCATCTATTTTATTACCTAGAGGAATGACAAGTCATCGTACTTTTAGACTTCCTTTAGATTTAAACAGTATTGAAAGTGCTTTTCTAAAATTAGAATCAGATAAAAAAAAATTACGGGAAGTAGATATTATAGTTTGGGATGAAGCATCAATGATCCAAAAAAAGCTTTGGAAATTCTTGATCAAACACTCAAAGATATATGTTACAGTGATGTTCCATTTGGTGGTAAATTGATAGTTTTAGGAGGCGATTTTAGACAAATTCTGCCAGTCCTAAAACATGGTTACCGAGACAGTATAATACAGGACACAATCAAATTTTCTCATTTATGGCCTCTCTTTAAAGTTTTAAAATTAACTGAAAATATTCGCTCAAAAAATAAACAATTTGCTTCATTTTTATTAGAGTTAGGTGAAGGTAAAATTAATCCATTTATAGTTCTAAATAAATGGAAGACCGAAAATGTATTGTAACGCGTGTCTAGCCGCGATTCTAATCTACCGCGCGAAGGTAGTGAGCGCGCGCGCGCAACTCCTGCGCAGCCGAATCGAGGCGCGCCGCGCGTAGCGAATCGGTCTCGCGACGCGTAAAATGCCCGTCACCCGTCGCGAAGCTGCTAACCTGTTCCCGCGAGAAAAGGGAGCCATCTTAGTGTCTGCCGTCACGCAAGTAGCATCTCCTCCGTGTCTTCGTGAGTGACTTCGTCCGCGCCCTTCTATCGTTTTTTGTAAACGCCGCGTGTATAGTGTTGGTGCCGAGCGGAGTGCATACGCGTATAAGAGGAACAGAGAGAGAGAGAGCGAACACGAGACAGCGAGAGAGGAGCCGGCAGCCAGCCGCCTGCCGACCCCGTACAGCGAGTAGGAGAGAGAGAGAGAGACACAGCGCACAAATACTGTGCTAGCGAGCGTGAGCGAGAGAGAGTCGTGTGCACCGACTGCTCCTTAAAGTAAGTCTTATACTCTCATCTCTCGCGTAATTAACGTAAAGGCTCGCACGGAAATCGCCCCGTGCAAGCTTTCTGTACCGTGTACGTGCGGGTGTATGTCAGCCCGCCGTACTTTAACACCGCGCGCGATATTAGCAGCTTCGCCGCGCTCTGTAACGTTCGCGCGTTTGAATATTAACGGTCGCGCGCGAACTAACAATTTGTCTAATAAGCACGTGCGTTGTGTATGTAAATGTTTATTTGGTTTTAATACATTGTGATATCTAGTTACTCGTCGCGTTGTTCATTACAACCTGTCCTTCTCCCGGATACCACCGCCTCCGCGGGAAAACGACTCCGCCGGTCGTTTTCATATCTGAGCATAGCGGCCGCGCGCTTTACTCTTCAAGCGCGCGCTTTTCACTCAGCGATCCAAATAGTTGGAAAGCGAAGTTCGCGTGAGAGCTTCGCGTTGTTTTCGGGATTCCAGGAGCAGATCCCCGGGCAAGTCATTTTAGTCTGACACCCACGGCACCGTGTTCCAGGGCATCGCTGGCCTGTGGCTTGTTGGGATTTTCCCCCACTAGCCATCCCGTTACAGTATGTAATAAAATTTATGATGATATCAATCTCGAAACTTCCGTAGAACGTATAATATTAGCTCCACATAATGACGATACTAAACTTATAAATAATAAAGTTTTGAACTTATTACATGGCAAAACGCATACATATTATAGTTTAGATTACGCAACGCATAAAGGAGTTGATCAATCAGATGAAAATATTCACTTAAATTACCCAATAGAAATGCTTAATAATATTAGAGAAGGTCTACCACCACATGAATTAAAATTAAAAATAAATCCACTTGTAATGTTAATTAGAAATATAAGTATATCAGAAGGAATGTGTAATAATACACGCTTGAAAATTACAGGTTTATTTAATCACAATATTAAAGCTGAAATAATTACGGGGGAAAGAATTGGTGAAGAAGTTTTTATACCACGAATAACATTAAATACTGGAGATTCTTCTTCATTTCCATTTACACTTTTTAGAAAACAATTTCCAGTTGTATTAGCTTTTGCTATAACAATAAATAAATCTCAAGGTCAAAGTTTTAATTCTCTAGGTATTTACATTAGACGACCTTTATTTTCACATGGCCAATTATATGTTGCTTTATCCCGATGTAAAAATCCTAACAATATATTTATTGAAAATCTTATAGAAAATTCATCAATAATTAATAACATTATTTGGAAAGAAATTTTTGACATTTAATTTACACTTTTTAATAAACTTTTTCAAAAATTATTATTTTTTTTATATATATTTTAATCTAAATTTATATACATCAAATTAAACCCAACTAAATTTATATCAATAATCATTTTATTTATAATATTATTCTTTTACGAAAGTATAAAACATGTTGTAATTTCTTATAAGCATAATATCATATAAATAGTCTGATTATTTTATTACATATAATAAAAAAAATTTCAATATAAATATATTTACATGAAATATTTTTTTATTAAATGTAATAAAGATGGGAATCACTTTTCATTACATTAATTAAAAATTATTAATACAAATTATTTAAAATTAATTAAAATTGATAAAATTTATTAACGAAAATTGGTTTACATCTTCCATGGTGGAAGAAGGATGGGATAGGTTGGAGTCAAGGAGGACGGAGGAACGACTTCTATCGTTTTTAGGGTTATTGACGATGAATTCCATGGTTGTGTTTAGGCTTATTATACAAAAAATGATTAACAATAATTTTATATTATTTTGGCATGTCCCATTATCCTATCTAATTATTAATATTTGTTATATAAAACACCTAAGCACAATAAAATCAAAAATTCAACGCGCCTATAACAGTACCTCAGTGGTGGTGTGAAAAACTGTTAACTTTAGTAAATAACACGCTAAAGAACTGACTACACATTAAAACACATATAATAATATGAGCATGACCTTACACTATTAGGCGTAATAAACAGCGCCACCGTTTTTATAAATTTTTTGCACACATAAGTAAAACAGTAAATGTATATGTACTGTACACATATGTATACGAGGTCATGGTGAAAAACCGGCACTTAAAATGCTCAGAGAATCGATCTACAATATAAGCACGCATATGAGGCGTTTCACGTCAGCTCTCCAGGCGCGGCGCACGAGCGCGAAATCATGCTGTTTTCAGCTTGTGTTTGAAGGGCTAAGATGTATCTAAAAAAAATAATCCCCAAGTGATTTCGATGTATTTTTTCCTCAGCTTTCCGATGGTGCTATTAGTTAGTAGTATGGGCTATGGGGCTTCTGGAACTTTATCCTCCCTATCTTGCCGACCACGGGTTCTACTCCTCGCTAACTTACCAACAGTCGATACCGACCGATTTCCCCGGCCGGTAGTGCATGCGCCTGCAATACCAACAGGTTTTCATTTACCATGCCGATCGCGACCGAGATTTCCCCGGCCGGTAGTGCATGCGCCTGCAATACCAACCGGTTTTCATTTACCATGCCGGTCGCGACCGAGATTTCCCCGCCGGTAGTGCATGCGCCTGCAATACCAACCGGTTTTCATTTACCATGCCGATCGCGACCGAGATTTCCCCGGTCGGTAGTGCATGCGCCTGCAGTACCAACCGGTTTTCATCTACCATACCGATCGCGGCCGATTTCCCCCTGATGGTAATCGATCAGATCGATTTACCAGCGAGCATCGGGATGTCACATGTTTCCTGATTATCTTTTTTGCAGTGCAATGTTAGATGACACATATTTATTTTACTTATAGCTATATTTGGAAAATGAAGAATATAAAAAATCTAAAAATGTTAATAATGTTTTAAGAAACTGTTTCTTAAGATTTTTTAAAGCAAAGGCGCAAATGCATTGTAATCAACAAATAGAATGAAAGAATGAAAATAAGATTTAAATATTATGTTTGAGGGTGAGGTAACTATAAATAAAAACACACATATAATAAATCTTATGATAAATATTTATTAAAAAAATATAATAATAAAATAATTACAAATAAAAGAAAGTTATTAAACAATTTTTTTAATATCACCACTAATCGGATTATATTTAATGATGCGATCATGTAAAATTAGACAATAAGATGTTGTTCCTTCAGGTATATTCTCCTTGGTCTCAAACTCTAGACGAACATCTACAGCAGCTTGCTTCAATGATTCATTTTGTTTTGAACAATCAATAATTATTAATGGAGTATATTTCTTGAAATCCTTTTTACTGAGAAATGGATCTGTAGAAACACTTACACCGTGATAATATTGTTTTTGAAAATCTACATACATGTCATATAATATTGCATACTGATACCATATGGGTAGTATTGAGAATTTAGAAAAAGTTTTACATTTGATACATTACAATGATCAAACTGACTTGTATTTTTAGTTCGTTGTCCTTTTCTATTTGTTTGGAATGCAAGAATAACAAAACGTGGTTTTTCCAATTGATTTGATGTTTTGACTGTCCATACATGTCGTGATGTTGCGGGAAGCATAGGGTATTCATATAATTCCCACGAACGAAAACTCATTGATATTGCTATATCTTTTTTAATGTAGTTATAAAGATGTATCTTATGTTTATCTGACAGTATTACATAAGGCATTAACCATTCTATTCTACTTAAATTAATTTTAAAATCCTCATATTCGGTTCTATCATCCCGTTCGACTCCTTCTTGATATACAGCGTTTATGTCATTTCTAGATCTTGTCAGTACAAGTTCATGCTTTACGTTTACAACAATTTTACGATAATCTTCAACAAATCCTAAATTAATTGAAAGTGGTATAGATATATCAAAGTTTCCATTATCATCAACAATTTTGTTAGTTTCTTCAACATCGATCCATCCAGAATTTTCAAGAATTTTACTTTGATTTTAATTGAATGAAGCATAACCTTACATAAGAGAAGTTAAACCTACATTTTTACACTTATCGATTTCTATAGCATTTATCTCATAGCGAATTTCTTCAAATAATGACATATTGCATTGTTTACAAATTGAGTCTTTTTTACTGGTTGTCCATTTGCAAGTGTAAGACTTCCACATATATGTAAAGAACTTCGTGATGGTAATAAACATAAGTCTTGATGTTGGATAGATATACGAATTTCATCACTATTATTAAATGCTAGTGAAGTGTGTGGTTGATGAGCGTGAATCTCATAGTGTGATATAGATTCATCGAAAATAATAGGTGTCTGTACATTAAGAATTTCCTCCATTATTTTCAAAGATGCAACGATAACAGCATATAAATATACAAGTTAATTGGCGTAAGAACGTTTCCTCTTGCGATTCTCCTCGTTTATTTTTAGTTTTAGTCCAAGACTTTTTAGAAACTTTATGTTTCGTAGTGTTAGTTGCTTGACTGCTTGTCGTTGACTGATTTTTGGATGGCATGTTGATGTCTTAATATAGTTTTCTGCTGCTGTTGCATTAAAAACAATACCCATTATACAGCTTTCTTCAAATGTAAACGAATTGTAATAATTTCACCTCGTAGGTTAACCAAATTTCCGTTCTGATCTACAATACGTAATTGTAAATGATCAATAATTTTAACATTAACTGGGAGATATATGATTTGCTTAGGAATTTCAATAATTTTAAATCCTGGTGGCACGGCTGGGAAAAATTCGTGAATCGTATGAACTTTATTCTGATTGATATAAGCTCCAGACGAAATATTACATTCTACTCGTAGAGCGCTTATCTGTAAAATGGAGACGGGCATGTCAGAGATGTGATTTATATAGGGTTCCAACAAACGTTGAGTGAAACCTAACAGTCTACCAATAGAATCGTATGGTTGAAAATCGATTTGTGAACTGCAAGAAATTTCACTGCGTAGAGTGTTATTATTAGGTGCAATACTTATTTTAATTTCTTTGGACTCCAGAGTCTTCTGTAGAAAACTTTCTATATCACGAATTTCATAGCTACCTGTAGCTATTTCAATAAATTCTTCTCCAACATAAAATTTGTTTTGCCCATAGTCTACATTAGGAATAGAATTAAATGTTAATAATTCAATTAATCCAAGAACATACATTTTCTCAGGATCAAGCTCTATCGGTGGAAAATAATGCGTTTCTAGCACTGACGAAGAGCCAGATAAAGTAAGTGTCAATGATTCTATCATCTTGAATAATTTAGTTAAAGTGAATCTGATTTAGCGGGGAATCTTCTTATATAGATTATAATTGTCAGAATGATCAAGTAAATTACATAAAAATTTTAAACAAAGATGACCACATATAAATGAATTAAATGTTTGATACCGCTGATAATTATATTTAATTTTTTCAACATTCCAATATTGTATAAGATCCATTGGAGGCTGTAAATCACCAAAACTATCAAAATAGATAACATTTTTACCATTCTTTTTATAAGCTACCCAATGTGTACCGGGACCTGTACTATCATCAAGATTAATGATAGCTGACTCATTATACAGTGGTCCATTTGATGGTAATGCATTCCTCATGAATACTCCTCTAAAATTAAATATTTTCAAGTGATGAGCATATTTTCTTAAATCTAAATTTTTTAAAGCACGTTTCGGAAGTATTACTTTAATAATGTTTTTTTTTCTCTCGTGACGAACTTTTTTTTTTTTATTACTTTTTTTTCTTCAAGCAAATCCCATATCCTTTTTGATAAGGTTTCAAGTATAATCCTTTACCAAGAGCCAAAGCTTCTATTTTTTCATTATGTCGTTTCATTTCCTCCAATTTTTGTTTAGCATTGTTTGTTTTATTAATAGCTTGAGCTATACCAGCAGCGCCACCTGCTAACGAACCTACTGCACTTAAACCTGCAAATATTGGAATAAGTGCAGGAAGAAAGCCACCTACTTTTGGAACAGGCAATATTCGCGGAATATTAATATACTTTTTACCACCAATCTTCTTTATACTATTATGTGTAGTTCTGAGTGCTGATTGAATAGCAATTCGTGAATCATTACTTGGTTTGATAGTCTTTGACATTGATTTTATTAGTTTTTTCAATGTAAGCATTGTCTTCTTCTTATTTTTTTTCCTCTTACCAATCCTCATTCCAAGCTTAGACTTAGCTTTCATGATGTTCGCAACAGTGTAAGCGGCTGCTTTTTCACTTAGATTTGCGTCTTTCGCTAAGACACGTTGCCAAGCTCTTTCAGCTAAAATTTTATCTGCAACGTTTCTCGCTTCAACGTTTTCACGGTTTTTCGAATAAGCAATATCGTGTTCTTTGCAAGCAGCGTCTAACGGATTTATACCGGGATCGCCACGTCTTAGTCTTTGTTGTAATTTCGTTCCTGGTCCGCAATACTGGTAACCAGGTAAATGAAGTTCGAATGGTAAATTATTTATGAATTTGTTCACTAATCCTCGACCTTCATGAATGATCATAACTCTTTAAAAGTTTTATGCTGACTGACTTAATGGTTATAAATACACGCTTTTATAGCTTACTGTCACAGTTTCGTTTATAACTTCAAGCACAATGGATTTTAAAAAACAAACTATTAAATTACCGGTGATAAATTTTGATACTTTTACTGAGTCACATAGAGAAAAATATAAACGACACGGAGAACTACTTCCAAATAACATTAGAGCATGCATCACAGGCCCTTCAAATTGTGGTAAAACAAATACTTTACTAGCACTTTTAACTCATCCACATGGTTTAAAGTTCGAAAATATTTATTTGTATTCAAAATCTCTTAATCAACCAAAATATAAATTTCTGGCACAACTCATCGAGCCAATCGAAGGAATTGAATATTTATCTTTTCATGAGCATGATACAGTTATTTCACCTGATGAAGCTCTTCCGAATTCTATTATGATATTCGATGATATAGCATGTAAAAAACAAGATAATGTTAAAGCGTTTTATTGTATGGGTAGACATAAAAATGTTGACTGTTTCTATCTCTGTCAATCTTATGCACAAGTTCCTAAGCATTTAGTACGTGACAATATTAATTTTTTAATTGGGTTTCGTCAAGATGATATAAACCTAAAGCACATTTACAATGATCATGTTACCACTGATATGACATATCAATCTTTTAAAAATTTATGTTCATCTTTTTGGAATGATAAACATACTTTTCTCGTAATCGATAAAGAGCGTGAAATTAATAATGGTAGATATAGAAAAAGATTTGATTGTTTTTTTATAAATATAAGTCGTTTGGAAACTAATTAAATAGTATGTCATTAGACATTGAACTAATAAGATGGCTAACTTTACCGACGAGATCAATATTTTACAACAAATGGAAAAAGCACGTGATGCTATCAAACAAAAATATAAACTGTTGAAATCAAGTAAATTAGACATTGAAAAAGTTATGAATGAAACATTTAAGCCAATCGTTCAACCATTAGAAAAATTAGTGAACGTTTCTGAAACAGCTAATCAAGAAATAAAAAATCAAAATGAATTAGCAATAAAAAATAAGCGAAATAGTATAAAAAAGGAAGAGAAAGTTAAAAAAAAAAGAGAAAGATGAAAAACAAGAGATAGAAAATGAGTACGATACTTCATTTGAATCAGCAAGAAGTGAAAGTGAAAATATTGAAGATGATAATGATAATAACACTACATTAAAAAGTGATAATATTAATGAATATTTACAAATTTCAAATAAAGGTAAAACTGAATTATCAACAAGGAATGATATTACTGAATATTTGCAAATGTTGGATAACAATAAAATTGAATCACTAGATACTACAAATGGTGTACGTAAGTTGCGTGGAGGTTATATGATTGGTAATGCTTCTATATATTTTAATGATAATTATATAATTATAGATGATAAAAAGTATGTGAAAAGTCAGGGTCTTGTAGAACTAATATTTAAAAGAGAACCAAATGAAAGCCTTATTTCAAATAAAGATATGAGTAACTATGGAGAAATCTTAAATATGACTAATACTTACAGAAAATATTATAAATCAGAAGAATCTGTTCGTGAGCAAAATACGTTGAAATATAAGAATTTTATTTCTAAATTAATAAAACCGTCTAAACGTTCCTCTACAAGTGGTAAAGGATTAACTTTACCCCCACCATTTAAGATAACACGAAGAATGACCAATATTGACTATATATACTGGGATGATCCTAATGAATTAGTAGAACGATTAAAATTATTATTAGCTGAAAAATCAGCTGGTAATCAGAATCATATAAACGAAATTCACTCGATCATAGAGGAGCTACGTGAAGCTAATATTATACATTAAATTTAAGATGAGTGTAGATGTGTTTGGACGTCATTTAAATGAAATTCAAGGTATTTCAGGTCCTGCCGGTATTGGATATAAATTCACAGATAATGGTGAGTATGACATTGACAATAAAAGACTGTGTAATGTTGCAGCTCCTAATGAATTGACTGATGCTGTAAATTTAATAACTTTACATCGAATAGTCAGAGCTGAAATTGATAGCGTATTGGATATTATAAAAAAATAAAATCTGATATTCAAGATTTAGATGTAATCGTTGAAAATCACCGAGATGAAATTGATGAAAAACTAAACAAACATGACATAAATATTCAAGAGATTAAAAAGTTGATAAATGAAAATTAGTCATTCTCTCCATAAGCAACGCTGCAAAACTATAAATACTTTCACACGCTCTTTAAATGTGCATTAAGTATAATGGAGCAGAAATACAAAGATATAAAATATACTCCTTTCAAGGAGGCTGAACGAAAAAAGGAGACACATAATTTTGAATGTACAAAATATACTGAAAAATCTAGCTTTGATTGGAAAAAATATTCTACTAATACTTATTCTCAACCTGAAAAGAAAGGATATAAAAAATTTTAAAGAAGAAGAAGAATGGAACATAAACAGCTAGTAGAAGAACTTCATAAACCAGCTCGACGTAATTATCAGCGTCGAAAGTTTGATTTGCGTGATATAGATGAAACATGGCAAGCTGATTTAGTAGAAATGATTCCATATGCGTATAAAAATAAAGGTTATAAATATTTGCTTACTGTATTAGATACCCTTTCAAAGTTTGCTTGGGCTATTCCAGTAAAACAAAAAAGTGGTAAAGATGTTAGTAAAAGTATGGAATCAATATTTCAAGAAGGTCGCATACCAAAAAATCTACAAACTGATCGTGGTAAAGAATTTTATAACAAAAACTTTCAAGATCTCATGCAACGTTACAATGTGAATTTGTATTCAACATATAGTAATCTAAAAGCATCAATATGTGAACGATTTAATCGTACTTTAAAAAATAAAATGTGGAAAAAATTTAGTTTGCGTGGTAATTATACATGAATAGATATTTTACCTGATTTAGTATCACAATATAATAGCATATATCATCGAACCATTGGAATGAAACCAAAAGATGTAACTCCATCAAAGGTGCAACAAATTCTTAGTCGAGTTAGTAAATCTCAAAAAAGAATAATTAATAAA
Organism: Torymus aiolomorphi; assembly: GCA_036365515.1. Taxonomy (NCBI): domain Eukaryota; kingdom Metazoa; phylum Arthropoda; class Insecta; order Hymenoptera; family Torymidae; genus Torymus; species Torymus aiolomorphi. The sequence continues at coordinate 238,846,579 of CM070874.1, read as the reverse complement.
GTAAAATTTAAAATCGATGACAAAGTCAGAGTAAGTAAAAGTAAACAAATTTTTGAGAAAGGTTACACACCAAATTGGTCAACTGAAATTTTTACTGTTTGTAAAGTTATTAATACAGTTCCTGTGACTTACCACTTAAAGGATTACCAGAACAAAACAATTGCTGGAGGATTTTATGCTGAAGAACTTCTGAAGACTAAATATCCTGATATTTATCTAGTAGAAAAAATATTGAAAAAACGTGGTAATAACATCTATGTAAAATGGTTAGGTTTTGATAATTCTCATAATAGTTGGATAGATAAAAATTATATAAAAGATTAATAGGAAAATCTGAAATTTGTAATATATTTTTATTAAAATTATAAAAAATTACATGTAATATATATTTTAAGATAACAATAAATGATATCAATATAAAAATGTATTTATTTATTTTTTTTAAATTCCTCACATTTTGTTAAAATTATTGGATCAAGTACTTTACTAAGTTTTTTAATTCTTAATCGAAACCGTTCACGATCCCGTGCAAACATTTCCCATTCACCTCGTCGAGCGTTTTGATATGCATATAGCCAAGTATGCATTACATGAATAGATATATTTTCTTGAAAACGAACGCGCTTTACCTGCTTACACCTGAAATAAATATTTACTATTTTAATTATTATTTATTTATGTTTGATTTAAATTTAAAAAAATAATTTACATATTATAATGTCCCCAAGCAAGTGTCTCTGTGCCACCTTCTTGTAAGCATCTTTTATCATCATAAGGACTTAGTGCAATCTTTTCTTGTCTTATTGTTTCAACTTTATGTAACTTTGACCGTATCATACACTGTTTTCGCTTTTGAATCAATAAATCTTTCAAACAATTAACGTAATCATCAAAAGTTATAGTTTTCATAACAGCAGTTTTAATCCCCTTGATTTTTTTTGTAGTATCTTCTCCATTTACACGTGTACTGTACATTTTACTTCTTAATCCTACGAATTCTGTGAGTATTTTTCCATTACACTCGTCTTTCATAAGTCCAACAATTTTTTTATTTACTTGTGGAATACCAAATTCATTGTTCACTAAATATTCTGAAGTATCAAAATAATGAATATTCAATTTAATATCATTATAAATATCATGACATTTTATAGAATAAATTAAACTATCAGTATCAGTATAAAGAAGCTTACAATTATTATTATACATTTTATGCATGTAATCATAATGAAAACTGTACATGAGTATCTTGGATACATCCAGAACGGTGAGTCCCACATATATTGGTTTATCCATTAAAATTTCTACCTTTCTTAGTTCAACAGCTACTAAATTTTCATTAAATATAGCACTGTTATGAAAATTTGGTTTTGAAATATAAGCTTCTAAGCCATATCTTCCTTCCCATTGTGTTAAAAGTTTCACATCAACGCGTTTACGTACATTTTCCATAGTTTTTCCATAAACAGCATTATTCATTAATTTGAAGAGATTTTTTTCAAATTCATTTTTTGCATTTGCTCTCATAGAACTATTCAAATCAATATAAGATTTGAGCCATGGAGATTGTTTGAATTTTAAAACTTTATGTATCTCAACAAGTCGAAGTCCATGTGCAATTGCTTGTTTTAGATAACGATAATGAATAACGTAGTTACGTTTGTTCATCAATGTAGCGCAAAGCTTTGTTTGTTTTGATCCAGGCGGTTTTATATGCTCTGGACAAAATGACAAATCATTGTGTTCATCATGAATTTCTGAAGGATAGTCTAAATCAACTTCTAAAATATAACCAATCGAAGCATTATCATTAACATTGTAATTAAAATTTTCGTAATCCTCAACCCACTCAAATGAGTCATAAGGAAGAGCTTGTGTCATTGCCCAGCCATATAAATTATTAGCATCAAAATACATTAAATACACATCCTCTTCATTTTCTTTATAATCTTTCATGTATTTATTATTAGCAGCAGCGTAACAATTTGAACATTGGCTTAAACCGCCTCTAATACCACATTCGATAAATAAAAGCATGTCTATGTCTGTTAGAAGACTTAATTTGACTCCTGTGCATTTAAGGATTGCATCCCAAGAAAAACCAGGTGTAGTATAATAATGAGCTGGATCAAGTCCATATGATTTCATACATTGATGTCTAAAATTTTCAAACACATCAGCCAACAGTAAAATATCTGTTTTCATGTACAGATCAGAATATTCACCAAGACTCTTTATATTAAAAACATTCCAGATTTTTTGTGCATGATTATAATCTTCATTTGATATGTTTGAATCATTAAGTGTACTATAAAATTTATCCTTTGCTGGTAATTTTGTTTCATCTAATTTTTCCCAAGAATAAACATATTCATATGGTAAAATACCTTTTCTTGTAAGCAATTTAACTTTTTTTTCATCCAAGCCTGGAAATTGAGAGTATATAATATTGTATTCATCGAGATAAGATGCTAATTTATCTAACGAAGAAGCCATAAATTTAAAAGAATCAATAAATCGAAATTTTATATTACTATTTTCTATATGTTTTGTAAAAGCAATATATCTTTCCTTGTTTAAAGGCAGCAAATCAACTTTTCCGGGAAAATGATTAGAAACATCTTGTATAATAAAATGAGCATCATACCCACTAAGATTATGAAATACTACAGGTATAATTCGTGAATCTTTATAATTAAGATTACAAGATGCATGAGCTGGTCCTCTATATGTTTTATCAAGGTGTGAATGATCATGAACTTTAATGCTAGTATTATTGAATGGCTTACAACATATATGACATGTTTCAGCTTGAAAAAATGCAACATTTTGCTCTAATGTTAGCGTTTCCATAGGTTCTGCATTACAATATATATTTTCAATCAATTTTGCTATACATTTTAATTCTGTAGCGAACCAAAGAGCTGCATTTTTACCTCTATAGCTTCTATAATATGAAAGACAATCATTATAACTGCATTTTAAGTAATAACCAATACTAAATATTTCATGTCTTTGAAAAACAGCTGTATTACTTTCTTCATTTTTACACTCAATAACAGACTTCAATAAACATTCACAATCAGCACAAATTATAAAAGGTATTTTTTCTTTATGTTTGTAATTTCTAAATTCTATGATATTTTTACCGTCTTCAGGTAGATTAATTCTACAGTTATTAAGTTGACTACAGTATATTTCATGTTTAGCTAGACTATTTGAATCATTAAAAAAATGTAAACATCTATCACAAATATAACATTTTTCTTTATGATGTGAAAGGCTTCTCCCTACAAGTCTGGACAAGTTTTTTATGTAGACATAATGAAATATTGTATCTTGAAACATTTCATTTTCATCACCCATTTCTTCAATCAAAAGAAGATTTACATGGTTTAGTTTTTTTCTAGATGTTAAGTATAATGGTACAATATTTTTACCATTAAGTCCAAAAACATTAACTGATATTTCAGAATTCTGTTTCTCAAATTTCTGTATTTGTCCTAAGGGAACAGGAAAGTCTATATTTTTCATATTTAGTTCTTCGGAGTGTGATAAATAATTTATTAATCTGTGAGGATTATTTTTTGTAGGTATTGGATGTAAAGCTGCTAAAATAGACCACTGAAAACACTGATTATCACTATTTTTTACGTTAACACAAGCCTTCTTGTTTTGAATAAATTTTGGCAAAGGAATGTATGAACTACCACTACGCATAGGATTATATTTATTTATATTAATCTGAATATTTAGTATGGAGTGCAGAGACCAACTTGAATCTCTATCTTGAAATTCTTCAATGTCAGATGTCAGAGGAGTTTTAATATTCTCATTGAACCATTGCTCAAGATCTGTTGAAAGAAAAATTTCAGCATTTTTTGTATTAAAATGCTTTTCTTCAATTTTTTCTTCTTTTTCACCGTTGCTGTTTAACTCTTGTTTGTACTTACATAGAAGAACTGCGTTAATTTTTAAAGCATCAATATAATTTTCTTTAAATAATTTTTTTACATAACGAGTAAATAAAATTTTGACATTATCTAAAAAAGAATGGACATCAATGTGCGCAATATTTGCAACGATACTTGTCCGCATACGTTTTCCAAAAGCACTATCAATGTCTATCCAACGTACTCTATTTTTAATTGTTTGCTGTGCAACTCCTGCACCTCGTTTTAATAGAGTATCTAGTCTAATAATAAGGCATATAAGTCGTCCCATTGCATGTAAAATACTTTGCTTCTGTGAAACTACTAAATTATTATATTTAAGAATACGTTTCAAATTTTTTTTAGATGAAAGACAATGTTTTTTCCATCGGTTGATTGTATTTATATCCACGTTCTGTGCACAAAGTAAATCTACACCTTTATTTAACAGGTGCACTTGTTCAAGACACTCACTTATAATTACTTCATTCATAGTTTCTATCTTGAATTGGTAAAGTTAAAATGAATACTGATGATTCACTGTAGACTACTCACGTTTTTATAAAGAATTGTAATAAACTGGAGGGGATAACTTTATCAGTCTTCTTACTCATTATATGAAATTTAAATTTATGCGGTCAGGGTGAATACTACTTTACCATCACTCACTAAGTGATTGTATCGATAGCTAAGCCGTGTATATATATATATATATATATATGTGTGTGTACAACCCATACAGCATGAAAGAAAACTGAAATAATTACATGAAATAATTCATGAATTAATACATTGAAATGATTTAGAAAGAATTTTAAAAGGAAAAAAAAATTAATTTTAAATTAATTTTTAAAATAATATATGGAACCCTTACAAAATACTTTCAAAAATCTTCCAAAAAAATAAAAAAAGTGTTACCAAAAAATAATTACACGAATTAATTCTGAAAGGACTTTGAAAAGATTTTTTGAAAGAATACATAAAATAATTTCGAAATTATTGCAAGTATTTTTTCATGCAATAATTCAGAAATAATTTCAGAAAGATACAAATTAATCATTCACAAAAATAATTCAGTATCTATTCAAAAATCTTACATGAATTATTTCATGAAATCTTCTGGGAAACTCGTGTGAATTAATACAAGAAATAATTTTGAATTCTTTTGAAAAAGATTTTTAGAATAAAATTTTTTAAAACAAAATAGCAAAAAAAATAATTACACGAATTAATTCTGAAAGGACTTTGAAAAGATTTTTTGAAAGAAAACATAAAATAATTTCGAAATTATTGCAAGTATTCTTTCATGCAATAATTCAGAAATAATTTTAGAAAGATACAAATTAATCATTCACAAAAATAATTCAGTATCTATTCAAAAATCTTACATGAATTATTTGATGAAATCTTGTGGAAAACTCGTGTGAATTAATACAAGAAATAATTTTGAATTGTTTTGAAAATGATTTTTAGAATAAAATTTTTTAAAACAAAATAGCAAAAAAAAATAATTACACGAATTAATTCTGACAGGACCTAGAAAAGATTTTTAGAATAAAATATTTTAGAACAAAATAGCAAAAAAAATAATTACACGAATTAATTCTGAAAGGAATTTGAAAAGATTTTTTGAAAGAATACATAAAATAATTTCGAAATTATAGCAAGTATTCTTTCATGCAATAATTCAGAAATAATTTCAGAAAGATACAAATTAATCATTCACAAAAATAATTCAGTATCTATTCAAAAATCTTACATGAATTATTTCCTGAAATCTTCTGGGAAACTCGTCTGAATTAATACAAGAAATAATTTTGAATTCTTTTGAAAAAGATTTTTAAAATAAAATTGTTTAAAACAAAATAGCAAAAAAAATAATTACACGAATTAATACTGAAAGGACTTTGAAAAGATTTTTTGAAAGAATACATAAAATAATTTCGAAATTATTGCAAGTATTCTTTCATGCAATAATTCAGAAATAATTTTAGAAAGATACAAATTAATCATTCACAAAAATAATTCAGTATCTATTCAAAAATCTTACATGAATTATTTGATGAAATCTTCTGGGAAACTCGTGTGAATTAATACAAGAAATAATTTTGAATTCTTTTGAAAAAGATTTTTAGAATAACATTTTTTAAAACAAAATAGCAAAAAAAATAATTACACGAATTAATTCTGAAAGGACTTTGAAAAGATTTTTTGAAAGAATACATAAAATAATTTCGAAATTATTGCAAGTATTCTTTCATACAATAATTCAGAAATAATTTTAGAAAGATACAAATTAATCATTCACAAAAATAATTCAGTATCTATTCAAAAATCTTACATGAATTATTTCATGAAATCTTCTGGGAAACTCGTGTGAATTAATACAATAATTTTGAATTGTTTTGAAAAAGATTTTTAGAATAAAATTTTTTAAAACAAAATAGCAAAAAAAAATAATTACACGAATTAATTCTGAAAGGACTTTGAAAAGATTTTTAGAATAAAATTTTTTAAAACAAAATAGCAAAAAAAATAATTACACGAATTAATTCTGAAAGGACTTTGAAAAGATTTTTTGAAAGAATACATAAAATAATTTCGAAATTATTGCAAGTATTCTTTCATGCAATAATTCAGAAATAATTTTAGAAAGATACAAATTAATCATTCACAAAAATAATTCAGTATCTATTCAAAAATCTTACATGAATTATTTCATGAAATCTTCTGGGAAACTCGTGTGAATTAATACAAGAAATAATTTTGAATTCTTTTGAAAAAGATTTTTAGAATAAAATTTTTTAAAACAAAATAGCAAAAAAAATAATTACACGAATTAATTCTGAAAGGACTTTGAAAAGATTTTTTGAAAGAATACATAAAATAATTTCGAAATTATTGCAAGTATTCTTTCATGCAATAATTCAGAAATAATTTTAGAAAGATACAAATTAATCATTCACAATAATAATTCAGTATCTATTCAAAAATCTTACATGAATTATTTCATGAAATCTTCTGGGAAACTCGTGTGAATTAATACAAGAAATAATTTTGAATTGTTTTGAAAAAGATTTTTAGAATAAAATTTTTTAAAACAAAATAGCAAAAAAAAATAATTACACGAATTAATTCTGAAAGGACTTTGAAAAGATTTTTAGAATAAAATTTTTTAAAACAAAATAGCAAAAAAAATAATTACACGAATTAATTCTGAAAGGACTTTGAAAAGATTTTTTGAAAGAATACATAAAATAATTTCGAAATTATTGCAAGTATTCTTTCATGCAATAATTCAGAAATAATTTTAGAAAGATACAAATTAATCATTCACAAAAATAATTCAGTATCTATTCAAAAATCTTACATGAATTATTTCATGAAATCTTCTGGGAAACTCGTGTGAATTAATACAAGAAATAATTTTGAATTCTTTTGAAAAAGATTTTTAGAATAAAATTTTTTAAAACAAAATAGCAAAAAAAATAATTACACGAATTAATTCTGAAAGGACTTTGAAAAGATTTTTTGAAAGAATACATAAAATAATTTCGAAATTATTGCAAGTATTCTTTCATGCAATAATTCAGAAATAATTTTAGAAAGATACAAATTAATCATTCACAAAAATAATTCAGTATCTATTCAAAAATCTTACATGAATTATTTCATGAAATCTTCTGGGAAACTCGTGTGAATTAATACAATAATTTTGAATTGTTTTGAAAAAGATTTTTAGAATAAAATTTTTTAAAACAAAATAGCAAAAAAAAATAATTACACGAATTAATTCTGAAAGGACTTTGAAAAGATTTTTAGAATAAAATTTTTTAAAACAAAATAGCAAAAAAAATAATTACACGAATTAATTCTGAAAGGACTTTGAAAAGATTTTTTGAAAGAATACATAAAATAATTTCGAAATTATTGCAAGTATTTTTTCATGCAATAATTCAGAAATAATTTCAGAAAGATACAAATTAATCATTCACAAAAATAATTCAGTATCTATTCAAAAATCTTACATGAATTATTTCATGAAATCTTCTGGGAAACTCGTGTGAATTAATACAAGAAATAATTTTGAATTCTTTTGAAAAAGATTTTTAGAATAAAATTTTTTAAAACAAAATAGCAAAAAAAATAATTACACGAATTAATTCTGAAAGGACTTTGAAAAGATTTTTTGAAAGAAAACATAAAATAATTTCGAAATTATTGCAAGTATTCTTTCATGCAATAATTCAGAAATAATTTTAGAAAGATACAAATTAATCATTCACAAAAATAATTCAGTATCTATTCAAAAATCTTACATGAATTATTTGATGAAATCTTGTGGAAAACTCGTGTGAATTAATACAAGAAATAATTTTGAATTGTTTTGAAAATGATTTTTAGAATAAAATTTTTTAAAACAAAATAGCAAAAAAAAATAATTACACGAATTAATTCTGACAGGACCTAGAAAAGATTTTTAGAATAAAATATTTTAGAACAAAATAGCAAAAAAAATAATTACACGAATTAATTCTGAAAGGAATTTGAAAAGATTTTTTGAAAGAATACATAAAATAATTTCGAAATTATAGCAAGTATTCTTTCATGCAATAATTCAGAAATAATTTCAGAAAGATACAAATTAATCATTCACAAAAATAATTCAGTATCTATTCAAAAATCTTACATGAATTATTTCCTGAAATCTTCTGGGAAACTCGTCTGAATTAATACAAGAAATAATTTTGAATTCTTTTGAAAAAGATTTTTAAAATAAAATTGTTTAAAACAAAATAGCAAAAAAAATAATTACACGAATTAATACTGAAAGGACTTTGAAAAGATTTTTTGAAAGAATACATAAAATAATTTCGAAATTATTGCAAGTATTCTTTCATGCAATAATTCAGAAATAATTTTAGAAAGATACAAATTAATCATTCACAAAAATAATTCAGTATCTATTCAAAAATCTTACATGAATTATTTGATGAAATCTTCTGGGAAACTCGTGTGAATTAATACAAGAAATAATTTTGAATTCTTTTGAAAAAGATTTTTAGAATAACATTTTTTAAAACAAAATAGCAAAAAAAATAATTACACGAATTAATTCTGAAAGGACTTTGAAAAGATTTTTTGAAAGAATACATAAAATAATTTCGAAATTATTGCAAGTATTCTTTCATACAATAATTCAGAAATAATTTTAGAAAGATACAAATTAATCATTCACAAAAATAATTCAGTATCTATTCAAAAATCTTACATGAATTATTTCATGAAATCTTCTGGGAAACTCGTGTGAATTAATACAATAATTTTGAATTGTTTTGAAAAAGATTTTTAGAATAAAATTTTTTAAAACAAAATAGCAAAAAAAATAATTACACGAATTAATTCTGAAAGGACTTTGAAAAGATTTTTAGAATAAAATTTTTTAAAACAAAATAGCAAAAAAAATAATTACACGAATTAATTCTGAAAGGACTTTGAAAAGATTTTTTGAAAGAATACATAAAATAATTTCGAAATTATTGCAAGTATTCTTTCATGCAATAATTCAGAAATAATTTTAGAAAGATACAAATTAATCATTCACAAAAATAATTCAGTATCTATTCAAAAATCTTACATGAATTATTTCATGAAATCTTCTGGGAAACTCGTGTGAATTAATACAAGAAATAATTTTGAATTCTTTTGAAAAAGATTTTTTTAGAATAAAATTTTTTAAAACAAAATAGCAAAAAAAATAATTACACGAATTAATTCTGAAAGGACTTTGAAAAGATTTTTTGAAAGAATACATAAAATAATTTCGAAATTATTGCAAGTATTCTTTCATGCAATAATTCAGAAATAATTTTAGAAAGATACAAATTAATCATTCACAATAATAATTCAGTATCTATTCAAAAATCTTACATGAATTATTTCATGAAATCTTCTGGGAAACTCGTGTGAATTAATACAAGAAATAATTTTGAATTGTTTTGAAAAAGATTTTTAGAATAAAATTTTTTAAAACAAAATAGCAAAAAAAATAATTACACGAATTAATTCTGAAAGGACTTTGAAAAGATTTTTAGAATAAAATTTTTTAAAACAAAATAGCAAAAAAAATAATTACACGAATTAATTCTGAAAGGACTTTGAAAAGATTTTTTGAAAGAATACATAAAATAATTTCGAAATTATTGCAAGTATTCTTTCATGCAATAATTCAGAAATAATTTCACAAAGATACAAATTAATCATTCACAAAAATAATTCAGTATCTATTCAAAAATCTTACATGAATTATTTCATGAAATCTTCTGGGAAACTCGTGTGAATTAATACAAGAAATAATTTTGAATTCTTTTGAAAAAGATTTTTAGAATAAAATTTTTAAAACAAAATACAAAAAAAAATAATTACACGAATTAATTCTGAAAGGACTTTGAAAAGATTTTTTGAAAGAATACATAAAATAATTTCGAAATTATTGCAAGTATTCTTTCATGCAATAATTCAGAAATAATTTTAGAAAGATACAAATTAATCATTCACAATAATAATTCAGTATCTATTCAAAAATCTTACATGAATTATTTGATGAAATCTTCTGGGAAACTCGTGTGAATTAATACAAGAAATAATTTTGAATTCTTTTGAAAAAGATTTTTAAAATAAAATTTTTAAAACAAAATAGCAAAAAAAATAATTACACGAATTAATTCTGAAAGGACTTTGAAAAGATTTTTTGAAAGAATACATAAAATAATTTCGAAATTATTGCAAGTATTCTTTCATGCAATAATTCAGAAATAATTTCAGAAAGATTCAAATTAATCATTCACAAAAATAATTCAATATCTATTCAAAAATCTTACATGAATTATTTCATGAAATCTTCCGGGAAACTCGTGTGAATTAATAGATTTTTTTAAATAAAACATAACAATTCAGCAATCATGTCAAGAATTATATCACGAAATAATTCAGAAATAATTTCAGAATGATAAAAATTAATCATTCACAAAGATAATTCAATATCTATTGAAAATAATTTCATGAATTATTTCATGAAATGTTGCGGGAAACTCACGTGAATTAATACAAGAAATAATTTAGAATTCGTTTGAAAAAGATTGTTACAATAAAATTTTTTAAAACACAATAGCAAAAAAGATATTTACACGAATTCTTCCTGAAAGAACCTTGAAAAGATTTTTTGAAAGAAAACATAAAATAGTTCAGAAATTATTGCAAGTATTCAACACGAAAAGGGCAGCGTCCGTATATAAGAGGCATCGTATAATGTATTTATTTTGTTTTTAATTCGAATTTGTTTCAATCAAATAAGTCCTAATTAATACAATATTTAATAAACAAAACTTACTAAATAAGTATATACTAATTAAACAAAGTTAATATTAAAAAATAAAGAAATATTAGAAATAAATATTCTAATTTATTTTGTCAGTCATTTTGCACTATATAATGAAAAAAATGAAATGATTGGATAATGATCGGATTTAGTCGTCCATTGTTTTCTACATTCGTATGATCCTATTAAAGAACGTATTAAAATGTGTGGGGGGTATATAATTTTTCGGTTTTGTGAACTTAGATTGAAACATTTACTAATTGCGAAAAATATTAATTTGAAAAGTTAATGTAAGAATATAAAAACTTAAAATAAAAGGAAAAAAAACATTTAAAGATGAATAATATAGGTACTTAAAATAAGCAATATTTTTTATTATTATTCATAATAGTATTCTTTCAGTATGACAATGTTTAGAAGTCCCCTCAAAATCGACAGAAATATTATTTATACGTCTGCCAAGAGTAAAGAGCCTTTGACTCTAAAAGTTGATTCTAAATTGAAAACACTACAAATAATAATAACGTCGGTAAGGTAGAGCTCATTCTATTCATCTCTGCATTATATGCAATTATCATTTTTTATTTTTATCGAATTTCGGGAAAAGAGCTCTTTATTGCCCTTCGTAATGACAAAAATACACTATGTGTAAATTTTCAAGTTATTGCTCGTTATAGATTTTACAGGAAACGGGTTGAAAAATTTTCTACCAGTTTTTTATGAAAAATAATGAACAGAATTTCTGAAAAATTTATAGGTGTATTATTTATGCAATTACGGAGTGCAGTGAAGAGCTTCATTCATCAAAAGTTGAATCTAAGATCAAAAAAATGTAAAAACTCATAACGTCGGTAAGGAAGAGCTCCCTTTATACACACACATTTCACATCGACTTAATACAATATTTAATAAACTAAAAGTATTAAATAACTATGAATTAATTGATCAAAGTTAATATTAAAAAATAAAGTAATATTAAGAATAAATTTTCTAATGTATCGTATCACTCATATTGCAGTATATAATGAAAAAAATGAAATGATCTAACAAGCGAGCGATAGCGTAATGGATAGCGTATTTGCGTAGTACCCAAGCGACCCGGGTTCGAATCTCCATCATGTAAAAAATTTTTCTGCGTTTTTTTCTGCGATAAAATAGTGTAAAATTATTAACAATGTAAATATATGTAAAAATAGTTAGAATATCATTTAAATAATATTCTAAATTATAAAAATGTACCTTCAAATACGGGATTATATATACCCTTCGAAATTTATTGTTAGTAATATTTACTAAATATTTTCTAATTAATTCACAATATTTATTCCTGAATCCTTCCAAAAATCTTTCATTGAAAAGATTCTGCAATAATACATGATTTTATAACCTTCGAAATTTTTTGTTAGTAATATTTCCATTATATTTTCGAATTAATTCACAAAATTAATTCCTGAATCCTTTCAGACATCCTTCATTGGAAGGATTCTGTAATAATACAGGATTTATCCTCTTCAAATTTCTTGTTAGTAATATTTCCATAATATTTTCTAATTAATTCACAATATTAATTCCTGAATCCTTTCATACATCTTTCATTGAAAGGATTCAGGAATTAATTTTGTGAATTAATTCGAAAATATTATGGAAATATTACTAAAAAGAAATTTCAAAGAGTATAAATAACGTATTATTGCAGAATCCTTCCAATGAAAGATGTCTGAAAGGATTCAGAATTAATTTTGTGAATTAATTCGAAAATATTATGGAAATATTACTAAAAAGAAATTTCGAACAGTATAAATCACGTATTATTACAGAATCCTTTCAATGAAAGATGTCTGAAAGGATTCAGGAATTAATTCACAAATTAATTCCTGAATCCTTTGAGACATCTTTCATTGGAAGGATTCTGTAATAATACGGGATTTATCCGTCTTCCAAATTTCTTGTTAGTAATATTTTCATAATATTTTCGAATTAATTCACAAAATTAATTCCTGAATCCTTTCAGACATCTTTCATTGAAAGGATTCTGCAATAATATGTGATATTAATTCTGAAAGGATTCTGAAAGATTCTTTCAGAAATCATTCAGTGAAAGGATTCTGTAATGATGCTATGTCCGGGGTATTTTCCTTTCAGAATTATTTCAGGAAATAATTTTGAAATATCTTTTAGTAACCTTTTGGTAATAATCCATGAATCCTTTCAGAAATCTTCTATTGAATAAATTTTGCAATGATATTATAAATTATTTTTGAATTATTCCATTGAATTAATTCTGAAAGGAAAATACCCCGGACATAGCATTATTACAGAATCCTTTCACTGAATGATTTCTGAAAGAATAAAATTATTTCATGTATTCTTTCAGAATCCTTTCAGAATTAATACATGCTGTGTGGGAAGTACATATAGTCGAATAGACCGCAGGAGTAACCTTTGAGGTGCGATTTCATGGTAGAAAAGTTGTCGCTCTGTCGCTGTGTGTATATATATATAAAAATTAATGCAGTTCTTCTATGTTAGTACAAACAAGAGTTAAATATATAGTTAAAAATTAATGTAGTTCTTCTATGTTAGTACAAACAACAGTTAAATATATAGTTAAAAATTAATGCAATTCTTCTATGTTAGTACAAACAAGAGTTAAATATATAGTTCAAATTAATGCAGTTCTTCTATGTTAGTACAAACAAGAGTTAAATATATATATGAAAAATAAATTGAAAAAATTTTTTTAATATAAATAGTAATATTTTTATTTAAAAATAATATTCTAGTTACAAATATTAATAATACCAACATTTTTTAAGAATAATTAATTATTTATTTATACTTTTGACTTTCCTCTTTAAATTCATCTGTCAATGTATAAAAAAATGATCTACATTAAAGTCAAAATTTAATGAGTGGGGAGGAGAGGTCATAGAATGTAAACAAAACAACATCTTGCTGTTGTAGTTGTTCTGACAGTTGATTCTGTTGATATTCTATCTAAAATAAAACAAATGTTAATGAATGTTATTTTATTTTAAAATTAAAATATTTTGAAAATTCTATAAACAATAAATACCTCTGCTATTTCTTGAATGATTGATTTTACTGCTTTCTCTTTCTGAAATGATTGAAATGTTATTTTATTTTACTTTATGATTAGATAATTTTTTTAAAATTCAGTAAAAATAAATACCTCTATTATTTCCTGCATAATCGATTGAGTAGTTTTCTGATCTGAGTGTGAGAGATCATTCTGTTGATCATCTATCTATAAATGAAAATTTATTAGATTTATTATTATCTAATTTCATAATTAATTAATATTTTAATAATTTAATATAAAATAAATACCTCTTGAATTTCTGGTGCGTTATATTGCACTGCTTGGTCTTTTTGTAATATAATATCTTTAGTATAAAATTCTTGTTGTTTCAGTTCCTACAAATAATTTAAACATATTACTATCTATACGTTATGTCAACTTCTTTTTTAAATTTATAAGAATAAATGTTAAAACAAAAATTAAAAATCAAAATGAAATAAATTAATAGTTATATAGTAAAACTTACTTCTGCAAATGGTGGTAACGGAAGATCACATATTTTACGAGGATCTCTCCGGAAGTGTGTGACTGTGACTTCACGCGTTCCGTGTTGCGGTGCCACCGATGATTTTTTTATCCTATAAATTGAAATCATTTTTATTAATCTATTCACTCACTCACTAGTGTTCGCGATCAGAAACTGAACTAGACTGAACTACATTCGTCACCGAATTCAAGAGTCCCTTATTATCAAAGTATTAGTTTGTAAATATAATGAAATACTTTAGGTGTTCTATTACCTTCCAAAGATTTCCTATAGCATTAGTACTATAGGTTTGAAAGAGGTCACTAAATTCATTACCAACTTTTATTTAAGACAAACTAGTTTTATATCTATAGAAACAAATTTTATAAATAATTGTTAACAAAAATATAAAAATTATAATGATTAAAAACTAATTTTCTATTGAAAAATAATATGTTGAAAGGAGCTGTTGCTAAAAATAGATGATTTAGCTGTAAAAATGCTGTAAACCTTTGAAATTTGAATGTATCTGCTAAAAAATTTCCTGTTGAAAAATAATACGTGTTTACAGGAGCTGTTGCTAAAAAATAGATGATCTAGCTGTAAAAATGTTGGAAACCTTTGAAATTGAATGTATCTGCTAAAAAATTTCCTGTTGAAAAATAATACGTGTTTAAAGGAGCTGTTGCTAAAAAATAGATGATCTAGCTGTAAAAATGATGGAAACCTTTGAAATTGAATGTATCTAGCTAAAAAATTCCTGTTGAAAAAATAATACGTTAAAAAGAGCTGTTGCTAAGAAATAGATGATCTAGCTATAAAATGCTGGAAACCTTTGAAATTGAATATATCTAGCTAAAAAATTTTCTGTTGAAAAATAATACGTTAAAAAGAGCTGTTGCTAAAAAATAGATGATCTAGCTATAAAATGCTGGAAACCTTTGAAATTGAATATATCTAGCTAAAAAATTTTCTGTTGAAAAATAATACGTTAAAAAGAGCTGTTGCTAAAAATAGATGATCTAGCTATAAAAATGCTGGAAACCTTTGAAATTTAAATGTATGTAACTAAAAAAATTCTAAATATTGTTGACTTGGCTAAAAAAATCTCTGTTTAAAGTTGAGTTTTCGATGTGAGCTAAAAATTGATGAAAGTCTTCTTTCTGTAACTAAAGAAAAAAATCTTATAAAATTTAACAAAATTTATAGTTACCTTTAACAACATATGCCCCATTATTCCATGTAGTTGCAGAATTTTATGCAACATTTGGAGCGGTAGATAAGCGCGGAGCTCAGTCTCCTTACGCTTGCTCTTCACTGAGCCACCATCCATATTAAAATGAGCGCGTGAAACTGGGATTGCAGTGACTCGTGTCACCTCACCGCTGAAATCGTGGAGGGGTGTGGGGTGAACTATCTTATTGTAGTGGGGACCTCGTTTGCTATAGCTAAGTGTAATAAGTGGGACTGCGGTGACTTGCCGCCTCGCCGCCGAAATCGTGGAGGGGTGTAGGATGAAGTGTTCTTATAAGCTTGCGTAACAATACGAATCAATTAGTCAAAAAAATCTTTCTTAATAAGAACTTCTAATAAAGACATAGTGCTGTGAAGCTTATGCTATATTCCTAATACAGCTATAATACCATAAAAAGTGATTTTGTGTCTGCTTTTGTAATAAACTATTTCAATAAAATATTTTAGTGCAGTGAAGTGCTACTTAAAACCTATAATTTCAAAAGATCATTAAAAATAGTCTGCAAAAACGTTTAATAAAGTTATTATTTAAGGTATGAAAAAATTATATATTATTTTTTATTTTATAAATTTTAGTTTTCATTTAATTAATTCTTATCCACACAGCAAAATGGAAGTAGTTATGGATTTTAAGGGATTTCGTGGAAACAACAATGAATTCATATATAAAGAATTAGCTGCAGTCAATGTACAAACGGATAGTAACAAAATAGTTAAAATGGTTATAAAATCACCATGTAAATGGTATGAATTGAACAAAAAATCTCAAAAAACTAATTTATGGTTACAAGATTATTTACATGGCTTAGATTGGAATTATGGAGAAGATACACATGAAGATTTAGTAAATACTTTAGAAGAACTGCCTGAAATGGCAAAGAAAATCACAATTTATGTAAAAGGTATACAAAAAAAGACTGGCTTCAATCGTTTTACAGTAATCATAATGTGCAAATAGTGAACCTAGAAGATCTTGGCTGTCCAAAAATTGGAAAATTAAAGTCCTATGTGGATGATAGTGAATCGTGTGATGTGCATTTAAATAAAAAATCAATAAGTTGCTGTGCTGTGCAGTGTGTTTTACTTTTAAAAAATTGGATCCTGCAGAACTCTATTTCTACAGAAATGTCTGTAAAGAGTGGATTAATATCTGATATTATAGATCAATTTAATTTAATAATATTAGACGAAAAATTGTCAGAAGAATTACAAAAGCAAAGAATTTTTACTAACAATAATGGGGAGGAGGAGCGAAAGGAAGGTGGTGGGGAGCAGGTACAACCAGATAAGAATTATGAAGACAGTGAGGAGCAAGTACAGTTAGATGAAAATTATGAATCCATGGAAATTGACTAGGTGGGGATAGAAAGAAGCGCTGGAGTGCTTATAAAGTGAACGCTCCTAGTGCCAAGACATCAGTTACGCTCACTCTACTCTACTTTACATAAAATAGTCTTGCAATTACACTTAAATAATTGAAGAACTCAATATTGCAGCACGTTCTTCTAACTTTTTACCTTGTAAGAAATTAAAAGATTTAATTGTTAATGAACAGTATAAAGTGACTAAAATAAAAATAGTAACTACAAAATATGGGAAAAAAGCTGTGGTAGAATTGAACAATAGTTTCGACATCTTCTTACCAAAAAAAGCTAGTGATTTATTGGTAAGCAATGAAACTTTATATAATCATCTTCAAGAAGAAATTCATGAAAAAGAAGTTAAATTAAAATATCTTGGTGGCTTTGCAGTAGAATTCATATAACTTTTTAATCTAAATAATAAAATTGTAACAATCAGTTTATACATTTAAAACTTAATATAATATCACAATGTGCTTTTATATTACTTTTATAATACATTTTATACATTTACACATAGCTATTTTTTATATGTTTAATATACACTTAGTTTCAATTTTGTAATATTCTTTTATATCAGTTCTAAACGATTTAAATCTTATAATTTTTATAATTTACAATTATTTTGTACCAGTATATTCACACATTTAACACATAATATAAAATCATAATGTACTTTTATATTACTTTTATAATCCGTTTTATATATTTACGTATAGCTATTTTTATATGTTAATACATTAAGTCTCAGTTTTATAATTGTTATATCCTTTCTAAACGATTCTCTACATACCTATACATTTAACTATTATATTATATCAGATCTAATTTTGTATTACTTTTATATTACGTTTTAACTATTGTATTACTATGTATTAATCTTTATAAGTTATATATTTCATATTATAAATAAAAACTAATCGATTTTTATTTCTATTGTATTTTTTATTGTAAGTCTTGAACTCACATTTTCATCTAAAATTATAATTAAAGTTTAATTTTAGTAAAAAAGTTATAATTCAATAAAAAAATTTTATAATTTTTTATATAGAGTGAAAATATTAGATATATTTTAATAAAGTTTTGTTGAAATTGAAATGGAAATTATCATTCAATAATAATTTATTGTACAATTTATTCTATTGTATACAAAGTAATGATAGTTTTATGAATTTAAACAACGTTATAAAACTTTTAAATATCTTAACTTTTTCAGAACAAAACTTTTATTAATTTATCAATTGAAGCTAATGCCCGAATATTTTTATGTTAATTAATAAATGAAGCTAATGGCTATTACGGGCAATCGATAAAGGATAAGGAAGGTACCTAACTTATCAATGATCGATTTTATTCTTTTTACATGTGTATACTTACACATCTCTAATTATTCTAAGCTATTAGAGTAAAGCAGTCAAGGATATTAATGCACAATTATTTTTAATAATTTTAAAGTGCAGTCAAGAATTTTGAAAGGATGAGGAAAGGAAAGGTAAACGTATAGGATGAAAAAATGAGAACGAAAAAAATAACGGCCCAGGTCGGGATCGAACCGACAACCTTCTGCATACCGCGCAGCTACGATACCATTTGCGCCAGTGGGATGACGATTCTATCAGGACCCTAGCCGGTTCTTAATCGTTCTCAATTTTGTATTTCCCAAAATCCCCCCGTCTGCTTTATCAAGCCAAAGCAGACAATGTTAATTTATCAATTGAAGCTAATGCCCGAATATTTTTATGTTAATTAATAAATGAAGCTAATGGCTATTACGGGCAATCGATAAAGGATAAGGAAGGTACCTAACTTATCAATGATCGATTTTATTCTTTTTACATGTGTATACTTACACATCTCTAATTATTCTAAGCTATTAGAGTAAAGCAGTCAAGGATATTAATGCACAATTATTTTTAATAATTTTAAAGTGCAGTCAAGAATTTTTAAAGGATGAGGAAAGGAAAGGTAAACGTATAGGATGAAAAAATGAGAACGAAAAAAATAACGGCCCAGGTCGGGATCGAACCGACAACCTTCTGCATACCGGGCAGCTACGCTACCATTTGCGCCACTGGGATGACGATTCTATCAGGACCCTAGCCGGTTCTTAATCGTTCTCAATTTTGTATTTCCCAAAAACCCCCCCGTCTGCTTTATCAAGCCAAAGCAGACAATGTTAATTTATCAATTGAAGCTAATGCCCGAATATTTTTATGTTAATTAATAAATGAAGCTAATGGCTATTACGGGCAATCGATAAAGGATAAGGAAGGTACCTAACTTATCAATGATCGATTTTATTCTTTTTACATGTGTATACTTACACATCTCTAATTATTCTAAGCTATTAGAGTAAAGCAGTCAAGGATATTAATGCACAATTATTTTTAATAATTTTAAAGTGCAGTCAAGAATTTTTAAAGGATGAGGAAAGGAAAGGTAAACGTATAGGATGAAAAAATGAGAACGAAAAAAATAACGGCCCAGGTCGGGATCGAACCGACAACCTTCTGCATACCGGGCAGCTACGCTACCATTTGCGCCACTGGGATGACGATTCTATCAGGACCCTAGCCGGTTCTTAATCGTTCTCAATTTTGTATTTCCCAAAAACCCCCCCGTCTGCTTTATCAAGCCAAAGCAGACAATGTTAATTTATCAATTGAAGCTAATGCCCGAATATTTTTATGTTAATTAATAAATGAAGCTAATGGCTATTACGGGCAATCGATAAAGGATAAGGAAGGTACCTAACTTATCAATGATCGATTTTATTCTTTTTACATGTGTATACTTACACATCTCTAATTATTCTAAGCTATTAGAGTAAAGCAGTCAAGGATATTAATGCACAATTATTTTTAATAATTTTAAAGTGCAGTCAAGAATTTTTAAAGGATGAGGAAAGGAAAGGTAAACGTATAGGATGAAAAAAAAAATGAAAAAAAAAATGATGTTTTTGGGAAATACAAAATTGAGAACGATTAAGAACCGGCTAGGGTCCTGATAGAATCGTCATCCCAGTGGCGCAAATGGTAGCGTAGCTGCCCGGTATGCAGAAGGTTGTCGGTTCGATCCCGACCTGGGCCGTTATTTTTTTCGTTCTCATTTTTTCATCCTATACGTTTACCTTTCCTTTCCTCATCCTTTAAAAATTCTTGACTGCACTTTAAAATTATTAAAAATAATTGTGCATTAATATCCTTGACTGCTTTACTCTAATAGCTTAGAATAATTAGAGATGTGTAAGTATACACATGTAAAAAGAATAAAATCGATCATTGATAAGTTAGGTACCTTCCTTATCCTTTATCGATTGCCCGTAATAGCCATTAGCTTCATTTATTAATTAACATAAAAATATTCGGGCATTAGCTTCAATTGATAAATTAACATTGTCTGCTTTGGCTTGATAAAGCAGACGGGGGGGTTTTTGGGAAATACAAAATTGAGAACGATTAAGAACCGGCTAGGGTCCTGATAGAATCGTCATCCCAGTGGCGCAAATGGTAGCGTAGCTGCCCGGTATGCAGAAGTTTGTCGGTTCGATCCCGACCTGGGCCGTTATTTTTTTCGTTCTCATTTTTTCATCCTATACGTTTACCTTTCCTTTCCTCATCCTTTAAAAATTCTTGACTGCACTTTAAAATTATTAAAAATAATTGTGCATTAATATCCTTGACTGCTTTACTCTAATAGCTTAGAATAATTAGAGATGTGTAAGTATACACATGTAAAAAGAATAAAATCGATCATTGATAAGTTAGGTACCTTCCTTATCCTTTATCGATTGCCCGTAATAGCCATTAGCTTCATTTATTAATTAAAACTTTTATTAACTGTAACGATGGGTAAAAACACACATCTATTTCAATAATGATTTTACATTTTATGTAAAGTATATTACATACTTTGATAAAGTATTATAAAATAATGATAAGAATGAGAGGTATTCAATATGTTTCACACAACTTATTTATTTCATTGACTCTGTCGTCTTATCATACATAACAAAAGTTTGAATATCTCTTCAATTTGTAGTTAATATTAAAATAATATAATTTAATACTCATTTATATTCATTTTATTACATATCTAAAGGAATATTACTCAAGACACATGAGACATACCGATGCTCGCTGGTAAATCGATCTGATCGATTACCATCAGGGGGAAATCGGCCGCGATCGGTATGGTAGATGAAAACCGGTTGGTACTGCAGGCGCATGCACTACCGGCCGGGGAAATCTCGGTCGCGATCGGCATGGTAAATGAGAACCGGTTGGTATTGCAGGCGCATGCACTACCGGCCGGGGAAATCGGTCGGTATCGACTGTTGGTAAGTTAGCGAGGAGTAGAACCCGTGGTCGGCAAGGTAGGGAGGATAAAGTTCCAGAAGCCCCATAACCCATACTACTTTAGTTTCTCAAAAATTTCCAATTCTAAGTATTTCTTGAATAATATCTCGAAAAAATCAAAAAACCCCTATGTAGAAAAAGGCCATATCCATGTAAAATTTCCTCCTCTTTCGATCTAGCAGGTAAAAAAAAATATTAAAAATATAGTTTTTGAGATCTAACACGTTTTATGTCTTTTTGAGGTTAGAATTGAAAAATTTTGAGAAACTAATAGCACCATCGGAAAGCTGAGGAAAAAATACATCGAAATCACTTGGGGATTATTTTTTTTAGATACACCTTAGCCCTTCAAACACAAGCTGAAAACAGCATGATTTCGCGCTCGCGCGCCGCGCCTGGAGAGCTGACGTGAAACGCCTCATATTTAGAAAATAATTTTTTCTAAATAGAAAAAACTTCGTAGTATTTCTAGATTTAAACAACAAAATTGAGTTTCCAGTTGTATTAAATTTTACTATATTTTTTTTAACAATTCACGCTAAAAATAGGGGTTGGCGAGCGGAGCGAGCAGGGGGCGGAGCCCCCCTAGTATATATATATACATATACCTATATATTCCCATGTCTGAGCGACGACGGCATAAAGTTTCACATCTTTACACATAATATATACACAATAAATATCGTAGATCACCGACTCTTCATCGTGCATTAGTTTCATATATATACATATATATATATATATATATATATATATATATATATATATATATATATATATATATATATATATATATATATATATATAAGGTTTTACGTGTCTATAAGACCATCGTACGTGTCTGCAATTTTTACGTGGATGTAACAATGGCTAGCCGAGAAATACGTGACTTCAAGATGCTATATGTTTATAAGACCGCCGTGTGTGCCTGTAATTTTTACATGAATGTAAGAGAGGTTAAATGAGAAATACGTGACGTTAAGATCCTACGTGTCTATAAGATTTTACGTGTCTATAAAATATGCGTGTATATAAGATCGCTGTATGTGTCTGTAATATTTACGTGGATGTAACGCTAGCCAGCTGCGAAACACGTGACCATAAGATTTTAGGTACCTATAAGATTTTACGTGTCTATAAGTCCACCGTACGTGTCTGTAATTTTCACGTAGATATAACACTGACAAGTTGAGAAGTACGCGACTCTAGGACTTAACGTTTATATAAGATTACACGTGTCTATAATATTTTACGTGCCTATAAGATTTTATATTTCTATAAAATTTTACGTGTCTGCAAGATTTTACGTATCTACAAGATTTTACGTCTCTATAAGATTGCTGTACACAACTGTAATTTTTACGTGGATATGACATCAACCAGGTGAGAAATAAGTAACTTTAAGATTTTACGTGTCTATAAGACCACCGCTGTAATTTTTACGTAGATGTAATACAGGCCAGTTGAGAAATACGTGTCTATAAGATTTTACGTGTATATAAGATTTGACGTGTCTATAAGATTTAACGTCTCTATAAAATTTTACGTGTCTATAAGATTTTTCGTGCCTATAAGATTTAACGTGTCTACAAGATTTTACGTGTCTATAAGATTTTACTTGTCCATAAGATTTTACGTGTCTATACGATTTTACGTGTCTATAACATTTTACGTGTCTATAAGATTTAACGTGTCTATAAAATTTTACGTGTCTATACGATTTTACGTGTCTATAACATTTTACGTGTCTATAAGATTTAACGTGTCTATAAAATTTTACGTGTCTATAAGATTTTTCGTGCCTATAAGATTTAACGTGTCTACAAGATTTTACGTGTCTATAAGATTTTACGTGTCTATACCCATACAGCATGAAAGAAAACTGAAATAATTACATTAAATAATTCATGAATTAATACATTGAAATGATTTAGAAAGAATTTTAAAAGGAAAAAAAATTAATTATAAATTAATTTTTAAAATAATATATGGAATCCTTACAAAATACTTTCAAAAATCTTCCAAAAAAATAAAAAAAGTGTTACCAAAAAATAATTACACGAATTCATTCTGAAAGGACTTTGAAAAGATTTTTTGAAAGAATACATAAAATAATTTCGAAATTATTGCAAGTATTATTTCATGCAATAATTCAGAAATAATTTCAGAAAGATACAAATTAATCATTCACAAAAATAATTCAATATCTATTCAAAAATCTTACATGAATTATTTCATGAAATCTTCTGGGAAACTCGTGTGAATTAATACAAGAAATAATTTTGAATTCTTTTGAAAAAGATTTTTAGAATAAAATTTTTTAAAACAAAATAGCAAAAAAAATAATTACACGAATTAATTCTGAAAGGACTTTGAAAAGATTTTTTGAAAGAATACATAAAATAATTTCGAAATTATTGCAAGTATTCTTTCATGCAATAATTCAGAAATAATTTTAGAAAGATACAAATTAATCATTCACAAAAATAATTCAGTATCTATTCAAAAATCTTACATGAATTATTTCATGAAATCTTCTGGGAAACTCGTCTGAATTAATACAAGAAATAATTTTGAATTCTTTTGAAAAAGATTTTTAAAATAAAATTTTTTAAAACAAAATAGCAAAAAAAATAATTACACGAATTAATTCTGAAAGGACTTTGAAAAGATTTTTTGAAAGAATACATAAAATAATTTCGAAATTATTGCAAGTATTCTTTCATGCAATAATTCAGAAATAATTTCAGAATGATACAAATTAATCATTCACAAAAATAATTCAATATCTATTCAAAAATCTTACATGAATTATTTCATGAAATCTTCTGGGAAACTCGTGTGAATTAATACAAGAAATAGTTTTAAATTCTTTTGAAAAAGATTTTTAGAATAAAATTTTTTAAAACAAAATAGCAAAAAAAATAATTACACGAATTAATTCTGAAAGGACTTTGAAAAGATTTTTTGAAAGAATACATAAAATAATTTCGAAATTATTGCAAGTATTCTTTCATGCAATAATTCAGAAATAATTTTAGAAAGATACAAATTAATCATTCACAAAAATAATTCAGTATCTATTCAAAAATCTTACATGAATTATTTCATGAAATCTTCTGGGAAACTCGTGTGAATTAATACAAGAAATAATTTTGAATTCTTTTGAAAAAGATTTTTAAAATAAAATTTTTTAAAACAAAATAGCAAAAAAAATAATTACACCAATTAATACTGAAAGGACTTTGAAAAGATTTTTTGAAAGAATACATAAAATAATTTCGAAATTATTGCAAGTATTCTTTCATGCAATAATTCAGAAATAATTTCAGAAAGATACAAATTAATCATTCACAAAAATAATTCAATATCTATTCAAAAATCTTACACGAATTATTTCATGAAATCTTCTGGGAAACTCGTGTGAATTAATACAAGAAATAATTTTGAATTGTTTTGAAAAAGATTTTTAGAATAAAATTTTTTAAAACAAAATAGCAAAAAAAAATAATTAAACGAATTAATTCTGAAAGGACTTTGAAAAGATTTTTAGAATAAAATTTTTTAAATCAAAATAGCAAAAAAAATAATTACACGAATTAATTCTGAAAGGACTTTGAAAAGATTTTTTGAAAGAATACATAAAATAATTTCGAAATTATTGCAAGTATTCTTTCATGCAATAATTCAGAAATAATTTCAGAACGATACAAATTAATCATTCACAAAAATAATTCAATATCTATTCAAAAATCTTACATGAATTATTTCATGAAATCTTCTGGGAAACTCGTGTGAATTAATACAAGAAATAATTTTGAATTCTTTTGAAAAAGATTTTTAGAATAAAATTTTTAAAACAAAATAGCAAAAAAAATAATTACACGAATTAATTCTGAAAGGACTTTGAAAAGATTTTTTGAAAGAATACATAAAATAATTTCGAAATTATTGCAAGTATTCTTTCATGCAATAATTCAGAAATAATTTTAGAAAGATACAAATTAATCATTCACAAAAATAATTCAGTATCTATTCAAAAATCTTACATGAATTATTTCATGAAATCTTCTGGGAAACTCGTCTGAATTAATACAAGAAATAATTTTGAATTCTTTTGAAAAAGATTTTTAAAATAAAATTTTTTAAAACAAAATAGCAAAAAAATAATTACACGAATTAATTCTGAAAGGACTTTGAAAAGATTTTTTGAAAGAATACATAAAATAATTTCGAAATTATTGCAAGTATTCTTTCATGCAATAATTCAGAAATAATTTCAGAATGATACAAATTAATCGTTCACAAAAATAATTCAATATCTATTCAAAAATCTTACATGAATTATTTCATGAAATCTTCTGGGAAACTCGTGTGAATTAATACAAGAAATAGTTTTAAATTCTTTTGAAAAAGATTTTTAGAATAAAATTTTTTAAAACAAAATAGCAAGAAAAATAATTACACGAATTAATTCTGAAAGGACTTTGAAAAGATTTTTTGAAAGAATACATAAAATAATTTCGAAATTATTGCAAGTATTCTTTCATGCAATAATTCAGAAATAATTTTAGAAAGATACAAATTAATCATTCACAAAAATAATTCAGTATCTATTCAAAAATCTTACATGAATTATTTCATGAAATCTTCTGGGAAACTCGTGTGAATTAATACAAGAAATAATTTTGAATTCTTTTGAAAAAGATTTTTAAATTAAAATTTTTTAAAACAAAATAGCAAAAAAAATAATTACACGAATTAATACTGAAAGGACTTTGAAAAGATTTTTTGAAAGAATACATAAAATAATTTCGAAATTATTGCAAGTATTCTTTCATGCAATAATTCAGAAATAATTTCAGAAAGATACAAATTAATCATTCACAAAAATAATTCAATATCTATTCAAAAATCTTACATGAATTATTTCATGAAATCTTCTGGGAAACTCGTGTGAATTAATACAAGAAATAATTTTGAATTGTTTTGAAAAAGATTTTTAGAATAAAATTTTTTAAAACAAAATAGCAAAAAAAAATAATTAAACGAATTAATTCTGAAAGGACTTTGAAAAGATTTTTAGAATAAAATTTTTTAAAACAAAATAGCAAAAAAATAATTACACGAATTAATTCTGAAAGGACTTTGAAAAGATTTTTTGAAAGAATACATAAAATAATTTCGAAATTATTGCAAGTATTCTTTCATGCAATAATTCAGAAATAATTTCAGAAAGATACAAATTAATCATTCACAAAAATAATTCAGTATCTATTCAAAAATCTTACATGAATTATTTCATGAAATCTTCTGGGAAACTCGTGTGAATTAATACAAGAAATAATTTTGAATTCTTTTGAAAAAGATTTTTAAAATAAAATTTTTTAAAACAAAATAGCAAAAAAAATAATTACACCAATTAATACTGAAAGGACTTTGAAAAGATTTTTTGAAAGAATACATAAAATAATTTCGAAATTATTGCAAGTATTCTTTCATGCAATAATTCAGAAATAATTTCAGAAAGATACAAATTAATCATTCACAAAAATAATTCAATATCTATTCAAAAATCTTACATGAATTATTTCATGAAATCTTCTGGGAAACTCGTGTGAATTAATACAAGAAATAATTTTGAATTGTTTTGAAAAAGATTTTTAGAATAAAATTTTTTAAAACAAAATAGCAAAAAAAAATAATTAAACGAATTAATTCTGAAAGGACTTTGAAAAGATTTTTAGAATAAAATTTTTTAAAACAAAATAGCAAAAAAAATAATTACACGAATTAATTCTGAAAGGACTTTGAAAAGATTTTTTGAAAGAATACATAAAATAATTTCGAAATTATTGCAAGTATTCTTTCATGCAATAATTCAGAAATAATTTCAGAAAGATACAAATTAATCAATCACAAAAATAATTCAGTATCTATTCAAAAATCTTACATGAATTATTTCATGAAATCTTCTGGGAAACTCGTGTGAATTAATACAAGAAATAATTTTGAATTCTTTTGAAAAAGATTTTAGAATAAAATTTTTTAAAACAAAATAGCAAAAAAAATAATTACACGAATTAATTCTGAAAGGATTTTGAAAAGATTTTTTGAAAGAATACATAAAATAATTTCGAAATTATTGCTAGTATTCTTTCATGCAATAATTCAGAAATAATTTTAGAAAGATACAAATTAATCATTCACAAAAATAATTCAGTATCTATTCAAAAATCTTACATGAATTATTTCATGAAATCTTCTGGGAAACTCGTGTGAATTAATACAAGAAATAATTTTGAATTCTTTTGAAAAAGATTTTTAAAATAAAATTTTTTAAAACAAAATACCAAAAAAAATAATTACACGAATTAATTCTGAAAGGACTTTGAAAAGATTTTTTGAAAGAATACATAAAATAATTTCGAAATTATTGCAAGTATTCTTTCATGCAATAATTCAGAAATAATTTCAGAAAGATACAAATTAATCATTCACAAAAATAATTCAATATCTATTCAAAATCTTACATGAATTATTTCATGAAATCTTCCGGGAAACTCGTGTGAATTAATAGATTTTTTTAAAGAAAACATAACAATTCAGCAATCATGTCAAGAATTATATCACGAAATAATTCAGAAATAATTTCAGAATGATAAAAATTAATCATTCACAAAGATAATTCAATATCTATTGAAAATAATTTCATGAATTATTTCATGAAATGTTGCGGGAAACTCACGTGAATTAATACAAGAAATAATTTAGAATTCGTTTGAAAAAGATTGTTACAATAAAATTTTTTAAAACACAATAGCAAAAAAGATATTTACACGAATTCTTCCTGAAAGAACCTTGAAAAGATTTTTTGAAAGAAAACATAAAATAGTTCAGAAATTATTGCAAGTATTCAACACGAAAAGGGCAGCGTCCGTATATAAGAGGCATCGTATAATGTATTTATTTTGTTTTTAATTCGAATTTGTTTCAATCAAATAAGTCCTAATTAATACAATATTTAATAAACAAAACTTACTAAATAAGTATATACTAGTTAAACAAAGTTAATATTAAAAAATAAAGAAATATTAGAAATAAATATTCTAATTTATTTTGTCAGTCATTTTGCACTATATAATGAAAAAAATGAAATGATTGGATAATGATCGGATTTAGTCGTCCATTGTTTTCTACATTCGTATGATCCTATTAAAGAACGTATTAAAATGTGTGGGGGTATATAATTTTTCGTTTTTGTGAACTAAGATAGATTGAAACATTTACTAATTGCGAAAAATATTAATTTGAAAAGTTAATGTAAGAATATAAAAACTTAAAATAAAAGGAAAAAAAACATTTAAAGATGAATAATATAGGTACTTAAAATAAGCAATATTTTTTATTAGTATTCATAATAGTATTCTTTCAGTATGACAATGTTTAGAAGTCCCCTCAAAATCGACAGAAATATTATTTATACGTCTGCCAAGAGTAAAGAGCCTTTGACTCTAAAAGTTGATTCTAAATTGAAAACACTACAAATAATAATAACGTCGGTAAGGTAGAGCTCAATCTATTCATCTCTGCATTATATGCAATTATCATTTTTTTATTTTTATCGAATTTCGGGAAAAGAGCTCTTTATTGCCCTTCTTAATGACAAAAATACACTATGTGTAAATTTTCAAGTTATTGCTCGTTATAGATTTTACAGGAAACGGGTTGAAAAATTTTCTACCAGTTTCTTATGAAAAATAATGAACAGAATTTCTGAAAAATTTATAGGTGTATTATTTATGCAATTACGGAGTGCAGTGAAGAGCTTCATTCATCAAAAGTTGAATCTAAGATCAAAAAAATGTAAAAACTCATAACGTCGGTAAGGAAGAGCTCCCTTTATACACACACATTTCGCATCGACTTAATACAATATTTAATAAACTAAAAGTATTAAATAACTATGAATTAACTGATCAAAGTTAATATTAAAAAATAAAGTAATATTAAGAATAAATTTTCTAATGTATCGTATCACTCATATTGCAGTATATAATGAAAAAAATGAAATGATCTAACAAGCGAGCGATAGCGTAATGGATAGCGTATTTGCGTAGTACCCAAGCGACCCGGGTTCGAATCTCCATCATGTAAAAAATTTTTCTGCGTTTTTTTCTGCGATAAAATAGTGTAAAATTATTAACAATGTAAATATATGTAAAAATAGTTAGAATATTATTTAAATAATATTCTAAATTATAAAAATGTACCTTCAAATACGGGATTATATATACCCTTCGAAATTTATTGTTAGTAATATTTACTAAATATTTTCTAATTAATTCACAATATTTATTCCTGAATCCTTCCAAAAATCTTTCATTGAAAAGATTCTGCAATAATACATGATTTTATAACCTTCGAAATTTTTTGTTAGTAATATTTCCATTATATTTTCGAATTAATTCACAAAATTAATTCCTGAATCCTTTCAGACATCCTTCATTGGAAGGATTCTGTAATAATACGGGATTTATCCTCTTCAAATTTCTTGTTAGTAATATTTCCATAATATTTTCTAATTAATTCACAATATTAATTCCTGAATCCTTTCATACATCTTTCATTGAAAGGATTCAGGAATTAATTTTGTGAATTAATTCGAAAATATTATGGAAATATTACTAAAAAGAAATTTCAAAGAGTATAAATAACGTATTATTGCAGAATCCTTCCAATGAAAGATGTCTGAAAGGATTCAGAATTAATTTTGTGAATTAATTCGAAAATATTATGGAAATATTACTAAAAAGAAATTTCGAACAGTATAAATCACGTATTATTACAGAATCCTTTCAATGAAAGATGTCTGAAAGGATTCAGGAATTAATTCACAAATTAATTCCTGAATCCTTTGAGACATCTTTCATTGGAAGGATTCTGTAATAATACGGGATTTATCCGTCTTCCAAATTTCTTGTTAGTAATATTTTCATAATATTTTCGAATTAATTCACAAAATTAATTCCTGAATCCTTTCAGACATCTTTCATTGAAAGGATTCTGCAATAATATGTGATATTAATTCTGAAAGGATTCTGAAAGATTCTTTCAGAAATCATTCAGTGAAAGGATTCTGTAATGATGCTATGTCCGGGGTATTTTCCTTTCAGAATTATTTCAGGAAATAATTTTGAAATATCTTTTAGTAACCTTTTGGTAATAATCCATGAATCCTTTCAGAAATCTTCTATTGAATAAATTTTGCAATGATATTATAAATTATTTTTGAATTATTCCATTGAATTAATTCTGATAGGAAAATGCCCCGGACATAGCATTATTACAGAATCCTTTCACTGAATGATTTCTGAAAGAATAAAATTATTTCATGTATTCTTTCAGAATCCTTTCAGAATTAATACATGCTGTGTGGGAAGTACATATAGTCGAATAGACCGCAGGAGTAACCTTTGAGGTGCGATTTCATGGTAGAAAAGTTGTCGCTCTGTCGCTGTGTGTATATATATATAAAAATTAATGCAGTTCTTCTATGTTAGTACAAACAAGAGTTAAATATATAGTTAAAAATTAATGTAGTTCTTCAGGAAGCTTCCTCTGAAGTTCCAATTAAAACTTAAGGAAAGCTTTAATGGAAGAGTCTAGGAAGTATTCAAGCAAGGTTCCTGACATATAAATAAAGCCACTGGCCTAAAGTTATAACGGAAGCTTCCGGCTAGATTCCGGACTAACCTTTTTAGGGAGCTTCCAGAAAGCGTTAGGAAAGTCTAACAGAAAGGTTCCAAAAGTGCTACGGTGAAATGTTACTCAATACTTACGAGCAAGCTTCCACGAAGCTTACATAAGCGATTACTGAAATGAGCACTGAAAGCTTCGCGGAAGGCTCTTAGAAGCTAGCATAAAGCTTCTAGGAAGAATAAAAGTTAAATTACATATGAAAATTACGTGAAGCTTTTGAAATATATTCCAGGAAGCTTCCTCTGAAAGTTCCAATTAAAACATGAGGAAAGCTTTCATGGAAGATTCTAGGAAGTATTCAAGCAAGGCTTCTGACGTATAATTAAAGCCACTGGCCTAAAGTTATAACGGAAGCTTCCGGCTAGATTCCGGAGTAACCTTTTTAGGAAGCTTCCAGAAACCGTTAGCGAAGACTAACAGAAAGGTTCCAAAAGTGCTACGGTGAAATGTTATTCAAAGTTTACGAGAAGGCTTCCATCAAGCTTACATTAATGATTACTGAAGTGAGCACTGGAAGCTTCGCTGAAGGCTCTTGGGAGCTAACATAAAGCTTCTAGGAAGAACAAAACTTAAATTATGTATAAATATTACGGGATGCTTTTGAAATATATTCCAGGAAGCTTCCTATGGATGTTCCAATTAAACTTTGATGAAAGCTTCCATGGAATATTCTAGGAAGTATTAAAGGAAGATTCCTGAAATATAATAATGTAACTGGCCTAAAGTTATAACAAAAGCTTCCGAGTGGACTCCGAAGTAATTTTTTTAGGAAGCTTCCAGAAAACGGTAGGAAAGACTAACAGAAAGGTTCCAAAAGTGCTAGGGTGAAATGTTACTCAAAATTTACGCGAAAGTTTCCATGAACCTTACATTAACGATTACTGAAATGAACACTGGAAGCTTCGCAGAAGGCTCTTGAAATCTAACATAAAGGTTCTAAGAAGAACAAAAGTTGAATTACATATGAAGAATGCGGGAACTTTTTGGAATACATTCCAGGAAGCTTCCCATGGAAGTTCCAATTCTACCTTGAGGAGAGCTTTCATGGAAAATTCTAGGAAGTATTCAAGCAAGATACCTGACATACAATAAAGCAACTGGTCTAAAGTTATACCGGAAGCTTCCGAGTGGATTCAGGAGTAACCTTTTTAGGAAGCTTCCATGCCGAAAGCGTTAGGGAAGACTAACAGAAAGGTTCCAAAAGTGCTACGGTGAAATGTTACTCAATACTTACGAGAATGGTTCCACGAAGTTAACTTAAACCATTACTGAATTCGGCACTGAAAGGTTCGCGGAAGGCTCTTGGAAGCTAACATAAAGCTTCTAGGAAGATCGAAAGTTAAATTAGATGTAAAGATTGCGGAAAGTTTTTGAAATACAGTCCAGGAAGCTTCCTATGGAAG
Source organism: Torymus aiolomorphi (assembly GCA_036365515.1). NCBI lineage: Eukaryota > Metazoa > Arthropoda > Insecta > Hymenoptera > Torymidae > Torymus > Torymus aiolomorphi. The sequence goes on along the minus strand of CM070874.1, from coordinate 238,813,562 downwards.
TTCCAATTCAACCTTGAGGAACATTTTGATGGAAGACTCCAGGAAGTATTTCAAGCAGGGTTCCTAACATAATATAAAAAATAGCTGGCTTAAGGATATAATGGAAGCTTTCAAAAGGGTTCCAAGGTAACATTCCTAAGAAGCTATTAGCAAGTTTTAGGGAAGGCTGACAAGAAGGTTCCAAAAGTGCTGCGGTAAAATGCAACTTGAAATTTACGGGGAAGCTTTTAGAAAGCTTACATAAAAGTTTACAGAAGATCAGCACTGGAAGTTTCGCGGAAGGTTCCAACTTGGAAGCTTCATAGATTCATAGATCGTCTGATAATCATCTTATTTTGAAAATCAAGGAAGTTGAGGCGCGCTGCGTGCGCTCTTCCTTTGCCTTTATTATATTATGCCTGTTACGAAACCAATTTGTAAATCCGTTCGTATTGAAATTCACTTTTATATACACATATATATACATCAATAATTAGAGGTTTTCTTTTAAATAATTTCTTCAAAACTCTGTCTTGGTCTCAAATTACGAGTTACCGACCGCGTGCACGAATTTTCATTCGGGGCCACAGCTGTCTCTTAACCAATTTTTGAAATTGATGAAGAGAGACCACGGGACAGGCGCGAAGAGGCGCGCTTGTAGACGTTCTGGTCGGCTGAGACATTCTTTTAAAGTGTTACCATAGCAACTGTTTGACTTTAAACATAACAAAAAAAGAACAAAAAAGATTCATTCTATGATTGACGCTCAATACGTTCGGATGTATTTCAATCTGTCTATATTAGGTTGACTAATAATAAAAAATAAACATTTATCCACTATTCTTTGACTTTATTAATTCTTTTACGAACAATGCCTATGCAATAAATAACCGCAAATTTATTCAATATTATTTATTGAAACTTGGATTTTATTTGTTTGTTTATTGCTACAATACAAAAATTTGGAGGTTATAATATAATTAAAGTTTGGAGGTATAATATTTTATTAAAGGTTTCTTCGTAATATTTCTGCAATGTATCGCCTTATCGTTTCAGGTAACATTGTTGGAATATTTTAAAAACCTTTCTTGATTTACTAATAAATAATTTTTCGATTTGATGGAGAACTTTACGTCGCTTTTAGTGAAATATATCATGAAATATTTATCTTTAAGATTTCCGCAATGTATCGCTTTTTTCATTTCTCGGAATGCTTCCGAAATAATTAAAAAACATTTATAGTATAACGAGGGTCCAAGATAAAATACGGAGAAGATAAGCATCTCGGTCCTCCGTATTCTATCGAACCAGTTAGGCTCTCGTTCCCGCGAATTCGTATATCTCGAGCGAGTATTGACATCGCTCGGACGATGTATTCGCGTTAGCTACGCACGGGGCAGGCGCGACTTTGACCGTTGCTAAGTCGCGCCCGATTCTTTTTGAATCAGATTCTCTCGAGCTGTCAAACCGCGCGTACGCGAGTAATTTTGATCGTCCGTGAAGAAAACGGTATCGTGCGTCCTCACCGGTGCAGCGCAGCGCCAGTCCACGTACCGACCACGAAGAGCAGCGCACGTGAGCAATCCGAGCCACTCCTGGGGTCCGAAGCGTCTGTAGGTGAACGCTGGACGTTAAGACTCGGCCTGAACACTCCGAAGTCGACCGGAGGATAAGGCCTGACGCAGGAGCGGATTCGTGAGCGAGCGACGAGGGGAGTGCACTCCCCTCCCGGTAAGACTCTTCGAGTATTTTCCGCGCAGCGTTTTATTTGTATTTTCGGCTCGCTGCGACGAGCGGCCGGTGTTGCGTTCACCGGCCCAGCGAGAATAAATACATTGATCCGCCCGCGCCGTCAGCGGATCACGTCTTCTTGTCGGCGCGTATCGAGATGCGTTATTTTTCTGTAAAGTCTTTTCTTTTCACTCACCCGTTACAATGGCGCCCTAACGTGTTGGGTTTAAGGAGAAGGTTAGAGGCCGGTACATTCGAAACCGGCCTATTCAAATCGCGTTTCGTTTAAATTCGCCCGCGCGCAAATCACTGCACCGGACTAATCAGCAGACGGCCAGTGGCCATAAGCCGTTACAGCTGATAGGTGCAGTGATTTAAACTCGCCAAGTCGAGGTGCCGGGCGTAAACAAACAGACAAGAAGACTCGCGGCGCGCATAGAAACATAAACACAAAACAGCAGATTGCTTGTTTTTGTAGGTGTTTATGTTTATGCTCGGGCAGTATTGTGTATACTTGTCCCGAGTCTTTTAAACTGCTGTAAAGCCAGGGCGAGAGCATCTAAACGACGATTATCGTTGTTTTCGTCGTCATATGTGGCGAGAATTAAATTCCTTTTTTTGACGCGAGATTTAAAGCGATTTTCACGCGATTTTTTTTTGGTTTGACCGTGCCTGTGCGTGCAGCCGGTCGAAAGTGAGAATACTTTCATCCTTTTTTTTTTGGTTGCGGGAATTATTTAAATCGTTATCGTCGCGAATTTTTTTTTGGAATAGCCACGCTCTCTCCCTAGCTAGCTGCATCGAGGTACGTCATTCTCGAGCAGCTTGGGACAATTGTGTGTGGTAGTTAGAATTCTAACATTGTAATTTGCGTAACAGACAGCCAATTAGAGAGAGAATCTCAGCAGTTAGTTGCGCATACACACACAATTCGTCACCAAATTTTTTATATAATCGGTCTAGCTTCGCAAGATGGAATCATCGACCCCAGAAGAACTAGCCGATAAGATGGAGCATGGGCGCAAAAATCTAGAGTTGAGCTTTGAAGCTGTAATAGAAGCAAATATAGCTCTAGATTTAAGAAGCACCGGACATCTCGAGGGGGATTCTCAGCGAATCGCTCAATGGCTAATGGGAAGTTACAACCCAGCCCACTTCACACAAGAAATAAGTGGAAGTGATTACGAGCAGTTCACAAGGAGGCTCGATTGCAGGAATAAGTTCGTCAACACGACGACCCTCAATACAAGCGGCGCTCCAGAAGTGAACCGAATTGCCGATCCCTCAACCCACAGCCTGTTTCAGCAATTGGCGTCGAACAAAGCAGTCGACAACAACTTGCTGAGTTCCATAAGGACACATGTCTTGCAGAGGAACCAAAGAGCAGGCAGTCCTCCCGACGTAAGACACGAGGCTCTTACGTCACCACGGAGCACTTTATCTCCAGCGGGAGGACCGGGTGAAGTCCAGGTGCACCTAAGGTGCAGCACAGCTTGGGGGAGGGGAGATTCCCCGATCTCCTTCCAGTCCGAAGAATCCGAGAACGCGAGTCACTCGGGGAATGCAGACCGCACATGGATTTCGGACAGCTGTGCAGCAACCGCACCATCGCCATCATCTTCAGCTTCTATCCACGAAATCGACGTCGGAGTAAGCACAGCCTGGGGGAGGGGAGATTCTCCAAGCTTCCCCCTGTTCGAGAAGTCTGACACTTCACATCGCTTGGCGTATACAGACCGCCTGAGGGCACCGAACGGCTGTGCTGAATACTCCCAAGCTCACGACGACGGAGCAAATGCAGCCTGGGGGAAGGGAGATTTTCCAAGCTTCCCCCGATCCGAAGCGTCCGATATGGCCCGTTTATGGAATACATCGGCATCGGACGGCTGTATTACTCATTCCCAGACTCCTGAAGACGAAGAGCAGACAAGCCTTCCAAGGAGCAACGAGGAAGAGATTAATAGTCTGGTGACGACACAACCGGTGGACAGAACGCTGATTACTTCGCAATTTCGCGACGTATCGACTCAAGCAGAAGGCGAGCGTCATTGCGAATGCGAATGTAATCAGACGCGTAAATTGGAGGAGGAGAAAGTTAGGCGCCTAAGCGAAGAGGTAAGGCGACTGCACGACGAGCTGCGCCAGCTACGCGCGCAAATGTCGTCGCTTCACAATTCCGCTGTGCCTAACAAGAAACGAGTCGCAGGTGCAACTAAGCGCCATGCCAAGCAACCTCGATCGGACCTAGGGACTAAAGACAGCAAGAAGTCGTCCCGAAGTCCTCAACAGTCCAGCTCTACAGGAAAAAGAGGCGTATGCAGCGGCCACGCAACGATCTCCAAAGTTATCTGAAAGAGATAAAGGCATAAAACCCTCGAGCAGACTGGGTTCGAACCAAGGGACAGGTTCGAATCCTTGGACGACGGTAGCCTCTCGACGTTCCAAACGGCGGTATATCCAGCAGGAGTTGGATAGTAGAGTATACCGCTCGACAAGATCGAGGGACGCGCTCAGAGTATATAACTCTCCACCACCGAGTCCAACCAGAAAATTGTGTTGGACGTGTAAGTCACCAACGCATCTTCACTGGGCCTGCCCGGAGCGGAAAAAGGGCCCGAAGAGTGAGACAAGAAGAAGGCAAGACGACCTGCCAAGTCAACCTAGGAGGAATGACGGCAGTTGTCGACCGGAGCCCCAGCGCCAGAAGTGCCAACCGTCTCCGGTCCATCAATCGTCATAGGACTGGTCCCGACCGCCGTTGGAATGCAGCGGAATTACGGTGATGAGCGACCCACCGTGTGCGTGCGCGGGACGATCCCTCGATGTGGATCGTTTGATCAGCCGTTTAGTGCACGAGCTGATTCGCGCGTATCCGGAACTGTCGTATCTGCCGCTGATGACGACATAAACTCGAATCGAACGAGAGCCTCAGTATCGAGTTGCTTCTCTTCCGCTACGCAACGTCTGGGAGAGGGGTATAACGAGGTTCCAAGATAAAATACGGAGAAGATAAGTATCTCGGTCCTCCGTATTCTATCGAACACGTTAGGCTCTCGTTCCCGCGAATTCGTGTATCTCGAGCGTGTGTTGACATCGCTCGGACGATGTATTTGCGTTAGCTACGCGCGGGGCAGGCGCGACTTTGACCGTTGCAAAGTCGCGCAGGATTCATTTTTGAATCAGATTCTCTCGAGCTGTCAAACCGCGCGTACGCGAGTAATTTTGATCGTCCGTGAAGAAAACGGTATCGTGCGTCCTCACCGGTGCAGCGCAGCGCCAGTCCACGTACAGACCACGAAGAGCAGCGCACGTGAGCAATCCGAGCCACTCCTGGGGTCCGAAGCGTCTGTAGGTGAACGCTGGACGTTAAGACTCGGCCTGAACACTCCGAAGTCGACCGGAGGATAAGGCCTGACGCAGGAGCAGATTCGTGAGCGAGCGACGAGGGGAGTGCACTCCCCTCCCGGTAAGACTCTTCGAGTATTTTCCGCGCAGCGTTTTATTTGTATTTTCGGCTCGCTGCGACGAGCGGCCGGTATTGCGTTCACCGGCCCAGCGAGAATAAATACATTGATCCGCCCGCGCCGTCAGCGGATCACGTCTTCTTGTCGGCGCGCAACGCGACGCGTTTATGTTGTAATAATTTAAGAATAGACCTTGTTATTGTTCTGTGAAGTAATTGAGGCTATTCTTCATTTATCGACCTTAACCTAACCTTCTCCCGGATACCGCCGCCTCCGCGGGAAAACGACTCCGCCGGTCGTTTTCATAGTTGAACTTAGCGGCCGCGCGCTTTACTCTTTGAGCGCGCGTATTTTACTCAGCGATCCATTTAGTTGGAAAGCGAAGTTCGTGTGCGATCTTCGCGTTGTTTTCAGGATTACAGAAGCAGATCCCCGGGCAAGTCATTTTAGTTTGACACCCGCGGCACCGTGTTCTAGGGCATCGCTGGCCTGTGGCTTTTCGGGATTTTTCCCCAGCAGCCATCCTGTTACAATAGAATTATGGAAAAATAGTTCTTCAATATAATGTTGAATATTACGTCATTATTAGTGAAATATTATAATTAAATGAACTGTCTCTGCAATATTTCCGTAATGTATCGCCTTATCAATTCTCAGAATATTTCACAAATGTTTCACAAACGTTTCTTGAATTGTAATATCGATAAGTAGGAATCTTCATTTTTGTCATTTTCATGCAATTTTTCGTCGAGTATATGAGAATAGCTCTAGAAATTTTAATTTTCAGTGTTTAAAAAAAACATAATTTTTTTGTTCGAGCACTTACTTATCTATTCAAAGCTTGCTTTACTCGCTTTTTAGCTTTTTTTTTTTTTTTAATGAAAGCAACATAATTCCATTTTACGAGTATATCGAAAAATTTTTTTTTATAATATAAATGACGAACTTATTTGGCTTAATCCTATCAAAATTGTATTAAATTTTAAATATATCATTTTGACAATTTAACTACGTTTTTCTAAAATATTAAGTTAGTGATTACCATGACTTTTGGAATATAAAATTCAAAATTCAGCGTGTGCTTATCAGAAATCTATTTTTTTTTTCTTAATGAGTTAACGCTTGAGAAGTAATTTTTTGAAGACGCATGACTTTTAAACAATGCGTGGCATACCCACGTGCAACAAATCAAATGATTGTATTTTTAATAAAGAATGAAATTTGATAGCCATATTAAGAAAATTCTTTATGTTAAAAGGTATAGAACAGAATTACTATGAAAATTTTTATTTTTGAGAAATGACTGATACAACTTTCTTGATTCTAGATTTCAAATGTATTGTAGGCACATCTCTGAAATTAGGTTTTTCAACTTACGTTTTATACGTAACTGAAACGATTGTTTCATACATGGAACATTTAAAAAACATTTATTTTTACCCATTTACTTTACTGAAAGTATATATTTCTTATTAAAAAGATCTTATGATAGTAGTAACAGAATCGCTAAGAAAATTCTGAATATAGTATTTATGTATAGAGAGCAGGTGAAAATTGTGTTCTTCGAAAGGAATGTTTGAAGTTAAATTATTAAATAATTAAATTGGGTTAATTTTGGACTCCACATGGCCAAAAAAGGAATATAATGAAAAATATATAGTAACATTTTTTTTATTATAGCTTATCAAATCTTCAACTTGAATAGTCTACCTGGAGTCTAAAATCAACCCAATTTCATTATTTGATAAATTAACTTTCAAACATTCATTTAGAAAAACACAATTTTGACGTCCTTCCTATATATAAATACTATACTCAGAATTTTTTGAGCGATTCTATTCGTACTATCATAAGATATAATCGTTGAAAAATTGCATCAAAATGACAAAAAGCAGATTCCTACATATCGACATTACAATTTTTTTTTAATTAAAAAATTTCTAAACAATTTTTTGAAAAAACACAATTATTAGGCCCACCGTATATATAAATACTATACTAAGAATTTTTTTAACCTTAGGCTGCCGGGAAATTTCAGTACAAATTGACCTCTCAGAATATGTAAAATGTATACATAATATCACTGGATATCTCAGATAGAGTCGCTGACCTGACTGCTGGTCCATATACCGACCAGCCCCGCAGGCAACGTAAAGTACAATGTAAAAAAATTTGTCTCTTTTGTTATGAAAATTTGAGAGGGTATTTCTATGTAATTTCACGCGTTGAATATGAAAAAAATAGTAACAAAATTCTCGCAGACATCCTTGACCTTGAAAATTTCAAGGTCAAGAATGTTTTGAGAAATTTAAAAACTATTTGTTATGTATTCAGAACATCAAATTTGATCTAAAAACTTCAAATATTCTTTGTCTCTAGACTGGTCCATATATCGACCACCCCCGCAGCTAAAAGGTTAAACCATTCAATTAGAATTTTCATAAATTATTTAATCAACATAATGAAATGCCAAATATAAAAACATGTTTATTCAGAGTAATAATTCCGACACTATAATTTTTTAATTTACGGCATTAAATATATAATTTTTGAAATGCATTAATATTTTAAATAAAATAATCAAAATAATAACAATTAAATAATCGTGAAAAGTGTAACTTATTTAGATGAAAATGTCCGAACTCCTTCAAGCGAGCGATAGCGTAACGGATAGCATGCGTGCGTAGTAACCCAAGGATCGTGGGTTCGATTCCCGGTCAGGTCAAAAAATTTTATGTGAAATTTTTTCTGTGATTATAAAATGGCGATTAATATAGGTAGAAATAAGTTCTAAATATGTGCGAATTGTTAATACTTATAGAGAATTTCTAATATTTATAGCTTTAAGTTACTCTTTCAAGAACTTGGAAAAAGCTTCCTAAAAGCTTACTGGAAGGTTCCCACAGACTACCTGAAACTTCCAGAACCATATTTGAAAGCTAACTGAAAGCTTACTGGAAAGTTCATAAAGTCTACTTGAAACTTTCGGTAACTTTTTCGAAAGATTCCTGAAAGTTTCCTGGAAGGTTCCCACAGACTACCTGAAACTTCCAGTAACTTATTTGAAAGCTAACTGAAAGCTTACTGGAAGATTCCGATAGTCTTCTTGAAACTTTTAGTAAATTTTCGAAAAATTCCTGAAAGTTTCCTGGAAGATTCCTACATCCTACATGAAACGTACAGTAATTTTTTCGGAGGCTCCCTTAAGTTCCTGAAAGGTTCCTGAAAGGATTCTTACACAGTTCCTGCAATCTTCCAAGGAAGCTTCTCGTCATGAATTTGACCTAGACATTATGTACTGCCGGGAAGCTTTCATGGAACCTTTCTGGAAGCTTCCATTCTCAAATTGACATAAATCGATTCTGAAGTCTTGTAGAAAGTATTTTTTAAAGCTTTCTGTAATCTTTCGGGGAAGACTACTGGAAGATTCTCACAGCCTGCATGAAGCTCACAGGAACTTTTTGAAAGCTTCCTGAAAAGTTCCTAGAAAATTTCCGAAAGCTTTCAGAAAATTGTCTGAAACAGTACCTGCAATCTTCCGAGGAAGCTTTTTGTCATGAATTTGACCCAGACATTAGGTACTTTCAGGAAGCTTTCGTGGAAGCTTTCCTGAAGCATACGAACCTTTCATGAAAGCTTCCAGGAAGTTTCTAGTAAGCGTTCATGCTATGTGGGTAATCTACTGTTCTCGTTATTTTACGTTATTATTAAGTTGTACTTTCATACATATATAAGAGAAAACTAAAAATATGACCTTTTTCAACGGCAGTCATGTGACACAATTGGGTTCAAAAGTGTAAAATAATGAATTTACTCTTTAAGGTGGTACTTTCATGGATCCCTAGTCAAAGCAGTGCTAAATGAAGAGGGTACCTAAAATTAAAAAAACCATAATTGAAATGTGATTTATTTATTTTTCCTCACACCGGGCCGAAAGTACCTCTTCCCGCCCGGCTCCGAAACGAAAATATGACATTTTCGGCCTCGATGTGAGGAAAAATAGTATACGCACCACGGGAGTAAAATTGGGCAGCCCCCAGCTCGTGTTTGCCACAAGCCTTCGGCTCGGGTGGCAATTTACAAGAGCTGTTGACTGTCCAAGTTTTGGACAGTCAACAGCTTTCCTCCCCAATTTTCCTCCCATGTGCATAATATATTATAAAATGATAGAGATAGTCAGTGTATTATAAATACAGTGTATTTAACATGACTAAGATAACTTTTTTAACAAAATGTCGATATTTTAGAAACAGCACAAACAATTATTGATAAAACATCTTAATCTTTTCTGTTTCTTAACCGATTTTAATTTTCAAGGTCTCATTTTGTTCCTTAAGTAATTTTATTTGGACTTGCCTAAGGAAAAATTTTACATTATTCAAAACCAAGAAAGTTATAGCCAATTAATAAGAAATATTATTTTAATCCCCTGCATGAATTTATAAGCAATTGGCTTTGAACTTTCTTGGTTTTGAATAATTTAAAATTTTTCCTTCGGCATGTCCCCATTAAATTACTTAAGGAACAAAATGAGACCCTGAAAATTAAAATCGGTTAAGAAACAAAAAAGATTATGATGTTTTATCAATAATTGTTTGTGCTGTTTCTAAAATATCGACATTTTGTTAAAAAAACTGTCTTAGTCATGTAAAATACACTTTATTTACAATACATTGACTATTTCTATCATTTTAAATAAATAAATCACATTTTAACTATGGTTTTTTTTAATTTTAGGTACCCTGTCCATTTAGCAGTGATGCTTTGACCAGAGATACATGAAAGAACCACCTTAACTAGAACCCATAAAAGAGGGAATTCATTAAAATAATCTTTTGAAACATTAAATGTGGTCTTTACTCTTTGGAAAGTTAAAAAGAAACATTTTAATCTTTGGTAAAAGTGTATATTTACTAAATTATTCTTTTAAAATAGTGTACAAACCTTTTACACTTTACAAAGTAGAAGAAGTACATTTTAATCTTTGTCAAAAGTGTAAATTCAAGCAATTAATCTTTTAGAATTGTGACTCAACCTTTCACACTTTAAAAAGTAGAAAAAATATAATTTAATCTTTTTCAAAAGTGTAAATAGATGAAATTAATCTTTTAGAATTACGAGACATATTTTTACACTTTATAAAGTAGAAAAAGTATATTTTCATCTTTGTAAAAAGTGTAACTAAACGAAATTAATCTTTTCAAATCTCGGTGCAACTGTAAAGTAGAAAAAGTATATTTTAATCTTTGTGAAAAGAGTAAATTCATAAAATTAATCTGTATAAAGTGTAAAACGTAGAAAGAAATCTTTATACAATAGAAAACGTTCGTTCTATACTTAGTAAAGGATAATACTAACGTTTTACACTTTTATGTTCCAATTTTTCCTCTTTTGTGTTTAGTGTGCATATTAATTATTCTATTCGTTCAATATGTATTCACAAGAAAGCTCTACATATTAATTCAAAGAATAAGTTTTAGTGTATAGTTACAATTTTTTTAAGGTACTACTCCTACTTCTCTTCCAGAGTTAGAAATTGCCAGCATACCCACATGTAAGTGAATTGTGGACCCATTTGTATTCAAGTAATATTTCCTTCGAATAGTGAAATAGGCGGGGGATATGAGGTCCACCCACATAAAGGAGTCATGTACACATGAAAAAATAAACCAAAAGATTATTTAAATAATTTTTAAACCCAAGCAGGCGAGGGATATGGGGTCCACCCATATAAGATAGTCATGTAGACATGAAAAAAACCGCTGCCAATTTATTGGCACGTACCTTCCTCAAAATAATTTTTTGATTCCTTTTATTAAATAAAAATTCGAAAAATAAATTTTTCACGAAAAAAATTGGAAAAATTTTATGGAAAATATTAACTTGTAATTTTTTCATGGCTATTCATTGAGGTTCCATTTGTAATTTATTTGTTTGTGATTTTAATTCTTATATGAATGGAAAACAATCTTCATCAAGTTCTATTCTTCATCAAATTTTTCTTCTTCAAGTCCACTGTCAACGGCTTCTCGTCGTATATTGGTTCGAAATAAAAAAAAAAATTCTAAAGTTGTTCTTTGATTGTGTTTAAAAGAAAAATTATTGTATGGGAGACATAACGCACATGCGGCACAGCATGCAATAGAGTAAAGCAATTTTATTTTCTATTATATTTCTGTAAAAATTATAATATAATTATATATTATTCCATAAAAAATTTTTTATTCGGATTTTATAAATAAATTTTTTTATATAAATATTATTCACATGTTAGTTCAATATATTCATTTTATTTAATATTTTGCTATTATTACATTTTGAGATTGATTACAAAAAATTTCATAAGAAAAATTCATATTTTTAAACTATAAAATAAATAACATCGAAGGTTGTGGATTCGTCTAGTGTCGTGCTAGAGAGTAAGCTTGTTTCTTTTAATATCCAGAGAATGATTCTACATCTCGTACACGATCATTGTTTTTTAATAACTATGGTTTGACGATTCAATCGACTTCTCTTTGCTGAATATTCGTCTTCTTCAGTTACTCACGCATGTCGTCTTCTGTTCTATTGTTCTTCGGATATGTGTGCGTATTTTTGTGTTTGCGCGTTATAGTTCGTCGATGCTGCGTCGTCTTCGTCTGCTCCAATCCTAAATAAAAAAAAAAAGAGAAAATAAACAAATTAGCACTTACATAAAATGCACATATTGAGAAAATTATTGAGGAAAAAGTATAATTTCATCTATCTCTTGTGAGAGGAAAATAACATCAAAATTTGTGCAGTAATGTGGAATGATTAGTTGTCAAAATTTTCTAACTTTAAGGTAATTTTGACAAAAACTTGATCATCATTGACAGTCATAATTTAAAATACATAAATATAAAAATTACCGACATTGCTTACTTGACGATCATTTTTACAAAAATTTGACAATAAATAATAAATAGAATTTACAATCCACGAATATAGAAATGACAGTCATTGATCTTTTTGACTAATGATTGGTCAGAAATTATCATTTCGTCTGTTTGGAAGAAAAAAGCGCCATCTCGTCTCGTTTCGTAAAAAGATGCAGATCTCGTCTCGGCGCGTAAGAAGGTGTCATTTCATCCCGGCGCATAAGAATGTGCCATCTCGCGCTATTCCATTTTTCATCGCTACTATCCGAGATTGCGCCTTTTTCTTCCCACCCTACGATTTGTGCTTTATGTTATGGATGAAAGCATATAAACAGTAAGTTCTGTCATTGTCTAATGACACGAATCAAATGTGTTAGACAATGACATAAGTTACCGGAAGGATGATAACAGAAATAGCAGAATGCAAAACATATATCAGTATATTAATTACTTTTCAATGCTATTTAAATTATAAGTAAAAGGATGCAGCTAAGCCGAATTGTTTGATTCCAGTTCAATAAAAGAAGTATAAAAATTAGCTTACCTGATTTTTCATAGGGGAGTGAGCAAGCACTTTTACAATTCCTATTCGTTCCGTGCATCCGATGGGAGACGATACGAGAATCGATCTAAGCGCCCATGGTGGCGTAAAGTGTCAGCTTTGCAGGCTATTTAGTGTATTACTACATATATCGAAAATAACCTCAAAAATACATAGAAAATTATTATTTTAACGTATATAAATAGACTAATTGAAACGTGTCTTCATAAACTAATATTACATGTATAGAGCTACATATCCCTCTATAAAAAATCCATTGAAACGTTACGCTAGAACGCGCGCGCATCTCATGACGTAGTGTCATGGCGTCGTGTCTTCGCGTCATATGGGAGCGTGAGAGAGAGAGAGAGAGAGAGAGAGAGAGAGAGAGAGAGAGAGAGAGAGAGAGAGAGAGAGAGAGAGAGAGAGAGAGAGAGAGAGAGAGAGAGAGAGAGAGAGAGAGAGAGAGAGAGAGAGAGAGAGAGAGAGAGAGAGAGAGAGAGAGAGAGAGAGAGAGAGAGAGAGAGAGAGAGAGAGAGAGAGAGAGAGAGAGAGAGAGAGAGAGAGAGAGAGAGAGAGAGAGAGAGAGAGAGAACGTAATAGTTTTGGCACGAGTCGCCGTTGACGACGGCGCGGCGCTCTGCTCAGTCGCAGTTTTGTCGCCACGAGGCAATGTGCTCCGGATTTATACAGAAATAAGACCGTGTGTGAAAGTGAAAGAGAGAGACAGGCGGCACGATAGTTTTGACACGAGTTATCGGTGTAAACGACGGCGTCGTGTTCTGCTCGGTCGGAGACATCGAGGTAAGTACTATTTTATAATATTCTATAGACTTAAAAATATAAAAAAAAATCATGGAAATGTAGAATTTTATTTCTGCAATTAATATTTATAGTTTTTATTCATCATTTTAATTAAACACATTAAGACACACTGCGCGTACATGTATGTATGGAATTTTATTTTGAAAATAAAATTTCATTTTTGTAAATTATTATGATATGATTATGATTAGAGTTTTTATAACTATTAAATATTTATTAATGATTATTATAATAATAATTAGTAATATCTTAGTAATTAATAATTAAATAAAAAGAAAAAACTAAAAGTATGAATTAATATAATTAATTATTAATTGATTATTACGAATAGAATAATATGGTTATTGAACAATTATTATTTATTATTATCAATAATAATAATTTAGTAATCCTTCAATTTTCCTGAGATATATATATCGAATTTAAAATTACAAGAAACAGTTTGAAACTGTGTAAAACTACTAAAAATCGTTTGAAACTTTACAAACTTTATTATAATTAGAAAAAATGTGTCTAAAATCCTACATTTTGTAACATTATATACATAGTTTAAAATAATAATAATAATAGGAAAAAAAAATATTTATAATACGAATATTTTTGTATTTTTTTTTTGTATTTTTCTAGGTCTTGATCGAGTCTCTACACGCGGCGGCGTTTTGCTGCCTCTGTATACCCAACAAGGAAAAATTTTATTTTGCAGAGATTTGAATTTATTATATGACAGAAAATCTATTATTTTGTTCAAATTATTGAATTATTGAAAATATAAGAATAATTATTAATAAATTTTCACAATATACTACTGATTTATCATTATGAAACCCTTATTATTTACCATTACTGAATATTATTATTGAACCTTTACTATTTATTGCTACTGTACTGAATATTATTATCGAACCTTTACTATTTACTGCTACTATTTACCTTTGAATACAAATTCTGACTATGAAACTTACTTTGATTACTGAATTTGAACTCGCTTATAGAAATTTACTAGAACATGGAAAATTAACGTGAAAAACAAAAATTCATTTAAAAAAAGAAATACCTATAATAATATAATATAAGAAAATGAATTGTGATTACAATAATTTTTGTTGATTACGATAATAATAGTTTGCAAATATTTACCTTGATTACGTAAATTTCCTATTAGTGATAAAACAATGTTGTTATCATTATCAAAAAGATACTAATATTTTCCTTTATTACGAAACGTTACTTTGATTTATAGTAATGTCAAAAATTAAATGCAATTACAATTTCTAAATGTAAAATTCTGAAAAATGATCTAAAATATTAAATTTTTTCTTAATTACGAAATTTCATACTGGCATAAAAAATTAAGTTCATTTACGACTGTTTATATATGCATAAACAATCTTTTCATAATTATTAATTTAAGTGAAATCGTATTATTGATGATTAATATTTAAAAAATTATTGTTTTTTTGTGGTATTCAACAAAAATCGTAAGCGCATCCACATAGTTGGATAATATGCCTCCTAACAAACGTGTACGTACTCCAGAAGAGGAGGTAGCTCATAAAGAAAGACAACGTATTCAAGTTATTGAGAGAATGAGACGTTATCGAGAGAGGCTCGCAGAACGAAATTGAGAACGAAATGAAGAATGAGCTCAAGAAAATGCAACAGAGTTTGAGCAGTACCGTCAAGAAAGATGTCGCGAAAGATTACGCAGATGTAGGAATAATCGTGAAATTATACCCGTTATTGATGGAGAGCATTATTTAGGACCAATGGATGTCAATTGCACTCATTGCAATGTGCAATGCAAAACATTTTTCAGCAGAAAGAGTATCAAATAAGGGTGATTCGTTTAACGATTGCTGTAGTCATGGTGCAGTTAGATTAGAAAAACTTCCTGAATATCCAGAACAATTGTGTTCTTTATTTGATGGTTCGCATGAAAAGTCTAAATTTTTTTTTGAAAGAATTAGAAATTACAACAGTTTATACTCTTTCGCATCGTTTAATGCTAATTTAGTGAACATGCCATTACGTGGAAGAGCACCTTATTGTTTCAAAATACAAGGACAGATTTATTATCAGATCAACGAAGCTTTATATCCATCGGAAAATATGGATCCGTGTTATGGTCAACTGTTTATAATAGATCCACAGGAAGCTATTGATTTCCGTATGCAAAATAATTCTGGAACAGATTCTGAAATTTTAGAATGTTTAGAAAGTATAATGCATGAACATAACATTTTTGCTAGATCGTATGAAATGATGAAACAAGAAATTAATCATCAGCGAGATATATCTGGAAATACTACGGAACCTGAAATGCAATTATTATTTACATTAAAATCTGGATATGATAAGAATAGATATAATTTCCAAAGAACTAATGAAGTAGCTGCTGTTTTCGTTACAACATCTGATGGTGACATTCCTGAATCGTATGTTACTATTCGTAATAAAAACACACATTCTTTGCAAACTGTAAGTTCGATGGATCCTAATGTAGAACCTATGGTGTATCCACTGTTTTATCCTTATGGTACTCAAGGTTGGCATAGAGATATAATGCGAAAGGTAATAGGAAGAAGAAATTGTGAAACAAATAATGAAGATGGTGTAGAACTTTACGAAGAAGTAATAAACGAGTATCAAGAGGTGCTTACATTAAATATAGAATAAGTAAGTATCAGAGATCAGGAATTTAATGTATTTTTATCAGGACGTCGATTATTTCAGCAATATGTTGTTGATAGTTATGTAAAAATGGAGAAAGATAGAATTAAATTTTGTCGTGATAATCAGAAACAGCTACGAGCAGAATCTTATGAGGGAGTAGTTGATCATATGAATAACGTTGCGCACGATATGCAATCCAAGATTGGGAGAATGGTCATACTGCCATCAACATTCACAGGCTCACCTAGATATATGATGCAAAATTATCAAGACTGTATGGCTATAGTTCGTAGTAAATGCAAACCCGATCTTCTTATTACAATGACATGTAATCCTAATTGGCATGAGATACAGGATAATTTATTACCAGGTCAACAAACTTCAGATCGACCTGATCTTTGTGCACGAGTTTTTCACTTGAAAAAGGAACATTTGATTAAATTAATAACAAAAGAATAGTTTTTTGGAAATGTAGCGGCTCACGTGCACGTAGTCGAATTTCAGAAAAGAGGTTTGCCTCATGCTCATATATTAGTTACATTGTGTCAAGGTCATAAATTAACAATGCCTGCAGTAGTTGACAAATTTATTTCAGTTGAAATTCCTGATTCAGAACAGGATCCTGAATTATATAATATAGTAGTTCGAAATATGATTCACGAACCGTGTAACGACAGATGTATTGTAAATGGTAAATGTTCAAAACATTTTCCAAAAGAATTTAGAGAAGAAACTACAATGAATGCTGATGATTACCCATATTATCTCCGTAGAAATGACAGAAGAACAATTACGCGAAACGATTAGGTAGTCGATAATAGATTTGTAGTTCCATATTGTCCTGAATTATTGCGTATTTTTAACTGTCACATCAATGTAGAAGCAGTTTCTAGCATTAAATCTGTTAAGTATTTATTCAAATATGTATATAAAGGGTATGATGCTGCTAATATAGTTGTTGAAGAAATATCAGATGGTACAACCGTTAATCAAGATGAAATAAAAAATTTCATTGATACTCGATATGTCAGCTCTGTAGAAGCATGTTATCGCATACTAAATAAACCTTTGCAAAATAAAAGTCACAGTATTATACGTTTATCAATTCATTTACCTAATCAACAATCGCTGTTAATTAATGATATTAATGATGATGCAGCAGTTATTTCAGCATTAAGGGGGCTAGACACCTTTTTTCTCTGAAATAAGAAGTCACATTTTAATACATAAATGTAAACTAATTATTTCATACTTTTTACATATAAAAGTGGGTATATTTACCTTACCTTAAAACTTTCTCCGATGGGCCTTTTATATGGTCCAGAACCATAGTCATCGATGAAGCAAGTTTTTTCACTAACCGTAAGCTTTGAAATTTTCGTGTGGATGGATTGACTCCAGATTTGAACTAAATTACTCCTGATAGTATAATTCTCATATGAGTGTAGGGATTTAGGATTAAATGTCGGAAAAAATTTTTACATCAGAAAAATTATGAAAAAATATAAAAAATTTAAAAAAATTAAAAAAAAACTCTTGAAAAACAGCACAATTTTTTTTTTCTCATTAGATCAAAAATCCCTACACTCATATGAGAATTATACTATTCAGGAGTAATTTAGTTCAAATCTGGAGTCAATCCATCCACAGGAAAATTTCAAAGCTTACGGTTAGTGAAAAAACTTGTTTTATCGATGACTATGGTTCTGGACCATATAAAAGGCCCATCGGAGAAAGTTTTAAGGTAAGGTAAATATACCCACTTTTATATGTAAAAAGTATGAAATAATTAGTTTACATTTATGTATTAAAATGTTGCTTCTTATTTCAGAGAAAAAAGGTGTCTAGCCCCCTTAAATAAAACGACTACATTATTAGATTATTTCGAATTAAATCTTCGTGATCCTTCAGGTAGACAGTATTATTATATGGATATTCCAAGTCATTATGTTTTCAAAGTTGTAACTGAAAATGGTGTTAAGGTATCACATGGACTCCTAGAAAATCTCATTACAATTGTATTGGTAGAATGTTTTCAGTGAGTCCCAGTCAACTGGAACTGTTCCGTTTGAGATTGTTATTATTAAATGTCTCAAAGGTGCGAAATGTTATAATGATTTGAAAACTGTGGAAGGAGTTCAGTATTCTACATTTTCTGAAGCATGCATAGCATTAGGTTTAATAGAAAATGATGAGGAATGGGATCGTGCGATGCAAGAAGCTGTAAGTTGGATGATACCTTGCAGTCTTCGTCGACTTTTTGTTCGTATTTTAATACATTGCGGACCCATGTATCCAGAGAAATTATGGGAAAAATTTAAGAATGCTCTACCCGAAGATTTTTGTAATTCTGAATTAGATCCTCTCAGAGCTCAAAATTTAGCTTACGTAGATATTTGTTCGATTATTAATAACGAGGACCGTTGCATTACTGATTTTCCTTCAATGCCTCAAGTCATATTGAATGATCACATTCCGAATAACATACCAAATAGTATCCTAACAGCTACTGTGGTCCAACTTTACGATCAATTAAATATTGAGCAAAAGGAGATTGTTGATAATATCTTATCATGTAGTAATAGTGTAGATTACACTATACCACGGTGTTTTTATATCGATGGACCAGGAGGTACAGGTAAAACTTTTGTTTATAACACAATTTACAATTTATTACGTGGACAGAACAAAAACGTTTGTTTAATGGCATTTACAGGAATAGCTGCTACTTCATTACCAAACGGAATAACGGTTCATAAGGCATTTAATTTACCTGTACCACTCATGTCTGATTCATCGTCAAATATTGCAGTGAACTTCAAAGAGGGTGAATTTTTACGTCATACCGATGTATTTATATGGGATGAAGCTTCCATGGCTCCACGATACTCATTAGAAATCATGGATAGAACCTTGAGAGATATTATGAATAATGATTTTTCTTTCGGTGGAAAGATTGACATATTAGGTGGTGATTTCCGACAGATATTACCGGTACTACCACATGGAGTTCGAAGTGAAGTAGTAAATTTAGCAATAAAAAATAGTTTATTGTGGAGTGTCTTTCACAAATTTCAATTAACTCGAAATATGAGGGTATTAAATGAGGAAATAAGTTTTGCTCAATTTGTATTGAATATAGGTAATGGTGATTCAAATGATAATGACGATAATATAATCATTCCTGAACGTTGTATCGTAAGAAATGATGATATTGTAAGTTGCATTTATGGTATTTCAATTGAAACACATAGTTATGATGAAATGAGTTCATTTGCAATACTGTCCGCGCGAAATAAGGATGTTGATGAAATAAACAAGGAAGTTGTATCGTTACTAAACAGTAACAATGAACGTATATATACAAGCATTGATTCAGGAGAAAATTGTGATGATAATGGAAAAATGTCCGAAGTGTTATTACCAGAATATCTTAATTCTTTAAATCCTCAAAATTTGCCACCACATGAATTGCATTTAAAAACCAATTGTATCGTTATGCTTATTCGAAATATAAGTGTTCATGAAGTGTAATGGAACTCGACTTCGAATACTAGATCTAGCAAATAATTTATTAAAATGTAAAGTATTAACAGGTGATAAAGCCGGACAAATAGTATTTTTAAATAGAATTACGTTGTATTCTGATAAAGAATATCCTTTTACGTTTAAGCGAAGGCAATTTCCGATAAAATTAGCTTTTGCAGTGACTATTAATAAAGCGTAAGAGCAAACATTTAATAAAATTGCTATTGATTTAAGAAAATATGTCTTTACTCATGGACAATTATATGTTGCTGTTTCTCGAGTAAGAAATTGAAATGGATTAAAATTTTATTTTGGTTCAAAAAAGACGGGTAATAAGGTTAAAAATTATGTATTCAAAGAAATTTTAACATAAATATTTTTTGTGTATTTGTAGCATTTCTTAATAGCATCAATGTTATTTAATGAATTACAATATCGTTACAATAGAATAATTATTTTAGTGTTGCCAATTATATTTACCCGAAGGAAAAAAAGAAATGTACGAAAATGTAGAAAACCGTAAGAAATTGTACAAAACTGTAAGAAACTGTATAAAATCGTATAAAACCATTGGTTTTCGGACATTTTATGGAAAACGATTTATACGGTTATATACACTTTTATACATTTTTACACATTTTTATACATTTAAAAAAATTCAAATTTTTTTCGGAAAATTTTCTTATATATGTACCAATTTTAATGAAATGTAAGAAAACGTATAAAAGTGTATATAAATGTAAGAATATGTAATATTTTACATTTTTATACATTTTCTTACGTTTTCATATAATTTCTTATATTTTTGTACATTTCCTTACATTTTTTTTACAATTTGTTTTTACAGACTAATTTGACAAAATTAGTCATATTTGTAAGGAAACGTATCAAAATGTAAGAAAATGTAATAAAGTGTATAAAACCGTAAAAAAATGTCCGAAAACCAATGGTTTTATACGGTTTTATACGGTTTCTTACGGTTTCTCATGGTTTCTTACGTTTTCTTACATTTGTTATTTCCATACGGGTATAAGTATTTTTTATATTGTTTATATCATAGTGTATTCATTTTAAATTCATTTATTCTTATTAATTTATAATCACCAGACAACGCATTATCTTTAATAGGCCAAACAAATTAATCTTTTTTTTGCCTGTTTTGAAACCTAATTGTAAGCCGACCTTATCAAGCGGGTTATGATTGGGGAGGTCATCAGGAACAATAACCCGGTGAATGAGTATAAAAATTTACATGGGAAATGTTTTTAATTAACAATTGAATGCTCGGAAAAACAGTTTTTCGACTGCTACAAAAAAACTACTGACTTTAGAGAAAAAAGTTCAAAGTAAACTTTGTAGATAGTAAAAAGATCTATCAAACGCAATTTACAGATTTAAATTTAGTTAATTTGTTTATCTGCAAATCGCAAAAAATCGCTTAAAAATAACTCGTTTAAGTATAGCTCTTATAGCACTTAATAAGCAGTTAAAATTTTAGCTAAAAATATTTAATAGTTTTTGCATAATTCCATTTATTTATTAGATTTTGGTCATTTTTGCGTGATTTTTCCCAAGACGTGGGACATCGTACGAGGATGCCGTAAACGGATTTTGAAATTTTAACATCTCTACTTTCACGAACAATGAATAGCTAAGCAATTTTTTCAAATTTAATTGTTTAAAATCGCAAAATAAAAAGAAGTCATTTTTTTGTTATAAATAAAAGCAATTGTGGCTCGACTATTGGTCGTAGATAATCGACAGTAGCTTCATTGGAAAGCTGGTATTTTTTTCACAAATTTTAAGGGGTTTACGAACTCTCTAAGTGCTCTGGGAGCCGAGATAATTTTTTTTTTTGTAAAAATCGCTGTATCTTCAATTATTAATATTAAGAAACGAGACAGGGACGAAAAATCGAATTAATAGTTGTACTAACAGAAAAAAAATATTTCGTCACATTTATTGCAAAATTACATTGTTATAAATAATCGCGAAGGTGCGGGTCTAAATTGGAGAAGACTACAAGTGTCACGCGCAAAACCTCAGCGTAGGAACTTCAAATCCTACGCGCTCGAAATTTTTTTCATATATCGGTATATAATTGACGTAAACCCTTCATTTTTTTTTTAATTTGGGATAGCCGCCAAAATATTAACATACAGCCTACTCATTTCCCCGAAAAAGTTTATTTAACAATACTTAATTAACAACAATTATTTTTATTAACTTTTTTGTTTTTTTTCATAAATAAAGATGAATTAGTTATGGATAAATGCTGGGGTGTCTACTACTAGTTAATGAAATAATAAAAAATAATGTATTTGTTTTGAAAAAATCATTTATTGCAGATTTAACACTTAAATGGTTATTTTACATTTTTTTGCCTTTGTTGGGCGTGATACTGACTCATTCAGTTCTTGATTATGTTCTTCTATTTCTTCTTCTTCATCTTCATCTTCATCTTCTTCTTCTTCTTCTTCATCTTCTTGATCTTCTTCATCATTTGTTTCTTGTGTACTTGGCGGGTCTTCGCATTCGGTTTCGAATTGCTCATCATATTCTGCATCATCATGCATGATATCTGCCATATCAATAACCATTTCTTCCACACTTGTGCAGGTTTCACCATGGCATGATGAGCATATATTTGAGCATCGCAAGCCATGCTTTCGGCAGCTGCATGTCTTTTTCTTGCACCCCGTTTCACATCTACAGCTAATTTTCCGCAGTACTTCGTCTGGGATGAGCGGCTCTAGTGTGGGAACAGGGTGTAAAACATCAAGTCGCTCTTTCCAACCCCAATCCGTCGAATTTTTTGTGAAACCTTCCCATTGCTGCACTTGAAGATATGTGCGAAATGCATGCTGCATTGTGGCACCTTCAGTAGGCGGCAAATTTTCAAGTTTTGTGGAACCTTTTAACGCAGACTTTTGGAAGTTTAGATATCGCTGCTCATGTAAACTTTTTTTATCTTTTCTGGTTCCATATAATCGGCTAACAATTTCATATGCACTCGCAGCTAAAGCTTCAGGCGTCGCATTGGGATCATAAAAGCGTTGAGCCTGTTGTTGGAGAGCGTTATCGTTTAATAAAATATTGATAATTTTATTTTTGCCTTGCTTAAAAAAGCAAGACGTAGTATCACATCCTGTGAACGCGTGAAGGAACGTGAGCAAATACTGTCATTTTTCATGTTTAAAACTATTGCTGTCGTAAATACTGTCCTGTATATTTCCTTTGCCGGGTTTTAAAAAGTAGATGGTGTTATACGGTTTGTGTTTGTTTAATATTACCAGTAAATCTATGTCTTCTCCAACGATCCACGTTCTCCACTTAAGGCTGCATTTTTCCGCCGTGGTGACTATAAGAAAATCTGCATCCTCCTTGGCGACTAAAGTAGTGCAATTTTCTTTTTTGAACTGTTCGCACAATAATGTTATTAAATTTTTTTTATTTTTGTTTTGACTTAAAAATTTGTCCTGTGAAATTGAAATAACAGTTTGTCTATTAAATTCAATTTCACGGCCCAAATTTTTATTTTCGCTCCGTGACCTCTCAGCGGCCTTTGTACTTTTTGTGCTAAGTCCGTCGGGATAACCATCGAAAACTATAGTACAGTTTCTACTATAATTATTGATAGCGTAATTAACGTAGTGCTGTACTATAAATTCGATGGAATTATTCGTATCCCAACGAACTTTATGCAGAAGAAAGCCGTCATCGATTACATAGTAATCCTGCTCATTTCGTGGAAGCTCTGTTATTTTACTAAAATTGTCGTAGAAAGAAGACCTGCGTCCTTTCCGCATACCACCCTCGTCAAAAAGTGGGAGCGGATAAGGAGCAAGCTCATATTGTAAGAATTTTCGCATGTCTGATTTGCTTTCAATATTTAGCGATATTCTTTGAAATAACAATGTAGGATCGATCGCTACTACTTCATTGTCTATTTTTATCGATGAAGTGACTGTCTTCAAAGATAATACCTTGTCTTTTTTTTTCAATTTGATCGATCCAAAGTTCCCGCCGACAATTTTCTTAATACATTCTAAACCTACCTTGTATGCTTTGTGGCAGTTTATTTTATCGCCACCTACTATTCCACTACTAATCGATATTATATTGTGCGTTACAGGAAATGGATTGTGGTTCTGAAAAAATTCTGTTAACTTGTTAAAGTCTTTCAAATCTCTCTTAATACGAGAATTACTTGCGTCGACATGTTGATCAGACGTTGCGTAAGTAATATTACAGAATTTCTCCACAGTATCTGTAACTTGGATTAAAACGATCGTTGATAAAACCCACTTACATAATGTACTGTCAGTTATGCCGCGTCCATGTGTTAAGCCGCCACTCACTTTCATTGGCCGCATCAACATTTGTTCAATGATCATATCAGACCACATTCCGGATCGATATTTGTCCACTCGCCTAATAGTAAAGTAGCCTAAACGACTGAATTTATCAAACTATTACGTCCATTATATTTTCAAGATTGTACATATCTTGTAAATATAAGTGGGCACTTTTGGCGTACAAATTATGACCGCTAGCGTGGAAATAAGGCAACATTTTCTGTACACACTCGAGGTGCATGTTCCAGTCACCACTTCTTTCTGCTTGAATAAATTGTTTTGCAAGATCTATCATTTTAAAATACTGAATCCACAATTCGGCTGTTGGTCCGTTCTCTTTAATCAAATTTAATTTATCTACAAATTTTTTTCTTATTTCTTCAATATCATTTTGTTCAAGCAACGTGTGAAATTCCGATTTTCCTACATACTCAAGCAAATTCTTTAGAACAAATACTTCTGATTCCGATAGATTCATAGTAGAAAAAATGATATGTGATAAAGCATTTTGGATTAAAATGTGTCCTCTGATTGCTCTGGAATACGCGTGGCCACTTAATGCTTTTTCAGCTGAAACTTCAGCGTACAACTGGCAAAAAGCATCTTTTAATCCACTGCCGTCCATCACATATCCGACTGCGCCAAGATATGACATGAGCATATGAAATCCTCCAAGCCTCACAACGATTTTATTAATTTTTATTTCATTTGGAGTTCCCTTACAGCATTCTACAATTTCACGAGCTTTTTGATAAACCGGTTGATCAAAGGTTACAAAAACATGTTTTTGATTTTGGGCTATACACTTTTCGTTAGCTTCGATTAAAACTGTAAAAATTGTGTCATAACTACTGGGCGGGGCGTTTACGAACGGGACCGGAATTATTTTCGATATGTTGAAAGGTTTTACCTGCGTACATTGCTCCATAAAACTGTTCCAATCGCTCAAGTTTTCTCGCCGTATGTAATTCCCATAAAACCATAATAAATCTGTCGGCTCTACATGATTTTGCGTTATTGGATTGTTTATAGTTACATCTTCAATCACAATATTAAGCCCCGCGTGCACTCCTCTTTGAAAGTTTTGAAGAGGGACGAAACCAAAAGCGCTTACGTTATTAGCCGAAGGAATACGAGCTAAGCGTTCTATTTTAGTATTTGTTGATATTTCGGAGGCAGGAGTTGCACAGATAATACCACCCATCGCATGGAAAGTATTCCGACCATCTATTGTGCACGTGTTGTGGTCGGCATTATCGTATACAAACTGAAAATAAGCTGCACCGGAGTCATAAGTTTCGGGCTGACAAACTATAGAAGATTCAAAAAGCTGCGTTTTATAATAGGAAGCACATAATCCAAGATAAGCCAATGAATCTATGAGACTTTTCGATGCATGCTTTTTATACATCATAGTTGACAAACCCAATAAAATCGGGGATAAAAATGACCGAGGTGTTACGGAGGATATAATAATATGACAAAGTGTCATGACTCTTTTATCCCACATTTCATTTTTTCTTTTGTTACTTCTCATCAAAATATGGAAAAACGATTGTAACGTCGGTGGTATGTCATCTTTGATGTTATCAAAAAAATGATCAGGCGCAGGATAATTAACTGTATCATAATACTTCGATGTTATATCTTCAAGAAGCAATTCCGCTGCTGTATCAATAATCCGTTTGCGTTCGGCTTTAACATCTGAGTTTTTATTGTTGTACCATTCCGCAGAAAGAATCTTATTTCTTACAAACGCGAAACAAACAACTAAATCTTTTTTTACTTTATAAACGGAAATTGCGTCACCAAAATATTCTACTAGTTTATTGCGAATTGTGTCAAGTTTGCAAGGAAGTTCTTCTTCTTCTTCTTTGTATTCGCTTAAAATACTTGCAATGGAAAATTGACACTCCTCATCACTAAACTCGCATAAATAAGAGATAATATATAGTCCACAAAGTCAGATGTATTTTTACGCATAGGTGGACCGGTTTTATGAGACGGTCTAAAAATTGAAAATTTTCGTATGCAAAAATCATGGTAACGGGCGCCCCGTTCTACCAAATCTACGTTTTCAATAAGTTTTTTTAAAACTGTATATTCTTCTCGAAGGTTATCTCGTAAAGTTTCATTGTTCTGGCGTGAAGTAATTTTTTCTAGAATATTGCCCTTTAAAGTGTCGCTACTAACAATTTTGACTTTTGAAAGATTCGCGTTAGGATATTTTTCCCTTTTAGCATTGTACTCGTGCGACGCTTCTTCCCCGCAGAAAATACAATATTTGCTAAAATCAAACTGCTGTAGAGCAATAGTATTTTGTCTCGCAGTTACTTTTAAAATACTTGCTTGTTTTTGGGTAGCTTTTATACTTGACTGTTTAACATAATTACTATGACAATTGGTATGAATTGTTAATGCTTGACACTTTGGAGTTTTTTATGTTTGTTGTCCTTCCTCTTTAAACTTGCATCAATTAAGGTTGCTATAGCCTTCCCTTTGAGAACTCGAGCCTGCTCGGGGTTGACTAGTTTGTCACACAGCAAACAGA
Organism: Torymus aiolomorphi; assembly: GCA_036365515.1. Classification (NCBI taxonomy): domain Eukaryota; kingdom Metazoa; phylum Arthropoda; class Insecta; order Hymenoptera; family Torymidae; genus Torymus; species Torymus aiolomorphi. The sequence goes on along the minus strand of CM070874.1, from coordinate 238,787,010 downwards.
TGTTCACGCCGTCAGTTTCCATTTTCAAGAAAACTTCAACCTGCACAAAAATAATGTATTGTATCAATAAATTTTGTAATTATTGAAACTTAATTAACTATAACATATAATTAACAAAAAAAATATATCAATAAATCTGATTTTAAAAATGTATTCATAATTAAACTGTATTTGACTATAAATATTAAAAAAAAAAAAAATTATAATTTAGACATCCGTTTACACTATGCCAAAATAAATATTTTTCAAAAAAATTTTCATAAAAGTTATTTTAAACTAATAATATTATTTTTGCTAAAATTACGAGTGGGCTATAGCAACTTTTAGGAATAAAAAATTGACGGACCCTGGGATCGAACCGGAGCCGCCGACGCACAAGTCAGAAAGGCTACCATCAAGCCACCGTACCAATCGGACTTCTATTCATCGAACGGCTGACTTATTTCGCTCTTTTATATTCGTACGTATGTCTGTACGTAACACTAATTTCAAATAAATTATTTACCGATTTCGTAATAACACTATGAATAACAATTACAACATTTATGTACTTACCAACGGTGCGATAACACTAGTTCATAAAGTCTTTCTCTTATAGCTGTGGTACTATATCCCAAACAATCCGGATTTTCGGTTAAAAACAGCAAATGCAACTGTAATATATAACGTATAAATATATTTGATAATTACAATATAAATCAGAATACTGTATATATTCACTTACGAGGATTCAATAAATGCCACTTATAAACTGTTTATTAAACTGTAATATACACTGTATGTTATACTAAAATTGTATTCGATACTGCTTATGCTTCTATACTCGGTGGCTGGCGTCACTATGGCACAACGGTCAAAAGAGAAAGTATAGTAACGCTCCCCTTGGCGGAGACATGCGCACAAGTGTCGAAGCGTCTAACGAAAGGTTTCACCCCGATGCCTTTCGGAACATGCGTTTCCGAACACATGAAAGCGCGGAAAAATTCAAATCTACTCACACACACATAAACTCACATAATCAGAGTAATATAAAAGTATGTTTAATTAATTAATAATATGTACCATTGCATAAAATTATATGTATTTAATTATTTATTTATGAAAAAAACAGAAAAAAGTTAATAAAAATAATTGTTGTTAATTAAGTATTGTTAAATAAACTTTTTCGGGGAAATGAGTAGTTTGTATGTTAACATTTTGGCGAGCTACCCCAAATTAAAAAAAAATGAAGGGTTTACGTCAATTATATACCGATATATGAAAAAAATTTCGAGCGCGTCGGATTTGAAGTTCCTACGCTCAGTTTTTGTGCGTGACACTTGTAGCCTTCTCCAATTTAGACTCGCCCCTTCGTGATTATTTATAACAATGTAATTTTGCAATAAATGTGACGAAATATTTTTTTTCTGTTAGTACAACTATTAATTCGATTTTTCGTCCCTGTCTCGTTTCTTAATATTAATAATTGAAGACACAGCGATTTTTACAGAAAAAAAAATTATCTCGGCTCCCAGAGCACTTAGAGAGTTCGTAGACCCCTTAAAATTTGTGAAAAAAATGCCAGCTTTCCAACGAACCTACTGTCGATTATCTACGACCAATAGTCGAGCCGCAATTGCTTTTATATATAACAAAAAACATGACTTCTTTTTATTTTGCGATTTTAAACAATTAAATTTGAAAAAATCGCTTAGCTATTCATTGTTCGTGAAAGTAGAGATGTTAAACTTTCAAAATCCGTTTACGGCATCCTCGTATGACGTCCCACGGCTTGGGAAAAATCACGCAAAAATGACCAAAATCTAATAAAAAAATGGAACTATGCAAAATCTATTAAATATTTTTAGCTAAAATTTTAACTGCTTATTAAGTGCTATAAGAGTTATACTTAAACGAGTTACCAAGCACCTAGCGACATTTTTAACAGAGTAATAAACAATCGTAAAAATGGCCTTTTTAAGCGGTTTTTTGCGATTTGCAGATAAACAAATTAACTAAATTTAAATCTGTAAATTGCGTTTGATAGATCTTTTTACTATCTACAAAGTTTACTTTGAACTTTTTTCTCTAAAGTCAGTAGTTTTTTTGTAGCAGTCGAAAAACTGTTTTTCCGAGCATTCAATAGTTAATTAAAAACATTTCCCATGTAAATTTTTATACTCATTCACCGGGTTATTGTTCCTGATGACCTCCCCAATCATAATCCGCTTGATAAGGTCGGCTTACAATTAGGTTTCATGAAAAAACTAATTTGACTGGCCTATAAGTATACACTCGCCTTTAAGTCTTGAAGGGCAAAATAGAAATCGAGACAATGTGGAAGAATTGAAAATATATGATATATGATTATGATGATTATGATGATCACGTAAAGTATGAATAAATTATGAAACCACGGCCCACGTGTTCTCACTTTCTTCTAATTTGACTTGGAGTATACACGTAAGTAACCTAAAATTTTGTATTTGTTAGATTTATAATTAGTTAATAATTTTTAATTACGAAATAATATTTTAATTTTAAATTATGAAATAATGAAATAATATTAGTTTATAATATATTTATTCTTGAGTCTGGTACTTTTGCAGACACGAGATACAAAAACATAACTAATAAATTTCGATTATATTGATTTATAATAAAGTTTTGTTATTGCAATATTTTATTGCAATAATAAATTAATAAATATATTCAAATCATTGCTTATTTAAAGTTAGAAATTTGTAAATTAAAAATATATTTAAAGTTAGCATTTTGTAGTTTGTAAAATAAAAAAATTATGAATATTTTAGATTCAAATTATACTAGAGGTTAACATTATTAGAGAAAGATAATTATCAATTAGTATTGAAAATTTTATGTTGATTTTTTATAATAATTGTTTTTACAGAGGAAGGTATTCTATTTTTCACAAATATTTTGTATATCTGCACGCAACAGCCATGAATCCAAATAATATAGTTTTCACAACTGATGAAAATATTGATTGCATAAAACATGGAGATCAGTGTGTGTAAGTTTATCTGTAATTTTCCATGTGAATAAATAATGTTTATTTAATTTTTTAATTAAAATACGGTTGAAAAACAAATCCAGAGATTTACAAAGAAGTAAATCATATAATTTTTTTGATATTCAAGTAATTGTATAATAATGTTAATAGATACAACTAATTATAATCCTTCCCGCGTGAAAATATTATATAATATCTCATATGAAATAAAATATTAATATTAGTAAAATAAAACTTTATTGCTCTTTTTCAGATTCATTAAAATAGACTGTTTATTCACACTTATACATTAACAATAAATTATTCATTTATCTAATGACAATTGCAAATGAAATCTAATTAAGTTGATGTTAGTTTCGATAACAATCTCATATGAGATTTTTATATAATATTTTCAGGTGGATTAAAATTATTATTGAAAAACTTAAATTTAGATAACAATATGAATGATTACAATTATATTGTGTAATAATATTATTACAATAGTATACTAATTTTAAAATCTTATACGGTTTATCACAAATGTATATAAATCATTCAATGATAAATTAGTTTATTTTCGATTTACAAAATAACAGTTATTTTTGTATTTCTAATATTCCCTTTTAAATGTTTTCCAATGTATATTTTAGTTTTTTTATTGAATCGTAAATTTTGAATTTCTGAAAAACTTTAAAATATTTAAAAATAAATTACACTAATTTCATTAAAATTTAATTATCTTAAATATTTTACAGGGAATTATTAGAGATTATAAAGCAGATCGAAGCTCCAAAATTAGTTGGACAAGGAGAAAAAAACATAGACTGATGAAGTTTATTGTATTCAACAATAGTAACCGGAATGTACAATGTTTACTATGGAATAATCTTATTCCCACCTACAAAAATCAAATAAAAACCAATGAAGTTAGTTTTTTTAATAATTCTAAATCATATATTTTAACAAAATATTATATTAATAAATTTATTTTTATTTATATACAAAATCATTGTGTATGTTTAGAGGATTCATATAGATGGTGGAACAGCCAAAGCAACATCAAATATATACAGAAGAAATGATATTCAACTGGCTCCAGTTGAAATTTCAATACAAGACTGTACAAATGTACACTTTTATGGACCGTATATAAGTGAATCTGATAATGAAGAACCAGTTGAAATACTTTTCTCTGAAATACCTTCTAATACTGGTAGAATTAGTATGTATAATTTGTTTTAATATATTTTTTATCAATTTGTTATATTTTTGTAATTTAATTGTTATATTATGTAGAAGTACGTGGCTATATGAAAACCGTTTTCCAATTTATGGGAAAATCATCAGACGCTGCTCGAGGAACTATTTGCAATGAAACTCACAAAGTTATGGTTCGTGTCAGCAATTATACTGAAATTGAAAATTTGGAAAAAGGTTGTTTGATTGAAATTGTGGGTACTATTCAATATATAGGTAAGAATATTTACGTTAACAAAATATTAAATTAATATAAAAATTTATGAGTTTAAAGTCTTATTTATTTGAATGATATAATTTATATAAAATCCTTATTATATATTTTTTTATTAGTTTTTAATTATTTTCATCTAAATTCTAATAATGTATATTTATTATAGATGATGCCATTAGTATTCTGTGCACAAGTAATGATGATATCATTCTGACGATTGAAGACAAAATGGACGTCGTTACATTAATTAATATTAACAAAACTTTCAGACGAAATGCTGTTGATGACTGAAAGTTAATTTACATAATATTTTCATGATGTTTTTCTCAAAAAAGAATGATGCTACACACTATATATTTAATTTATACATTTACACTGATGGAAAAAGTAGATTAAAAAGGATAAGTGTCAATTAGAATGCAATTAATTTCAAATGTGAATTTTAATATTGATTTTTGTACTCCATTCGATAAAGTTTATGTAACAGTTGATAAAAGTTTGTAGAAGTCATGAATGAAATGATATTGTTCAAAACAGAGTACGTAAATTATTAAACAATTGCATTTTAATTGAGATTTATCGTTTTTAACGTACATTTCATAGCAAGATTTATTCAAAAGGTATTTAATGAAACAACATTTTAATTTTAAAATAACACAAATAATTTAAAATTTATTTAAAATTATAAAAAAAAAAAATTTTTAATTTAGTTTATATCAAAGAAGTGATAGTATTCATTCTGTTTTGAAGAAACTTTCTCAAAAAATTGACTAAGAATGTTGATATACACTTACAGTATTATTATATTTAAGTTATAAAAATTAAAATTTTTTTGTAAAAGTATATGTATACTTAAAATAAGTATGTACCTGAAAATATGTTCCTTTAATATGGACAAAGAAAGAACTGATTTTGTGATATATTGTCATATATATTATAATTAAATTTATAATAAAGTTTATAATATAAAAATTTAATTTATTTATTTATCTTCTTTGATTTATTTTTATAATACCTAGCAAAAATCGAAAGTAAAAAATATAAAGATTCGAAGTGTAGAAAAGTGTAATAAAATGTACTTCGATCCTATATTTTGGGCATATTTTACTTCTTTTTACACTTATTCTTTCTTACAATTTCGTACACTTTTGTACATTTTATAAAATTTGTAAAAATCTATAAAAATTTTCAGTTTTCTACACTTATTTACACTTTGTTACGATTTTTACATATTCTTTTATATTTTTCTACATTTTCCTACAGTTCATAAAATTTTTGTTAGCCATAGAAATCTATACATGTAACAAAATGTAAAAAAGTGTGAAAAAAATGTAAGAAAGTGTAAAAAGAAAAATGAAAACAATGTACAAAAGTGTTAAAAACAGTAACAAAGTGTAAAGAGAAACATATCAAAATGTAAAAAAAATTAAACTGTAAGAAAGTATACAAAATTGCAAAAATGTGTTGAAAAACTCTTAACAAATGTTAGAAAGTGTAACAAAGGTATAGTAAAATGTTAATAAATATAAAAAAGTGTGTAACGGGGTGAATTTAAAAGGGGGTATTAATCCCTCTCTAGGATACGCGAGGTAATATACGGGCGTCTACTACGCCCGGAGCAGCGCGCCGTTGTGGACGGACCCGTAGGCCGGCCGGAGCGCGATGGTGCAGGCTCCGAACAAGCGCGCCCGGCTTTCACTGTAGAAAGCTTAGGCCGCTTTCTACTAGAACCGAGGCTCCGCTCTGCCGCTGCTACCAACCTCGGCACACGAATCACCGGCGGCTAGCTATGAACTAGCCTTGCCTATACTCGCCGGTGTTCCCGTACAACGCCGCTAAGGTTAACATGAGCGACTTTAACTTACAATTTCCCCGTCGACGTTGTTCCTCTAGGAGGTGATGCCTCCGACTAGCTGCAGCTGCTGAAAAGGTAGAGGGCGGTATTCGGGGAGATAGGGAACGGTTACTCGCAAAATAAAGAACGCGTGACTCCAGTACTTAGAATAAAAGGTTTAATTAACCAGAAGGAAATTTCGCGCTAAGGGGCGCGGTGCCCGAACAACAACGAACAAAGTACACGCGCACAGGCCGAGACTTACACGGAGCCGACCGGTCGCACGGCCGGCGTCACCGCGCCGCGAGACGTCACAATATGGCCGCCGCACGCTCGTACACGAGACCGCTCGCCTCTACGCAAACGGCGTCGGATAGCCGCGGAACCACTCACTCGCGAAGCCGCTCGCACGCAAAACCTACGCGGCAAGTACACAAGGAAGCGCAATACTTACTTTTGAGCTGGCCAGCTCGCGCACGGAGATCCTCTCTCTCTCGCTCTCGCCTCCTCGCTTCGAGGCGTCGGGCCTCGTGGCCGCTCGAGCCTCTGCTGCCGCTGGCTCTCCCTCTCGTTCTCTCTTTCTCTCTCACTCTCTTCTCCTGGCTGGCGGAGTGGCCGGGCTAGCGGAGGCAGCCGGCGTTGCGTCGCTGCTGGACCGGTGGCGGCTCGGAGGCGCGGAGGGCACGGGGCACTAGGCGGGATGCGGCACTGGCGGGACACATGCGCACCTGTTGCGCGGTAGGATCAGACTGACTAAAAAATGGCCGCGGCGTCGCTTCAGCGGCGCGTGAGATTCGCGAGATTCAAATCTCGCTGCGCTGTATACGCGACCACCTTTGCTTTTATTCATGCGCCCGTTACAAGTGTAAAAAATGTTAATAAGTATAAAGAAACTGTTATCAAATGTTAATAAATTTAAAGAAGTGTAATGAAGTGTAAAAGAATTTTGGAATTATGACGATCAAAGAAAGTGTTCCAAAATATAAAAGAACTGTAAGATAGTGCACAAAAATTTGAACAAAGTGTAAAGAACGTGTAGAAAAGCGTAAAAAAATGTAAAAAACGTCCGAAATCTGGTAGCTTTTTACACTTTGTTTACACTTTTTACATTTGTTTACAATTCTTTACATTTATTTACATTTTAAAATTTTTGTTTTTATTTTTGTTTGTTGATTGTGTCAATTGCTTGATCGGTAATAATAGGACTATGCCACCCCGTTAATTTACTTTTAAAAGTATTCGATGTGATTGTTGTTCATTAATGCATTATAATTTTATTATTATTTTTTCATAAATTATGAGATGAAAAAAAATTTTATCAAAATAATTTAAAATGAAAATGGAAAAGAATGGGATGTATTATCAACATATTACGAGTTCTTTACAGGTGATTTCACTACTGTTTAATATATAAATTGATATGATAAATCATTTTATTGATAAATTTGAATCGAGCATAACAAAAACTTTTGATAAAATATATTTTGGTATATGTAGTAACAAATTAGTTCATTTTGTGAGTAAAAATTAGTTCTCATATAGCATGCACACCACACCCGTGCTTAACAGCCTTCCCCACTGTCAGCCCATGCTAATATATATATATATATATATATTCCCAATAATCATCTTATACCAATATCTAGACTTTCTAATTGAGCTTGATGCAATATTTCAAATTCATTATACATTATTTCTATTGCTCATAATTTCACGTAAATGAATGTACATTTTGTTACATTGAGCAATATTGAAGGCGCGCGTAGCGCGCCCAACATCTAGTATTATAAAAATCATATTATGAATTTTATTGATCGTTACGTTGTTATATCGTTTATTGAGTAACTTCCCATATAAGCCAATACTACATCGTCCGAGAGCTGTGACCGATTCCTGACACCATATGTCGCATCCAGGAGTCGCCACGGGATGGATATGCATAGAGCGAATACTCTATACATTCATTCTCTATACACACTTTTTATATAAATGTAGGTTTGAATGTACGCAGAATTATGACTGGTCATTGTCAATTATTAATCAAAATTATTTTTGTCAGGATTGTAAATTGAATGTTAAATTAATCTGTCAATTGAACAGCTTACATTATTGTTCAAAAGGAGTAGATTTTGTATATCAATCTATATTTCTTAAGTGAAAATTATTGGTCCATAAATTTCAGAGATATGTAAGGTATAATTTAAAAATTTTTATTTTTAATCATAATTTTTAGAAAACGTTACTATGTATTATCATTCGAAATTAATAGACAATTTTTTATGTTAGATAAGCAATACGTTTGAAAAATTTGATCAAGATTATTGGAAGTTTTTATAAAATATACGTCGCTTATCACGTGTGAAAAATTTTATCAAAATTTTTTCAATTTTTTTAAAATTATACATCGCTTATCACCGCGATAATGACAGTTCTTCTCACCACCATTGAGGTACTGTTGTAGGCGCGTTGAGTTTTTAATTTTATTTTACTTAGGCTTTATATATGAAAAATAAAGATAATTAAATATGACTTTGACTTTATGATATATTATAATCAAATGAAATTATGAATAATAATTTTTCATACAATAAACCTAAACAAAATCATGGAACTCGTCGCCAAGAGCCATAAAAACCATGGTAGTCATTCATTCATGATACTCCTTGAATACGACATAGCCATTCTTTAATCCTAAAATAAAGATGTAAATAAAGATGTCATTTATGACTTATTTTAAATTATTTATAATACAATAGTATTCCATATCTCTCTTAAAAGAATGATGACGGTAATTTTAAATCGAAATAAAAGTTTTGTGATTTGTCAAGTCCGTTTAAAAGGAGTTCGTGATTGGTCGACGGTAACGTTAGCTTTTCGCTTAAGATTTTAGGTGATTGTTCCGAATAATTTGGGATTATGGAATACTTAAACTGAAAATATAAATCATAAATAGTATTCATAACTTGAAATTTGATTTTCTATAGCAAAAAGTTATTCAAATTTTACTGTTAAGTTACAAAGTTTATTAAAGTTAAATTTCTAACCTTTAAATTTTTTCTATTGTAAGACTAAACTAAAATAAATACAATCTCCATTTTTCAATAAAAAATATTTGATAAATCTGTAAATGTTAAAAAGGAAAATAAATTTTCCATTCATAATATTGCAATATTAATTGTATAATTAAAAGTAAAGGAAAAGCGCGCTTGAACGTGCTAGTTTTGTAATAAAATAAATAAGTAAAAAATTATATTAATATTACACATATTCGTAATTACATTTAATAAAATCAATTTTTATGATTATTATACATTAGTTATTTTCTATTTCTTCTAAAAATATGACATAAAATTCTGTAACATCATTTATCTATTTAAAATAATTGATATTTGTATCATTTATTTGAATAAATTTATTATTCTTTATTAATATATTAGTATAATGCCCATCATTAATTGTATTACCATAATGAAGAATTGAACTTATAATTTTATAATTTTTATTGCCTATTATTATACTTATTTGTGGGATAATTTAAATCCTATAATTTATTATTTTTTTTAATTCATATAAGTCATTTACTACAAATAAGGACAATTGTAGAATTAAAATTTTATTATTTTTTGGTTGTATTATGCTTTGTTGCTGTAGAACACCTTTACAAATATTACATTTTCCTTCTGTTTTAGTAAAGTTATTAAAATTATAGTTAATTATTTGTTGTAAGTTGTAATGTTTATTTTTATTTTTAAATGTAGGTAAATTTAATATAATCAGATTATTATCATTTGATTCTTCATTGAAATAATTGCAATTTTTACATTTTGTTTGGAAAATTAGTTTGTGTTCTATGGTATACTTTAATACAGGAGATTTTAAACATATATCCATTATAAATTCAGGCACATCTTGTTGTCGTTTTTCAGCATATTTTCATTTATAAATTTTCTGAAATTAAACATATCTATGTTATTTTTATTTGTGTATTGTTGCATTATATTTTTTAAGCAATCTTCTGTTGCATTATTAATATTATTTCTTAAAGTGGAAGAATGTCAAAATGATTGAATTGTTGAATTAGCGTAACATGAAACTTTATCTGTATTCTGTAATCCTCTAATGTTAACAAAATTATTATCTATCTGATTTTCTTTTTTATAATTTTGTATAATAGGAGAAGTCGTATCTTCTAAATTTGTATCTGTATTAGGTATGTCTATAAGTTTACAAAGATTATTATGTGTTTGGTTTATTTTTTTATTCAATTTAAAATTATTCATTTTTTATTTTGTATATTATTAGAAAAAATCTCATCTTTTAATTTAATAGAGTAAGAAATGATACAGCGATGAGAGCATTATGAACTTTTCTGCGAAAATATAGAGGAAGAGAACAACAGAAAAATAGAAGAAGCATTTAAAAAGAAAAAACAGCAAATTAGCCAAGGCAGCCAAATTATTAAATGCGAAAATCGACGTGAACCGCGAATATACCGCGAAGATCAAACCAACAATCCTCAAAGCCAAAGTGTTTGTGGCAAGTCATTAGGAAAGCACACGAAAATTGAAAAACATTAACGATTTTTTTGAGTCAAGCAAACAATATCGAAAACAAATTTTCTGCTCTTCGGCCGGAAAACACCAACATTTAAAGTGAATTAAAAAAAAAAACAACAAATACATTATAACGCAAATATTTAATTGTAACATTAGGTTATAATTAACTACGATAAAATAGCTGAACCCGCGACAATATTCGTAAGAAAGATAAATAAACAAACAATACCTTTGTCAAACTCTGTGTCCGCCTCTGTCTCGCCTCTATGTCGACTCTGTCTCGCCTCTGTCTCGCCTCTGTCTCGCCTCTGTCTGTCTTTTTCTCTCTCTTCTGAAATCATTTTCTTTAAATTTTTGTTTACTAGAATGTTGGGCGCGCTACGCGCGCCTACAATGTCGCTGTGTTCTCTTGAGTCGGCTACAATAATTGTGTAATGTGACTCATTACGTAAATATATTTGTTAATGCATACTGTTAATTATTCGATTAAAATGTTAATTCTAGATACATGGTGTAATGAATTTCATTGCCACGTAGAAACAAAAAAAAAAATAGACCTCGAATACTGCCGATAGAAGAGAGCATGGAAAATAAAAAGCAAATAGATTTAGGAAAAAAAGACAGTGGAGAGGGCTCTAGCATGGGTGCAGTGTGTATAGTGTTATACTCAAAGTATACACTGAAAAAAAAGTATTGTGCGCACGGCAATACCAAAGTTGAGATACGGAGTATTTTACTGAGAGGAATTCGTACTATTTCCACCACAATATGTATTCCTCTACAACCAAAATCGGATATTCGCGCTATATGCAAAATCAGTATAGCTGTGAGAGCAATACCGATACTTGAGTCAACTAAACGTTGGTTCCCATACAGAAACGGGTGGGCACAGCACGCGGGAAGACGCGACAAGTGCGCGCGGATTAATTCCACTTCGTCTTTTCTACGACTGCTACAAAAATTATGGATATCTGGGTGAAAAAAAGTGGTCTAGGTGTTCAGGGTGGCCGATGACGGAGTCTAGGTGGTGCGCTCCGTAGCTTTTAACCTCTACGTATCAAAACGCATCCAATGCTTAGTCTAGGTGTTTAAGGTAGCCGATGACGAAGTTTATAGTTTTTGCCCGCCGTAGGTTTTTGCCTCTAGGTATTGGAACTCGCCGAATGCGTGATCTAGATATTTGGGCTAATGACGGAGTCTAGGTGAATCTCACTGTAGTTTTTTTTGCATCGAGATGTCGGAATGCATTCCATGCGTTATCTAGGTGGTCGGGATAGTCGATGACTGTGTCTAGGTGATGCGCTCCGTAGTTTTCATCGACCATCACGTTTTCGATGCGTTTCAACACCTATAGGCAAAAAAACTACGGAGCGCATTATCTGGACATCGTTATCGGCTACCCCGAACACCTGGACCATGTATTAAATGCGCCCTGATACCTAAACGCAGATAACTACGGAGCACACCATCTAGACTCCATCATCAGGCACCCAGAAGAGCTAGAGCACTCATTCGTTGCGTTCCAACATCTAGAGGCAAGAAACTACGGAGCGCACTATCTAGACATCGTCATCGGCTACCTCTAACACCAGGATAACGTATTAAGTGCGCCCTGATATCTTAACACAAAAAACTACGAAGCGCATCACCTAGACTCCATCATTGTCCACTCCAAAGACCTAGACTACGCATTCGATGGATTCCAACACCTAGAGGCAAACAACTACGCCGCGCACCATCCTAACATCGTCATCGGCGACCCCAAAGATCTAGACCGTGCATTCGATGCTTATAATTATCGATAGTTCTTACCCACAACCTACATCTTTGACGTTTGCGCATATAAATTTCAGGTTATATATATTGTGCTCAAAAACAACTTAGTATTGTCGTCACAGCAATACTAAATCTTTTGAGAGCGAAACGGAACTAACAAAACCAGTTTAGTTGTCACAACTATACGGTGTCGGTATGAGCATAACAGCTATACTTCTATTGCTGTCAGACCAAAAATATTGTAAGATTTCATGTACTTTTTTTTCAGTGTAACTATTTTTACACACTTTAATTATCTATAATGCGTGTTAAACCATATTCTTTCTATATATTCTCTAGACATATTCTATATCATTTCAAAGAACGCGATTTTACGTATACATTGCCTAAAGTAAACATATTAAACATATGTAAATAAATGTAAATATTTTCTTCATTTTAAATTGTACACTAATAATAATAATGATAATAATAATAATAATAATAACAATAATAATAATAATACATACATACATACATACATTAAAGATACTATTTATTATAAAATTTCTTTAAAAACGTATTTTTTTACTTTATTATTAATTAGATTAGAACCTAAATAGAATTTTAATCCACTCCAAGAACAGACACGCGAAATTGCAACATATAAATGTCCATGACTAAAAACATCTTTTTGTAAATCAATTAATACATTTGAAAATGTTTAGCCCTGAGCTTTATTGATAGTCATTGCAAATACCAATTTTATTGGAAACTGTCTTCTTTTGAAAGTAAAAGGATACTCATTATCAGAATATAAAGTAATGCGATTTAAAAAAATAACTTGACCCTCTTTATCCCCCGCTAAAATTTTACATTTCAATAAATTATTATTTAAATCTAAAATTCTTAATCGTGTTCCATTACATAATCCTTCATGTATACTAATATTTCTGATAAGCTATGAGAGAGTTGTAGTTATTGCAGGTGAGAGTCCGGCAAGAAGAAGCTAGGACCAATACGGCTATAGGAATGCATGTGTGTGCGCAAGTGTGTGAGTATCGGGATGATGCAAGCCGCGCGAAAGGCGCGAAATACGAGCGTTTTACAGGTACAACGCGAGAGCTGTCCGAGTCCCGCACCTTCAACAGCAGCTGAGAATCACTAGTTCCTGAGGCGTGAAGCCGAGTAGCTCGGACGCCCCCGAGCCGGACGTATGACACGCTCTCGAGGCATGCAAATGCTGCACAATAATGGCTCTGGCCCAGCCATAAGAAAAGCCGGCTGCTGCTGCTATGAAAAGTGCTAAGACCGAGACATTGCCAAATGTACCGGCCGGACATGCCGAGCTGCGAACCGACAACAGCGCTGCGATGATCGACGGAGTGAGCGACGGGACGAAGGGCGCTCACTCTCTGCCTGACCGCGAGTTGAATCGCACGCGTGCCGATAGGAAATCAAATTGACAACTCCAAAATCACGGTACTATTTCGTTTAAGGCCCGCCGGCTAATTATTATCCGCGCTATTAATCCATCATATTCTCGTGCTTTGGTTTCGTGAAGCTCGGCGAGGCTCTCGTGCAGAGCCCCGAGGAAGAGAGTGCGTGTGTGAGTGACTGTGCGAACCGAGGGTCCTGGTGGAGCCTTGCCTCAGCGGCGTCAGCGGGTGAGACTTTAAAAGGTAGGAGACTATTATTTGGCCTGCGCGCGTCTTACATTCGAGCTTGTATCGCATATTTCAATATGCACGTAATTCACGCAATATTCGCTATTGCTAGTCGGTATAGAAACACTTAGGTGTTATTAGATGTAAAATCGGTACAGTAATTGTATTTGAACCATAATGTGAATAAACTCTTTTATATTATTTTAAGTAATGTATATCTTTGTGATTATTAACTAAACGTTAAACAAAACCCTACATGACAAAGCATAACAATAGAATTTATTCGTAAATGTAATTCGTGAGCGGAATCAACACTCGTATATATAAGTTCATTATAACTATCTAATAACGATACGACAGTTTTATTAATTTCGTTCACGTCTATATTTCGTGCAGTTAATATAACCGATGAGCTCATTTCATCATAAAGGTGATTTCTTATCAAATGTCCATACATACTGTTCAAATAAAGGGATAGCCGTGGTTGGTGGTAAAATGATTATTCATTATAAGAGAAAGAAAGTACAACAAAGCGCCATGCGACCTCGCACCGTTAAGGGTCGACTGTGTTTGATGGGAAATGGACGGAGTTGCTCGGATTGCAATAATGAGGACCAGTGCGGGAAGGGCCGTCCGTACTTGGCCACGAGCGGGTCTACTATGTCTTGGATATTTTGCCGCGAGCCACCGTTCTCCTCTTCAATCCCGACGTAAGGAAGCGCCTGCGAGCTTTGAGACAGCCTTGGGGCGGGAGAGCCTTATAAGACAGTGTTCCGTGGAGGGGCCCGGCTTCGCCGCGCGCTGCTGTAGTGGCGAGCGAGCCGTGCGAAGATCCGCACGAAGCGGAGAGGCCGATAACTGCTTGCGCGCTGCCGTCCCGATACACCTTCCCAATTGCAGGCGGCGGCGGCTGGGGCGCGCTGCTGTAGTGGCGAGCGGGCCGTGTGAAGATCCGCACAAAGCGAAGAGGCCGATAACTGCTTGCGCGCTGCCGTCCCGATACACCTTCCCTATTGCAGGCGGCGGCGGCTGGGGCGCGATGCGGTAGTGGCGAGCGGGCCGTGTGAAGATCCGCACAAAGCGGAGAGGCCGATAACTGCTTGCGCGCTGCTATAGTGGCGCAACTCTTCCAGGAGAGAGAGAGAGCGGCTCCGCGGAAGACCTGCACAAAACGGAGAGACCGATAACTCGTGCTTGCTGTTCAGCCACTCGCTTTACCCGGACGGGGAAGAAAGAAGAAGATGTGAAGATAAGGGAAAGACTCAATGGAAGGGAGATGACCCTCAAAGATGCGCGGTGATTCGGTCGATGCTCTTGGTTTTACAATAGTTATAATGGGGCCCCAACCCCGGTTCAATCTCTGGAGAGAGAGACCTCCCAAACTACAAGGACTATTCAGCGGTCGCGTATTCGTCACGCGGCGCTGTTTGAAATATGCATGTATAATGTATTCCCTCTTAAGACGCGTCGCACAAAAATAACAGAGAAATTATATATTCGCTTAGGGCGCACATACTTCCCTGGGGTATGGCACGATGGGTTATACTTAATCACTAATACTTAATAGTAACTTGTATCGCTATTCACAAAACAATTACAATATGTAATCGGAAGACAGAGAATCTTTAGTTGGTATAGAAAAAAAGGTGCTCGCCCCCCTTTTCTATGGTATTGATTCCTCAATTACACGATTCTTTATGAACGATATTTCGCCGTACAACCTATAAAAATTGACAAAAATGACAAAACCCAGAAAAGTGTAAACCCAACTTATTCATTTCCCTTTCTTTTTTGATTATTGCTTAATCTAAAATAGCGTCGAAGGAAAAAAAATGGAAAACCGAAATTAATTTATATATATATCAAGGAACGCGGGAGCGTTCCGAAGGCAAGTATAGAAGAGCCTTAGGACGACCGCGTGATTATATACTTTGAAATGGATGTACGAGAAATTCAATGCGATTATATACCTATTGCGTTAGTTTTAACTATATAACATATCCCTATTAATCGAAAGCCATTTCATTGCTCTACTCAAATCGAAAGGTTTCATTTAAAAAGATTGTCTCATTCAAAAGATTTAGAGATCTGAATATTTTTATGTACTATTTCCGAATCTCCGAATCTCCATATTCTTCAGTACGCACAAACTATACATTTTTGTCCGACCGGTACATAGTATAGCATTTTTGTCCGACCGACTGGCAAAAGAGAGAGAGAGAGTGAGTGAGTGGGTAGAGTGAGAGAGAGAGGGAAAGAGAAGAGCGACGGAGAGAGAGAGAGAGAGAGAGAGGGAAAGAGAAGAGCGACGGAGAGAGAGAGAGAGAGAGGGAAAGAGAAGAGCGACGGAGAGAGAGAGAGGGAAAGAGAAGAGCGACGGAGAGAGAGAGAGAGAGAGAATCCGTATATGGTATATATATATATATATATATCTGGTCAACCAACCTAACCTTATTATTTTATGTATACATAAAACTTTCAATATTACGCATTGGTCCATATACAATCATCATTTATATACAAGTTATATTCAAGACTTTTTACATCATTGAAATTCGATAGATATTAAATGGACTTGGTATATCTCAGATATATTTTCAGATAAGTAGCAAACTATCATTATAAAATAAAAAAAATAATGTTATTAATATAAGTATTGTTACTTTGTGAAATATTTTTTTTTTGTTATTACAGAGATATCAGAACAAGGATAATTGACAAGTAGATCATCTTTAAATAGTATGTAACATAGAAGAGTTCAAAATTATTATTTTGTATTTTAAGGCCACCAAAAGATTAATTATGTTCAAGTCTGTCAAAGCATGCAACCTCCTGTAGTAGAAAAAATAGAAATACTGTTGCTGATATAATATTCGCTCTAGCAGATCAAGCCTCGTTCTACTTTATGGTGTTTTAATTGTGGATATGCTTTACTGGCCCTATGATTTCTAAAGGTAAACTAGCATTATTAAAACCCGGAAATAGTGATATATAAGATTTTGCAAGATGTATCTGATTGCTTATTAATTCAATTGGTTTCTAGTTAAAATTTAAACGAATCTAAGTGTCGAATATAATGTAATTATATAGTAATTGGCTTATGGCAATGGATGCCTATAAATAAAATAAAGTATCGGTATGATGTGTTAAATGAAGTGTTGATAACAAATTTCTAACCTCTACTTAAAATCAGAATTTAAAATATTGGTCAGAGCCTTGGTTAAAAAAAAACATTTTTTGTCATTCTCAGTAAATATTGTGAAAATGTCTACAGATAAAAGTGCTCAGTTAATCTAATTTTATAATTTTCTCACGGTGGGAGACGTCAAAATGTTTCAGAGGAGATCTCAGTAATTTTTCTACACAAGATTCAGATAATTATTTCAAAAAGTATACAAGAATGTTACGGAAGCTTTTATTATCAGAAATTCTTAGTTCATAAACTGATACAAGATGTGTGGCAATCATGAGTTTCTACTATAAAAGAATGTCGAGAAAGCTTTCTTTTCCCAATGATTCTTAGTTCATAAACTTTTGTTTTTAATTTTGCAAGATGTATCTGATTGCTTATTAATTCAAGTGGTTTCTAGTTAAAATTTAAACGAATCTAAGTGTCGAATATAATGTAATTATATAGTGATTGGCTTATGGCAATGGGTGCCTATAAATAAAATAAAGTATCGGTATGATGTGTTAAATGAAGTGTTGATAACAAATTTCTAACCTCTACTTAAAATCAGAATTTAAAATATTGGTCAGAGCCTTGGTTAAAAAAAAACATTTTTTGTCTATACTTCAAGAAACTTTGTTGATATTGGCGCTGTGCATATTTATTTACTTAAACATCAATTAAAATATTATGTTAAGTGAACAATAAAATAGAGAAAAAAGAAAAAATGATGTGTTATTGTTGTGAATAAAAGTGCTCAGTTAATCTAATTTTATAATTTTCTCATGGTGGGAGACGTCAAAATGTTTCAGAAGAGTTCTCAGTAAATATTGTGAAAATGTCTACAGATAAAAGTGCTCAGTTAATCTAATTTTATAATTTTCTCACGGTGGGAGACGTCAAAATGTTTCAGAGGAGATCTCAGTAATTTTTCTACACAAGATTCAGATAATTATTTCAAAAAGTATACAAGAATGTTATGGAAGCTTTTATTATCAGAAATTCTTAGTTCATAAACTGATACAAGATGTGTGGCAATCATGAGTTTCTACTATAAAAGAATGTCGAGAAAGCTTTCTTTTCCCAATGATTCTTAGTTCATAAACTTTTGTTTTTAATTTTGCAAGATGTATCTGATTGCTTATTAATTCAAGTGGTTTCTAGTTAAAATTTAAACGAATCTAAGTGTCGAATATAATGTAATTATATAGTGATTGGCTTATGGCAATGGGTGCCTATAAATAAAATAAAGTATCGGTATGATGTGTTAAATGAAGTGTTGATAACAAATTTCTAACCTCTACTTAAAATCAGAATTTAAAATATTGGTCAGAGCCTTGGTTAAAAAAAAACATTTTTTGTCTATACTTCAAGAAACTTTGTTGATATTGGCACTGTGCAAAATTATTTACTTAAACATCAATTAAAAGATTATGTTAAGTGAACAATAAAATAGAGAAAAAAGAAAAAATGATGTGTTATTGTTGTGAATAAAAGTGCTCAGTTAATCTAATTTTATAATTTTCTCATGGTGGGAGACGTCAAAATGTTTCAGAAGAGTTCTCAGTAAATATTGTGAAAATGTCTACGGATAAAAGTGCTCAGTTAATCTAATTTTATAATTTTCTCACGGTGGGAGACGTCAAAATGTTTCAGAGGAGTTCTCAGTAAATATTTTTCTACACAAGATTCAGATAATTATTTCAAAAAGTATACAAGAATGTTACGGAAGCTTTTATTATCAGAAATTCAAGATGTTTCAAGATGTTTTATATTTTAAAAGAATGGAGAAAGCTTTTTTCTCTCAATGATTCTTAGTTCATAAACTTTTGTGTTTAATTTTGCAAGATGTGTCTGATTGGTTATTAATTCAACTGGTTTCTAGTTAAAATTTCAACGAATCTAAGAGTTGAAAATATAATGTAATTATTATATAGTGATTGGCTTATCGTGATGGGCGCCAAATGTTTCAGAGTAGCTATCTGTTCTGTGAATTACCGTATATGAAACCATAATATATAAATTACTGTAATGGCTACTTTTTTATCTGCAACCAATATTTTAATTTGCTAGCGGATTGTGTTGCAGTAGTGTGGCTAGTTACAATGTATTTATTTTATAACTCTCTCCCGCTCCCCTCTCTTTCTCTC
This sequence comes from Torymus aiolomorphi, assembly GCA_036365515.1. Taxonomy (NCBI): domain Eukaryota; kingdom Metazoa; phylum Arthropoda; class Insecta; order Hymenoptera; family Torymidae; genus Torymus; species Torymus aiolomorphi. The sequence continues at coordinate 238,767,413 of CM070874.1, read as the reverse complement.
CCTCAACATATGTCAAACTCTGTACCAAGAACTTTAATGAGAGCCTAAATATTTTTTTTTTTAAACAATCAGTAAAACAAATAGTGGCTAAGGCAAATGTATGAGTTTCTCTGTATAATTAATCAACATCTGTCACACTCTGAACCAAGAACTTTAATGAAAACCTAAATATTTTTTTAAAACAATCAGCAAAACAAATAGTATTATTAATGTAACAACACAATTTGTCTAGTCTTTTTATTTTTTCTAGTCTCATCTATTCAATAAGCACTCTCTACAAATGGTAATAATTTTTTTCATGACTGTACTAATAATAATAGTGTTGATATTTAAAACTTTCTACGAAAGTGTAAAATAAGGCAAGTATAGAAGTTTTTTCTGTATAATCTATGTATAATCTAAATATAAAACTTTCTACGAAAGTATAAAATAAGGCAACTATAGACGTTTTTTCTGTATAATATACTCTTCCTCTCTCTCTTCCCCCGCCCTCTCTCACCCTCTCTCCCCCCTCCCCTTTCTTCCTCTCTTTCTCTTAACATCCGTCAAACTCTGTACCAAAAACTTTAATCACAGCTTAAATATTTTTGTTTAATACAATCAACATGTTTAAAAAAAAAAATAATTCCTTAAGTACGTTACGTACGTTAATTAAACACAAGAAAGTACTGAAATCAATTATATTGTAGTCAAGTACCCATAACTTAACTTGACTGACACAATACAACTTTTCGTACCTACTCAAAAATATTCAGCTAGCGGGCATGAAGTACTCCCGGTTGAAAATATCAGAGCAGATTTCCGTACTGAAATCCGCCCGGAATTCGGACTGAATTCCGCGGAGAAATCCATGCAGAAATCAGTCCAACAAATCCACCTGGAAATCTACGTGGAAATCTAGGTAAAAATCCAAGCCACGTCGCATCGCGTCTACAACTGCGTTGAAATCCGCGCAGATATCCGTAGGGAAATCCAAATGTTCAGTACGCCTTCATATATGTTCGGATTTCCGCACGGAAATCCATGCTGAAAACAGAATGGTGATTATTAGCTTACGCATTTAGACGGAAATTCGCGCAGAAATCCGCGCGGAAATCGAAGTGATCGGTACGCCTGCATACATGTCCGGATTTCCGCGCGGCAATCCACCTAGAAAACCGAGCAGTGGTTTCGCTTATGCAGGTGCACGGAAATCCACGCGGAAAATCGAAGTGATCAGTACGTCTACATATATATATCTCTGGATGTCCGCGCGGAAATCCACGCGAAAATCCATGTAGAAAACCGGGCGGTGGTATCGCTTATGCAGGTGCGCGGAAATCCACGCAGAAATCCGGACGGATACCTTAGCGATTATTACTTGTCTAGAATACGTCCGGATTTCCACATGGTAATCCACGCGAAAATCCATGTAGAAAACCGGGAGGGGTTTCGCTTATCCAGGTGCACGGAAATCCACGCAGAAATCCAGACGGATATCTAAGTGATTATTACTTGTCTAGAATACGTTCGGATTTCCACGTGTAAATCCACGCGAAAATCCATGCTGAAAACCGAGCGGGGTTTCGCTTATCCAGGTGCACGGAAATCCACGCAGAAATCCGGACGGATGTCTAAGTGATTCCCGGTTGTAAATATTCACCTGGTTTTCACCTGAATTTCCACCTGAATTATCACCTGAATTTCCACCTAAATTTTACGTGAAATTCGTGTAAAATGTATGCGAAAACCACCCAAATTTTATGTGATTTATACCTGTATTTCACGTGTCAAAATTCTAAAAACGTCAGGTGAATTTCACGTGATTTTCACCCGATGCTCACGTGAACTTCACCGGAGATAAATTAAAGCTTCCTTCTTGTGACATCGTTTTTTCAGGTGAATTTCACGTGATTTACATGTGAATCCACACGAATTTCACATTTATTTCACCTATATTCCGTAGTATTTTCGGGTGAATTTAACCTGAAATTCACGTGATTTTCACCCAATATTCACGTGAACTTCACCACAGATAAATTAAAGCTTCTTTCTCTTGTTATCGTTTTCTCAGGTGAATTTCACGTGATTTTCACCCAATATTCATGTGAACTTTATATAGACCCTATTGAAAGTATCCATCGGGATTTCCATATAGAAATATACATGGATTCCATATGGACACTCATATGGAAATCCACCTGAAAATCTGTTCCAAAACGTCATATGCAAATCTGTATGAAAATCCATGTGAAAATCCATATGAAAATCCATGTACAAATCTATGTAGAGATGCAATTAAAAATCTGCCCTGAACCTGGATTATTTATGGACATACTACTGCAGATACGATTTGAACTTCGCCGAGAACCATCATTGGAATATATATAAAAAAGGCTATATCGGTATTAGTATATATAACTAATGGATATGATACATACCTAGCTGCAACATTACAATAAGATATAAGATCACTGATGATATTTTGCTTAATGTGGAGAAAGAAGTAACGACGTTTAACGAGCCTCGTGCTCGCGCTACTCGACAACGACCCGTGATATCAAATTCACACGAGGCCGGAGCCGAGCGCCCCTACGTGTACTCGATTATTAGCAGCTACCATGAATAGTTGGGACGGGCGGTTAAACTCGGCGACAGCGCGAGAAGTCGACATCTTGGCGATGATGGTGCTCTTCAAAGAAACAGCTCAAATTTTTAAAATCGTTTATGCTTTGTAAGTTTACTGATAATTGTTATTTCACAAAATTTTTTCAGATTCTTTATTAAAAATCCTTAAAAATGAGCCCTACTAAAACAATATTGGCGAACAACCCTCTTTTGTAAAGAATTGTATATTTTTTAAATACCAATAGAAACCAATCATTTGTATTTCTGACAACCAGATGGATTTGAGATTTTAATGTTATTCATATATCTAATGTTATAGATCTTGTCAATAAGTTTCTCAAAGCAGAAAAAATACATTCAACATCTATTTTCAACAATATTTTCACCAGGCTTGTAAGTAAAAATATTCATCTTTATTTTCCTAAATTTTCAATGGGAGCCGGTTACACTGTTATTAAACTCTATATGTATTTTTCATATCTACTCGTAAGAAAATTTCATAAGTTATCGAGTGTTATGTGTGCCAAATGAAAAAGTATATTACTATAAAAAGTTTAAATCAAAGTAGTTGAAAGACAATTTAGCAATTGTGTATTCCGATGCCCAGACAAGAACTTCTTACTCAATTATTTTCAAATAAAATATGGTTTTCTTATTAAGTCTGCGCTTCATGTAATTTCATAAATTATGTAATTTACAATCTTATAAATCATTAAGATCCATAATTCAATTATTTATTTGTGACTTATTCACTGAATAGTTTATGAAATTTCATGAAGCGAGGGCTTAATAAGAACACCATATTATATTGGACTATTATTGAGTAAGAAGTTCGTGTCTGGGCATCGGAATATACAATTGTTAAATTGTCTTTCAACCACTTTGATTTAAACTTTTTTATAATAATATACTTTATCATTTGGGACACATAATACTGGATAACTTATGAAATTTTCTTTCCAGTAGATATGAAAATACATATAGAATTTATTAACAGTGTAACCGGCTCCCATTGAAAATTTAGGAAAGTAAAGATGAATATTTTTACTTACAGGCCTGTTGAAAATATTGTTGGAAATAGATGTTTAATGTATTTTTCCTGCTTTGAGAAAACTTAGTGACAAGATCCATGCCATTAGATATATGAATAACATTAAGATCTCAAATCCGTCTGGTGGTCAGAAATACAAATTATTGGTTTCTATTGATATTTAAAAATATAGAATGCTTTTCAACAGGGTTTTCTAACAATGCTTCGAGGCTTATTGGAAAAGCTCTTAAATAAGGACTCAATAAAGCTTTTGTCGCATGCAAAATATTCTGCTTTATCAAATGGATCATAATTCATAATATAAATATAACTATATTCTTAAAATAAAAAACAAATTTTTTAAAATTTTGAGCTGCTGACTTCATGTGAAATGCATTATAAATACCTATACTATATAATGTAATGTCATATGAAATGTCAGTATTCTTTCATACTGCTAACAAAAACAGATTGAATATTAGTTGATTCATTACACGGAGCAAAATTTATTTCTAAACTTTAATCTTTATAAGAAAATTTATTATTTTTATAGTAGTGCTGGGACATACTCAACATGGGGGATTTATCTTGTTTTAAATATTAATTTTTATTATTTTTGTAGCAAATTTTACTATTTCAAATAGTACTTTTTATGACTGCTGCAAAAATAATAAATATTACTATTTCAGATAATAAAATTTGCTACAAATGTAGTAAAAATTATTCTTTAAAAAATAAAATTTGCTATGAAAATTATAAAAATTACTATTTATAACAGTAAAGATCCTACATGTCGAATGTGTCCCAGTACTAAACTATAAAAATAATAAATTTTCTTATAAAAAGAGTAAAGTTTACAAATAAATTTTTCTCCGTGTACAAGAAAATAAAAAGCATATATTATTATGGCCAATTCACATATAATTATAAAATAACTTCACATATTAAAGATTATTGACATGCGTGTGCCTCTAAGTTACTGTTATATAACTTACATCGAAAGAAGAAATCCATACATTGTTGCTAAATGCTAATTAATCATTAGAATATAGCTTACAGTTTGTAACCTAAATGCAGCAGTAAATTTAAAACACATTATACTTATGACATAGCCTTTTGCAAACTATAAGCTATGAAGGTAAACTCCAAATTATGAGGTAGGAAATGGAAAAAATTGGACATCCGACAAACTATATTGGATATGCTAGTTTATTCCAGCCTAACACCAGGCTGGAATGAACTAGCGTATCCTATATAGTTCATCTATTGTCCAATTTTTACAATTTCCTTAATCATACTTATACGAACAATTTAAAACACACCGTACAAATTATGAGGAATTTTATAAACTCTAATTAAATGTTCTTATTATAAATAACTAAAAAATAATTATCGAACAATCATTCCCAATTGAAATATGTCAAGTTGAAATTACTATAATAAGATACGAGGCCAGGCAAGAAAATTTTTATAATAATGGTTCACCTATTATTCGTTAAACATAAGTGTGGTATTATAAGGACAGCAGTGATAGTGTCAGATCTAAAATCATATGAACTGTCAGTGTTCTTTCATACTGCTACCTGAAACATAACAATATAAATTGAATATTAGTTGTGCGTGTCTTGGAACTGTAAATAGTCATTCTGTTTTTTCTTTTTTATTTGAAGTTAAAGTTATAGTTATGCTTTGCAAGTATTCTACATATAGAATATTACAAGTTATTGTTATATAACTTTCATTGTTAGAAGAAATCCATACATTATTACTAAATGCTACTTGATCATTAAAATATAGCTTACAGCTTGTACTCTAAATACAACGGCAGTAAATTTCAAACAATATTATATTTATTACATAGCCTTTTACAAACAGTTAACTGTATTTCAATGGTAAAGTATAAATATTATATAATTATATAACAATAATTTATACTTTTATATGTGGAAAACTTGCAATCCATAAATATTAAATTATACAAAACAGAATAAACAATGTCAATCGAACACATGCACCTGTCAATACTCTTTAATATGTGAAGTTATTTTATAAATATAAGTATAAATATAAATATAAATATGTTAATAAAAAACCTTTTATTTTTAACAATAAATCATTGGGAAAGTACTTACTATACCAAGTGTCATCCTTGGAAATGCATATACAGATAAGTCGCACCCAGTCAACCCTATAGAAGAATAAACATTGCTTGAAGTAACATTAGCTAACTATTAAATATTGGAATGTTACTCACCAGTTGAGGAGACGGCAACAAACTTGCAAAAAGGACTTTTCTAGCATCAAGTGCATTGTAGCAGGGATCACTGGATCAGGAAGAAGAATTTGCCATGACTCGTAGCACAACTAGCATAAGAAAATGAAGAAACACGAGACAGACGCAAAAATAAATGAAAAAGTGGGTGCACTGATCTCACCTAGATGTAAACGTGGGAAACATAACCACGAATATCACACCTTACTCGACCGGCAACGTCAGCACAACACTCGTCACAACCTCGGAGATGACAGCGTGGATAGCAGCAGAAGGTCTTTCTCGACGTAGATGCAGCCACCAGTAACCACCACACTCTCACGTTCGAACTTACGTCGTCGTAACCCTTGAAGCACGCGAGAGCACCGGTCTATTAGACGACGTTCGATAACTGCCGCCGGCCGCGCGTACATGTGTAGAAAGTAATAGAGAGAGAGAGAGAGAGAGAGAGTCAGCTGTCAGTGAGGCTCCTGTCACATAGGCGCGTACGATCGCGTTCGACTGCGTTCGAGCGCGTTCGACCGCGGTTATGCGCACGCGCTCGCTTCTCTTCGTCCGCACGCGATCAAACGCTCTTATGTGCCGGGAGCCTTATGCGCACGCGCTCGAACGCAGTCGAACGCGATCGTACGCGCCTATGTGACAGGAGCCTCACTTACAGCTGACTCTCTCTCTCTCTCTCTCTATTACTTTCTACACATGTACGCGCGGCCGGCGGCAGTTATCGAACGTCGTCTAATAGACCGGTGCTCTCGCGTGCTTCAAGGGTTACGACGACGTAAGTTCGAACGTGAGAGTGTGGTGGTTACTGGTGGCTTCATCTACGTCGAGAAAGACCTTCTGCTGCTATCCACGCTGTCATCTCCGAGGTTGTGACGAGTGTTGTGCTGACGTTGCCGGTCGAGTAAGGTGTGATATTCGTGGTTATGTTTCCCACGTTTACATCTAGGTGAGATCAGTGCACCCACTTTTTCATTTATTTTTGCGTCTGTCTCGTGTTTCTTCATTTTCTTATGCTAGTTGTGCTACGAGTCATGGCAAATTCTTCTTCCTGATCCAGTGATCCCTGCTACAATGCACTTGATGCTAGAAAAGTCCTTTTTGCAAGTTTGTTGCCGTCTCTCAACTGGTGAGTAACATTCCAATATTTAATAGTTAGCTAATGTTACTTCAAGCAATGTTTATTCTTCTATAGGGTTGACTGGGTGCGACTTATCTGTATATGCATTTCCAAGGATGACACTTGGTATAGTAAGTACTTTCCCAATGATTTATTGTTAAAAATAAAAGGTTTTTTATTAACATATTTATATTTATATTTATACTTATATTTATAAAATAACTTCACATATTAAAGAGTATTGACAGGTGCATGTGTTCGATTGACATTGTTTATTCTGTTTTGTATAATTTAATATTTATGGATTGCAAGTTTTCCACATATAAAAGTATAAATTATTGTTATATAATTATATAATATTTATACTTTACCATTGAAATACAGTTAACTGTTTGTAAAAGGCTATGTAATAAATATAATATTGTTTGAAATTTACTGCCGTTGTATTTAGAGTACAAGCTGTAAGCTATATTTTAATGATCAAGTAGCATTTAGTAATAATGTATGGATTTCTTCTAACAATGAAAGTTATATAACAATAACTTGTAATATTCTATATGTAGAATACTTGCAAAGCATAACTATAACTTTAACTTCAAAAAAAAAGAAAAACAGAATGACTATTTACAGTTCCAAGACACGCACAACTAATATTCAATTTATATTGTTATGTTTCAGGTAGCAGTATGAAAGAACACTGACAGTTCATATGATTTTAGATCTGACACTATCACTGCTATCCTTATAATACCACACTTATGTTTAACGAATAATAGGTGAACCATTATTATAAAAATTTTCTTGCCTGGCCTCGTATCTTATTATAGTAATTTCAACTTGACATATTTCAATTGGGAATGATTGTTCGATAATTATTTTTTAGTTATTTATAATAAGAACATTTAATTAGAGTTTATAAAATTCCTCATAATTTGTACGGTGTGTTTTAAATTGTTCGTATAAGTATGATTAAGGAAATTGTAAAAATTGGACAATAGATGAACTATATAGGATACGCTAGTTCATTCCAGCCTGGTGTTAGGCTGGAATAAACTAGCATATCCAATATAGTTTGTCGGATGTCCAATTTTTTCCATTTCCTACCTCATAATTTGGAGTTTACCTTCATAGCTTATAGTTTGCAAAAGGCTATGTCATAAGTATAATGTGTTTTAAATTTACTGCTGCATTTAGGTTACAAACTGTAAGCTATATTCTAATGATTAATTAGCATTTAGCAACAATGTATGGATTTCTTCTTTCGATGTAAGTTATATAACAGTAACTTAGAGGCACACGCATGTCAATAATCTTTAATATGTGAAGTTATTTTATAATTATATGTGAATTGGCCATAATAATATATGCTTTTTATTTTCTTGTACACGGAGAAAAATTTATTTGTAAACTTTACTCTTTTTATAAGAAAATTTATTATTTTTATAGTTTAGTACTGGGACACATTCGACATGTAGGATCTTTACTGTTATAAATAGTAATTTTTATAATTTTCATAGCAAATTTTATTTTTTAAAGAATAATTTTTACTACATTTGTAGCAAATTTTATTATCTGAAATAGTAATATTTATTATTTTTGCAGCAGTCATAAAAAGTACTATTTGAAATAGTAAAATTTGCTACAAAAATAATAAAAATTAATATTTAAAACAAGATAAATCCCCCATGTTGAGTATGTCCCAGCACTACTATAAAAATAATAAATTTTCTTATAAAGATTAAAGTTTAGAAATAAATTTTGCTCCGTGTAATGAATCAACTAATATTCAATCTGTTTTTGTTAGCAGTATGAAAGAATACTGACATTTCATATGACATTACATTATATAGTATAGGTATTTATAATGCATTTCACATGAAGTCAGCAGCTCAAAATTTTAAAAATTTGTTTTTTATTTTAAGAATATAGTTATATTTATATTATGAATTATGATCCATTTGATAAAGCAGAATATTTTGCATGCGACAAAAGCTTTATTGAGTCCTTATTTAAGAGCTTTTCCAATAAGCCTCGAAGCATTGTTAGAAAACCCTGTTGAAAAGCATTCTATATTTTTAAATATCAATAGAAACCAATAATTTGTATTTCTGACCACCAGACGGATTTGAGATCTTAATGTTATTCATATATCTAATGGCATGGATCTTGTCACTAAGTTTTCTCAAAGCAGGAAAAATACATTAAACATCTATTTCAACAATATTTTCAACAGGCCTGTAAGTAAAAATATTCATCTTTACTTTCCTAAATTTTCAATGGGAGCCGGTTACACTGTTAATAAATTCTATATGTATTTTTCATATCTACTGGAAAGAAAATTTCATAAGTTATCCAATATTATGTGTCCCAAATGATAAAGTATATTATTATAAAAAAGTTTAAATCAAAGTGGTTGAAAGACAATTTAACAATTGTATATTCCGATGCCCAGACACGAACTTCTTACTCAATAATAGTCCAATATAATATGGTGTTCTTATTAAGCCCTCGCTTCATGAAATTTCATAAACTATTCAGTGAATAAGTCACAAATAAATAATTGAATTATGGATCTTAATGATTTATAAGATTGTAAATTACATAATTTATGAAATTACATGAAGCGCAGACTTAATAAGAAAACCATATTTTATTTGAAAATAATTGAGTAAGAAGTTCTTGTCTGGGCATCGGAATACACAATTGCTAAATTGTCTTTCAACTACTTTGATTTAAACTTTTTATAGTAATATACTTTTTCATTTGGCACACATAACACTCGATAACTTATGAAATTTTCTTACGAGTAGATATGAAAAATACATATAGAGTTTAATAACAGTGTAACCGGCTCCCATTGAAAATTTAGGAAAATAAAGATGAATATTTTTACTTACAAGCCTGGTGAAAATATTGTTGAAAATAGATGTTGAATGTATTTTTTCTGCTTTGAGAAACTTATTGACAAGATCTATAACATTAGATATATGAATAACATTAAAATCTCAAATCCATCTGGTTGTCAGAAATACAAATGATTGGTTTCTATTGGTATTTAAAAAATATACAATTCTTTACAAAAGAGGGTTGTTCGCCAATATTGTTTTAGTAGGGCTCATTTTTAAGGATTTTTAATAAAGAATCTGAAAAAATTTTGTGAAATAACAATTATCAGTAAACTTACAAAGCATAAACGATTTTAAAAATTTGAGCTGTTTCTTTGAAGAGCACCATCATCGCCAAGATGTCGACTTCTCGCGCTGTCGCCGAGTTTAACCGCCCGTCCCAACTATTCATGGTAGCTGCTAATAATCGAGTACACGTAGGGGCGCTCGGCTCCGGCCTCGTGTGAATTTGATATCACGGGTCGTTGTCGAGTAGCGCGAGCACGAGGCTCGTTAAACGTCGTTACTTCTTTCTCCACATTAAGCAAAATATCATCAGTGATCTTATATCTTATTGTAATGTTGCAGCTAGGTATGTATCATATCCATTAGTTATATATACTAATACCGATATAGCCTTTTTTATATATATTCCAATGATGGTTCTGGGCGAAGTTCAAATCGTATCTGCAGTAGTATGTCCATAAATAATCCAGGTTCAGGGCAGATTTTTAATTGCATCTCTACATAGATTTGTACATGGATTTTCATATGGATTTTCACATGGATTTTCATACAGATTTGCATATGACGTTTTGGAACAGATTTTCAGGTGGATTTCCATATGAGTGTCCATATGGAATCCATGTATATTTCTATATGGAAATCCCGATGGATACTTTCAATAGGGTCTATATAAAGTTCACATGAATATTGGGTGAAAATCACGTGAAATTCACCTGAGAAAACGATAACAAGAGAAAGAAGCTTTAATTTATCTGTGGTGAAGTTCACGTGAATATTGGGTGAAAATCACGTGAATTTCAGGTTAAATTCACCCGAAAATACTACGGAATATAGGTGAAATAAATGTGAAATTCGTGTGGATTCACATGTAAATCACGTGAAATTCACCTGAAAAAACGATGTCACAAGAAGGAAGCTTTAATTTATCTCCGGTGAAGTTCACGTGAGCATCGGGTGAAAATCACGTGAAATTCACCTGACGTTTTTAGAATTTTGACACGTGAAATACAGGTATAAATCACATAAAATTTGGGTGGTTTTCGCATACATTTTACACGAATTTCACGTAAAATTTAGGTGGAAATTCAGGTGATAATTCAGGTGGAAATTCAGGTGAAAACCAGGTGAATATTTACAACCGGGAATCACTTAGACATCCGTCCGGATTTCTGCGTGGATTTCCGCGCACCTGGATAAGCGAAACCCCGCTCGGTTTTCAGGATGGATTTTCGCGTGGATTTACACGTGGAAATCCGAACGTATTCTAGACAAGTAATAATCACTTAGATATCCGTCTGGATTTCTGCGTGGATTTCCGTGCACCTGGATAAGCGAAACCGCCTCCTGGTTTTCTACATGGATTTTCGCGTGGATTACCATGTGGAAATCCGGACGTATTCTAGACAAGTAATAATCGCTAAGGTATCCGTCCGGATTTCTGCGTGGATTTCCGCGCACCTGCATAAGCGATACCACCGCCCGGTTTTCTACATGGATTTTCGCGTGGATTTCCGCGCGGACATCCAGAGATATATATATGTAGACGTACTGACCACTTCGATTTTCCGCGTGGATTTCCGTGCACCTGCATAAGCGAAACCACTGCTCGGTTTTCTAGGTGGATTGCCGCGCGGAAATCCGGACATGTATGCAGGCGTACCGATCACTTCGATTTCCGCGCGGATTTCTGCGCGAATTTCCGTCTAAATGCGTAAGCTAATAATCACCATTCTGTTTTCAGCATGGATTTCCGTGCGGAAATCCGTACATATATGAAGGCGTACTGAACATTTGGATTTCCCTACGGATATCTGCGCGGATTTCAACGCAGTTGTAGACGCGATGCGACGTGGCTTGGATTTTTACCTAGATTTCCACGTAGATTTCCAGGTGGATTTGTTGGACTGATTTCTGCATGGATTTCTCCGCGGAATTCAGTCCGAATTCCGGGCGGATTTCAGTACGGAAATCTGCTCTGATATTTTCAACCGGGCTATTTAACACCCAAGAGGCGTAATAGCTCTCATACTCCTACAAAACTTTATAGATAACCTACGCACTTTACGTCCGTGTGGGCAAAAATTATTTAAATTATATATAACTATCTTTTACTTCGTCGAGTAAATGTATACTGAACAAATTATATGTATGTAGATTCAAATTCTTCATTGCAAATCAAACAAACGAAAGTTGTGAAATCAATTACCGATAGTCAAGTAATGCAAACAACTCTCCGAAACAACTGTATGACTGATCTCAGAAATATATTATTTTAATTTGTTCATTCTTCTATACAAATTAAACACAAGAAAGTACTGAAATCAATTTATTGTAGTCAAGTATACCCATAAGTTAACTTGACTGAGATAATAGAACTTTTAGTACCTTGCGTGTAAAATTACATTTCACGCCCACGTTGTAACTTCAAAAATATTCACCCAGCAGGCATAAAGTACTACTTAACGCCTAATAAGCGGAATAGCTCACATATTCCTACAACACTTTATAGAACCTACGCACTTTACTCCCGGGTAGACGAAAATTATTAATTAATTACTATTATGCCTTCTTTTTATTTCTAAAATTAATAAGAATTTTATCAGATATTTACGAAGTCAATGCCTATATAAAAAAATTACATAGTTACCAACACATCCCCATTTTTCATTATTTTTTCTCAATTTTGAAATTTCTATAATATTACGCATCTTGGGAGGACACGAGAAGTCTAGAGCTGCTCTAGCAGGGGTGGTCGTCCAATCTTCCATACATACTTGACGGGCCCGACGGTTTGCAGTTTACCGGTGAGCTTTGTAAATGTAGAATACTAGATTTTTGCATATACCTATAAGTCCACCATAAATACCGTTTAAATATAATATCCCTACATGTACTGTGTGCATAATCATGATTTACTTTTATTACCTAAAATATTTTTCCTTGTGTTCGTCTTTTTTTATATGGGAATGAAATAAAAAGATACATATAAATTCATAGTCTATTCAAAAGAGCTTTAAATTTTACTAACTATTTTATGAGCCACCTATTTTTATCCTTTTCCCGCGTGTAAATATCATATGAGATCTTATATGAGTATTTCGGACATCAGATCAGATAAGACATCATGTTATGAGTATTTCGGACATGACATCAGATAAGACTCATATATGTTATGTCATCTGCAATTTTATATATTATGGGACCTCATATGTGATCTCATATGGGATCTGGTGTCCGATATTCTCATATGAGATCTCATATGAAATTATCATCTGTGTTTGGACTTTTCTATTTAAAAAGAGTAATATATTCACGGATCAGTATTTAATATCTAGAAGCAATTGATTTATACATTTTATCTGATCTTTAAACGTATGAATATTCATATGAAAATGACAATGTCTACACCTTAAACTGCAAACCGTCGGGCCCGCCAAGTATGTATGGAAGATTGGACGACCACCCCTGCTAGAGCAGCTCTAGACTTCTCGTGTCCTCCCAAGATGCGTAATATTATAGAAATTTCAAAATTGAGAAAAAATAATGAAAAATGGGGATGTGTTGGTAACTATGTAATTTTTTTATATAGGCATTGACTTCGTAAATATCTGATAAAATTCTTATTAATTTTAGAAATAAAAAGAAGGCATAATAGTAATTAATTAATAATTTTCGTCTACCCGGGAGTAAAGTGCGTAGGTTCTATAAAGTGTTGTAGGAATATGTGAGCTATTCCGCTTATTAGGCGTTAAGTAGTACTTTATGCCTGCTGGGTGAATATTTTTGAAGTTACAACGTGGGCGTGAAATGTAATTTTACACGCAAGGTACTAAAAGTTCTATTATCTCAGTCAAGTTAACTTATGGGTATACTTGACTACAATAAATTGATTTCAGTACTTTCTTGTGTTTAATTTGTATAGAAGAATGAACAAATTAGAATAATATATTTCTGAGATCAGTCATACAGTTGTTTCGGAGAGTTGTTTGCATTACTTGACTATCGGTAATTGATTTCACAACTTTCGTTTGTTTGATTTGCAATGAAGAATTTGAATCTACATACATATAATTTGTTCAGTATACATTTACTCGACGAAGTAAAAGATAGTTATATATAATTTAAATAATTTTTGCCCACACGGACGTAAAGTGCGTAGGTTCTATAAAGTTTTGTAGGAGTATGAGAGCTATTACGCCTCTTGGGTGTTAAATAGTACTTCATGCCCGCTAGCTGAATATTTTTGAGTAGGTACGAAAAGTTGTATTATGTCAGTCAAGTTAAGTTATGGGTACTTGACTACAATATAATTGATTTCAGTACTTTCTTGTGTTTAATTAACGTACGTAACGTACTTAAGGAATTATTTTTTTTTTTAAACATGTTGATTGTATATATTATAACGAGGTTCCAAGATAAAATACGGAGAAGATAAGTATCTCGGTCCTCCGTATTCTATCGAACCCGTTAGGCTCTCGCTCCCGCGAATTCGTGTATCTCGAGCGTGTGTTGACATCGCTCGGACGATGTATTTGCGTTAGCTACGCGCGGGGCAGGCGCGACTTTGACCGTTGCAAAGTCGCGCAGGATTCATTTTTGAATCAGATTCTCTCGAGCTGTCAAACCGCGCGTACGCGAGTAATTTTGATCGTCCGTGAAGAAAACGGTATCGTGCGTCCTCACCGGTGCAGCGCAGCGCCAGTCCACGTACCGACCACGAAGAGCAGCGCACGTGAACAATCCGAGCCACTCCTGGGGTCCGAAGCGTCTGTAGGTCAACGCTGGATTTTAGGACTCGGTCTGAACACTCCGAAGTCGACCGGAGGATAAGGCCTGTCGCAGGAGCGGATTCGTGAGCGAACGACGAGGGGAGTGCACTCCCCTCCCGGTAAGACTCTTCGAGTATTTTCCGCGCAGCGTTTTATTTGTATTTTCGGCTCGCTGCGACGAGCGGCCGGTGTTGCGTTCACCGGCCCAGCGAGAATAAATACATTGATCCGCCCGCGCCGTCAGCGGATCACGTCTTCTTGTCGGCGCGCAACGCGACGCGTTTATGTTGTAATAATTTAAGAATAGACCTTGTTATTGTTCTGTGAAGTAATTGAGGCTATTCTTCATTTATCGACCTTAACCTAACCTTCTCCCGGATACCGCCGCCTCCGCGGGAAAACGACTCCGCCGGTCGTTTTCATAGCTGAACTTAGCGGCCGCGCGCTTTACTCTTTGAGCGCGCGTATTTTACTCAGCGATCCATTTAGTTGGAAAGCGAAGTTCGTGTGCGATCTTCGCGTTGTTTTCAGGATTACAGAAGCAGATCCCCGGGCAAGTCATTTTAGTTTGACACCCGCGGCACCGTGTTCTAGGGCATCGCTGGCCTGTGGCTTTTCGGGATTTTTCCCCAGCAGCCATCCTGTTACAATGGCGCCCTAACGTGTTGGGTTTAAGGAGAAGGTTAGCGGCCGGTACGTTCGAGACCGGTCTATTCAAATCGCGTTTCGTTTAAATTCGCCCGGGCGCGAATCACTGCACCCGACTATTCAGCTGACGGCCAATGGCCATATACCGTTACAGCTGATAGGCGCAGTGATTTAAACTAGCCAAGTCGAGGTGCCGGGCGTAAACAAACAGACAAGAAGGCTCGCGACGCGCATTCAAACATAAACGCAAAACAGCCGATTGCTTGTTTTTGTGTGTGTTTATGTTTATGCTCGGGTAGTATTGTGTATACTGAGCCCGAGCCTTTTAAACTGCTGTAAAGCCAGGGCGAGAGCATTTAAACGACGATTATCGTTGTTTTCGTCGTCATATGTGGCGAGAATTAAATTCCTTTTTTTGACGCGAGATTTAAAGCGATTTTCACGCGATTTTTTTTTGGTTTGACCGTGCCTGTGCGTGCAGCCGGTCGGAAGTGAGAATACTTTCATCCTTTTTTTTTGGTTGCGGGAATTATTTAAATCGTTATCGTCGCGAATTTTTTTTTTTTGGAATAGCCACGCTCTCTCCCTAGCTAGCTGCATCGAGATACGTCATTCTCGAGCAGCTTGGGACAATTGTGTGTGGTAGTTAGAATTCTAACATTGTAATTTGCGTAACAGACGGCCAATTAGAGAGAGAATCTCAGCAGTTAGTTGCGCATACACACACAATTCGTCACCAAATTTTTTATATAATCGGTCTAGCTTCGCAAGATGGAATCATCGACCCCAGAAGAACTAGCCGATAAGATGGACCATTGGCGCAAAAATCTAGAGCTGAGCTTTGAAGCTGTAATAGAAGCAAATATAGCTCTAGATTTAAGAAGCACCGGACATCTCGAGGGGGATTCTAAGCGAATCGCTCAATGGCTAATGGGAAGTTACAACCCAGCCCACTTCACACAAGAAATAAGTGGAAGTGATTACGAGCAGTTCACAAGGAGGCTCGATTGCAGGAATAAGTTCGTCAACACGACGACCCTCAATACAAGCGGCGCTCCAGAAGTGAACCGAATTGCCGATCCCTCAACCCACAGCCTGTTTCAGCAATTGGCGTCGAACAAAGCAGTCGACAACAACTTGCTGAGTTCCATAAGGACACATGTCTTGCAGATGAACCAAAGAGCAGGCAGTCCTCCCGACGTAAGACACGAGGCTCTTACGTCACCACGGAGCACTTTATCTCCAGCGGGAGGACCGGGTGAAGTCCAGGTGCACCTAAGGTGCAGCACAGCTTGGGGGAGGGGAGATTCCTCGATCTCCTTCCAGCCCGAAGAATCCGAGAACGCGAGTCACTCGGGGAATGCAGACCGCACATGGATTTCGGACAGCTGTACAGCAACCGCACCATCGCCATCATCTTCAGCTTCCATCCACGAAATCGACGTCGGAGTAAGCACAGCCTGGGGGAGGGGAGATTCTCCAAGCTTCCCCCTGTTCGAGAAGCCTGACACTTCACGTCGCTTGGCGTATACAGACCGCCTGAGGGCACCGAACGGCTGTGCTGAATACTCCCAAGCTCACGACGACGGAGCAAATGCAGCCTGGGGGAAGGGAGATTTTCCAAGCTTCCCCCGGTCCGAAGCGTCCGATATGGCCCGTTTATGGAATACATCGGCATCGGACGGCTGTATTACTCATTCCCAGACTCCTGAAGACGAAGAGCAGACAAGCCTTCCAAGGAGCAACGAGGAAGAGATTAATAGTCTGGTGACGACACAACCGGTGGACAGAACGCTGATTACTTCGCAATTTCGCGACGTATCGACGCAAGCAGAAGGCGAGCGTCATTGCGAATGCGAATGTAATCAGACGCGTAAATTGGAGGAGGAGAAAGTTAGGCGCCTAAGCGAAGAGGTAAGGCGACTGCATGACGAGCTGCGCCAGGATGGCTGCTGGGGAAAAATCCCGAAAAGCCACAGGCCAGCGTTGCCCTAGAACACGGTGCCGCGGGTGTCAAACTAAAATGACTTGCCCGGGGATCTGCTTCTGTAATCCTGAAAACAACGCGAAGATCGCACACGAACTTCGCTTTCCAACTAAATGGATCGCTGAGTAAAATACGCGCGCTCAAAGAGTAAAGCGCGCGGCCGCTAAGTTCAGCTATGAAAACGACCGGCGGAGTCGTTTTCCCGCGGAGGCGGCGGTATCCGGGAGAAGGTTAGGTTAAGGTCGATAAATGAAGAATAGCCTCAATTACTTCACAGAACAATACAAGGTCTATTCTTAAATTATTACAACATAAACGCGTCGCGTTGCGCGCCGACAAGAAGACGTGATACGCTGACGGCGCGGGCGGATCAATGTATTTATTCTCGCTGGGCCGGTGAACGCAACACCGGCCGCTCGTCGCAGCGAGCCGAAAATACAAATAAAACGCTGCGCGGAAAATACTCGAAGAGTCTTACCGGGAGGGGAGTGCACTGCCCTCGTCGTTCGCTCACGAATCCGCTCCTGCGACAGGCCTTATCCTCCGGTCGACTTCGGAGTGTTCAGACCGAGTCCTAAAATCCAGCGTTGACCTATAGACGCTTCGGACCCCAGGAGTGGCTCGGATTGTTCACGTGCGCTGCTCTTCGTGGTCGGTACGTGGACTGGCGCTGCGCTGCACCGGTGAGGACGCACGATACCGTTTTCTTCACGGACGATCAAAATTAGTCGCGTACGCGCGGTTTGACAGCTCGAGAGAATCATTTGTAACGGGAGGCCTGGGGAAATCTTTTGTAATTCCGCGAACCGAACCCTAGAACACGGTGCCGTCGAGTGCTACTTCTACGCCGAGCACTCGGGGTTGATGTTCTCTGGATCCCTGTTTACAAATGTCGAGTTCACGATTGAACTCGACTTTTCCGTGTACCGGAAAGGGTTAATACTCGCGCTAGCTAGACGCGAGGCGCGGCCACTCAGAATGATCGTCGTCTCGGTTCGACGATCCCGCGGAGGCGGCGGTATCCGGGAGAAGGTTAGGTGAAGGTTAATAAATAACGAGTGGTCTTGGTTACATTCAAAACTATAACAAGATCTATTCTCAGTTATCCTATACAAAATACGCGTCGCGTTGCGCGTTGACAAGAAGGCGGGAGATCCGCCGCTCGGCGCGGGCGGATCGATGTGATTGTTTTTCGCTGGGCCGGCGATCAAGATACCGGCCGCTCGTCGCAGCGAGCTGAAAATACAAATCAATCGCTGCGCGGAAAATAGGCGAAGAGTCTTACCGGGAGGGGAGTGCACTCCCCTCGTCGCTCGCTCACGAATCCGCTCCTGCGTCAGGCCTTATCCTCCGGTCGACTTCGGAGTGCTCAGGCCGAGTCTTAACATCCAGCGTTCACCTACAGACGCTTCGGACCCCAGGAGTGGCTCGGATTGCTCACGTGTGCTGCTCTTCATGGTCGGTACGTGTACGGGCGCTGTTCTGCACCGGTGAGGACGCACGATACCGTTTTCTTCGCGGACGATCAAATTAACTCGCGTACGCGCGGTTTGACAGCCCGAGAGAATCTGAGAACGCGAGTCACTCGGGGAATGCAGACCGCACATGGATTTCGGACAGCTGTGCAGCAACCGCACCATCGCCATCATCTTCAGCTTCCATCCACGAAATCGACGTCGGAGTAAGCACAGCCTGGGGGAGGGGAGATTCTCCAAGCTTCCCCCTGTTCGAGAAGTCTGACACTTCACGTCGCTTGGCGTATACAGACCGCCTGAGGGCACCGAACGGCTGTGCTGAATACTCCCAAGCTCACGACGACGGAGCAAATGCAGCCTGGGGGAAGGGAGATTTTCCAAGCTTCCCCGGTCCGAAGCGTCCGATATGGCCCGTTTATGGAATACATCGGCATCGGACGGCTGTATTACTCATTCCCAGACTCCTGAAGACGAAGAGCAGACAAGCCTTCCAAGGAGCAACGAGGAAGAGATTAATAGTCTGGTGACGACACAACCGGTGGACAGAATGCTGATTACTTCGCAATTTCGCGACGTATCGACGCAAGCAGAAGGCGAGCGTCATTGCGAATGCGAATGTAATCAGACGCGTAAATTGGAGGAGGAGAAAGTTAGGCGCCTAAGCGAAGAGGTAAGGCGACTGCACGACGAGCTGCGCCAGCTACGCGCGCAAATGTCGTCGCTTCACAATTCCGCTGTGCCTAACAAGAAACAAGTCGCAGGTGCAACTAAGCGCCATGCCAAGCAACCTCGATCGGACCTAGGGACTAAAGACAGCAAGAAGTCGTCCCGAAGTCCTCAACAGTCCAGCTCTACAGGAAAAAAAGAGGCGTATGCAGCGGCCACGCAACGATCTCCAAAGTTATCTGAAAGAGGTAAAGGCATAAAACCCTCGAGCAGACTGGGTTCGAACCAAGGGACAGGTTCGAATCCTTGGACGACGGTAGCATCTCGACGTTCCAAACGGCGGTATATCCAGCAGGAGTTGGATAGTGGAGTATACCGCTCGTCAAGATCGAGGAACGCGCTCGGAGTATATAACTCTCCACCACCGAGTCCAACCAGAAAATTGTGTTGGACGTGTAAGTCACCAACGCATCTTCACTGGGCCTACCCGGAGCGGAAAAAGGGCCCGAAGAGTGAGACAAGAAGAAGGCAAGACGACCTGCCAAGTCAACCTAGGAGGAATGACGGCAGTTGTCGACCGGAGCCCCAGCGCCAGAAGTGCCAACCGTCTCCGGTCCATCAATCGTCATGGGACTGGTCCCGACCGCCGTTGGAATTCAGCCGAATTACGGTGATGAGCGACCCACCGTGTGCGTGTGCGGGACGATCCCTCGATGTGGATCATTTGATCAGCCGTTTAGTGCACGAGCTGATCCGCGCGTATCCGGAACTGTCGTCTCTGCCGCTGATGACGACATAAACTCGAATCGAACGAGAGCCTCAGTATCGAGTTGCTTCTCTTCCGCTACGCAACGTCTGGGAGAGGGGTATAACGAGGTTCCAAGATAAAATACGGAGAAGATAAGTATCTCGGTCCTCCGTATTCTATCGAACCCGTTAGGCTCTCGTTCCCGCGAATTCGTGTATCTCGAGCGTGTGTTGACATCACTCGGACGATGTATTTGCGTTAGCTACGCGCGGGGCAGGCGCGACTTTGACCGTTGCAAAGTCGCGCAGGATTCATTTTTGAATCAGATTCTCTCGAGCTGTCAAACCGCGCGTACGCGAGTAATTTTGATCGTCCGTGAAGAAAACGGTATCGTGCGTCCTCACCGGTGCAGCGCAGCGCCAGTCCACGTACCGACCACGAAGAGCAGCGCACGTGAACAATCCGAGCCACTCCTGGGGTCCGAAGCGTCTGTAGGTCAACGCTGGATTTTAGGACTCGGTCTGAACACTCCGAAGTCGACCGGAGGATAAGGCCTGTCGCAGGAGCGGATTCGTGAGCGAACGACGAGGGCAGTGCACTCCCCTCCCGGTAAGACTCTTCGAGTATTTTCCGCGCAGCGTTTTATTTGTATTTTCGGCTCGCTGCGACGAGCGGCCGGTGTTGCGTTCACCGGCCCAGCGAGAATAAATACATTGATCCGCCCGCGCCGTCAGCGGATCACGTCTTCTTGTCGGCGCGCAACGCGACGCGTTTATGTTGTAATAATTTAAGAATAGACCTTGTTATTGTTCTGTGAAGTAATTGAGGCTATTCTTCATTTATCGACCTTAACCTAACCTTCTCCCGGATACCGCCGCCTCCGCTGGAAAACAACTCCGCCGGTCGTTTTCATAGCTGAACTTAGCGGCCGCGCGCTTTACTCTTTGAGCGCGCGTATTTTACTCAGCGATCCATTTAGTTGGAAAGCGAAGTTCGTGTGCGATCTTCGCGTTGTTTTCAGGATTACAGAAGCAGATCCCCGGGCAAGTCATTTTAGTTTGACACCCGCGGCACCGTGTTCTAGGGCATCGCTGGCCTGTGGCTTTTCGGGATTTTTCCCCAGCAGCCATGCTGTTACAATATATATATATATATATATTTATCTCAAAGGTAACTTATGTGGACGCATCCTTAATGGGAACGGTACTTATGCGGACTTTCATAGACTTGTGCAGACATTTTTTAGTGTCTACATAGAGAGAGAATTATTTCTTTAGTCAAGCGTAACTTCTGCAGACACGGGTCTAATGGAAACGATACTTATGCGGACAACTTACGTAAACGGATCGGGACTTATGCGGACGAGTCTACACATGTACCTATACATCTGTTTATATATATATATATATATATATATATATATATATATATATATATATATATATATATATATATATATATATATATATATATATATAATTATCACTTAACCCCTTTATGGAGCCCATCCCTGTATATTAGTACCTACGCCCAGAGTTCCCCTATACAAGTGACTAAAGAAATAATCCCTCTCTGGGTATAGAAACTCTAGATCGGGCTCCATAAACGCCGTATAAGAATATTTTATGGGACCCGGGCTCCATAAAAGAAAACGGGCTCCATAAATATGCTCATGTGTATAAAAGGGCTCCATAAATCTGGTAAAAGAAATGTATATATATATATATATTCACATATTATGTTAACAGTAACGAATTATTTATCGCTATAAGAATTATAATTAATACCTTGGGATTTCTCCTTTTGTTGTCCCTTCGTTTTCTATGTGCGCATATATTTCTGTCCACTTCTGTTTTATTTCACACTTCCACGAAATTATTATAACTATATTATCAACTCAACACTTCTAGTCCTATACACTATATTTATTATTTTTTTCCTTTTGTATTGTACTACTTATTGTACTTGGATCACGTATTAGGCTTCGCACTTATGCGAACTTCGGATACAGTATGTACTCTTCGCTTTTCGAATCGACTCGCACTGCCGCGCGGCTGAAGTTAAGCGCCAATGCATGGCTTCCCCTGCGCGTCCTTCTCTCTCGCACTCGTGTGCTCAGGAGTGTCGGTAACCGGGCTGCGCCTGGTAGGTGCTGCCCCCGGTGAAGTTACGGCTGCATCAAGCGGTTTTTCAAACACGTGCAGCGCTAGCTGTTGCTGCGTGGTCAGCATCGCACGAGCAGCTCGGCTACCTCCCCCACGAGCACGACCGGACGAGGGTGTTACATTTCTTAAATGATATGCTCGAAAGAATGCGCTACTTACGTAGTCGGAAACGCTCACAAGGAACGCATTCCTCGATTCGTTATGGCAAGTAAAAAAAAACGGAAAGGAAAATAATCTATCGAAATAAAATAAAAAAGCAAAATTTTTATCTGTCACGTAACAGTATAATACAAATATTCTAATATTCTTAGTGCATATTTATAATGACTCTGATCATAACAATTTTGAAATCTACTTAGGTAATTTACAGAATAACAAATATCTGATCTAGTACTAGAGCTTATGTACAAGAGTGCTCCAATTAAATTTCTATATTTTATATCATTTGATGCTGATGATGCAGGTTTACATTTTAAATTTTGTTCCATCGGAGTAGCATACAATTTCGCATTTTCGATATCATATTTTCTCGCTAAAGACTCAATATAATCCTTTTGATCTAAAGTCATAATATTATTATCATAGCCATAATTGATATTTATCCCTAAATAAGTTTTTATTTGGCCCATATCTTTCATTCTAAATTTCACAGATAATTTCTTTTTAATAAAGTCTATCAATTTTTGATTTTTACCACAAATTAATAAATCATCAACAAAAATTATTAAATAAATCTACTCATTTTTAATTTTTATGAAATATAAACTATAATCGATTTTACTTTTCTCAAAACCTAATTCAATAAAATATTTATCTAAGCACTCATACCATGCACGTGAACTTTCACGGAGTCCGTACAAAGCTTTATCTAATTTGCAAACTCTTTCTGAATTATCATCATAACCTTGAGGTTGTTTAACATAAACTTCGGATTTTACTTTTCCATTAAGGAATGCTGACTCGGCATCCATTTGATCAATTTTAAAATCATTTTGCACACAGTAATTTAATAAGATTTTTAATGTTTGAGTTCTCGTAACAGGTGAATAAATATCATCAATTATTTCCTTTTGCTGAAACCCTCTTACTACAATTCTAGCTTTAAACTTATTATTTGCCTTTTTTGTATAAACCCACTTTAAGTCTGACGCCTTTTTATCTTTCGGTTTGTCAACTAATTTCCATGTTTCATTTTTATTTAAACAATCAATCTCATTATTCATAGCTTCTTGCCAATTTTTACTCTCATTACTATTTATCGCTTCGTTATAATTTTCGGGATTATCAACGTTTACATAATTCACATAATTACAGTTTGTTACCGGATGTCCGTATCGATTTACAGGGCTTTTCTTTCTTGATGACCTTCTCGGTACTATTAAATTATCTTTACTAGAACTAGGTACGTTATTTTCATATTCATTATTTTCAATGTTTTCATTTTTATTTTGATTTTCTAAATCATTTTCCCTTCCCCTACTCTCCCCGAGGGTCGAAGTAGCGGGAAGTATAATTTCATCATTGTTTTCATTTATTTCATCATTATCACCAAATCCAACTAACTTTACATTTTCTTCAATTATGTCTACATGTTTAGCTACAATTACTCTATTATTTGTTAGGACTCTATAACCTACACTGTCATATCCAACTAATACTCCGAAATCTGCTTTCCTATCCCATTTACTTTTTCTTTTAATTTCTGGAACTTGAACAAAAACTCTACTGCCATATAGTTTAAGATTTTTAATATTAGATTTTTCTCCCATCATAATTTCATACGAAGTATTTTTCTCTAAAGTATTTGCTAAGGTTCTATTTTTTAAATATGCTGCTGTTTGAACTACTTCCGGCCAAAACCTATTATGAATTTTTGCATCTGCTAATAAACATCTCGCCGTTTCCATTATCGACCTATTGTACCGTTCGGCAGTTCCGTTCAATTCGTGAACATACGGGGGGCATGGTTCAATATAAAACCCTTTTTCTTTAGCAAAATTGTAAATATCTTTACTAAATAAAGATAGGAATCTCTACCGTTATCACATATTAATCTTTTAACCGTTTTTCCTGTTGAATTTTCAATTAAATTTACATAACTCACGATACAATCATAAACTTTATTTTTCTCTTTCATCGTATAAACTTTTCAACTTTACTATAATCATCTACTAAAACTAAAAAATATTTTTCTCCCCTAAATCCTATTGTACTATGCGGTCCATTTACATCCGCGCGAATAATTTCTCCTATATCTTTGGCTCTATGCCTATCATTTTCAAATCTAGTATTAGTCATTTTATTTTGTACGAAAGTACCACATTTTAAATATTCACTTTCTAAATTATTTG
Organism: Torymus aiolomorphi; assembly: GCA_036365515.1. NCBI lineage: Eukaryota > Metazoa > Arthropoda > Insecta > Hymenoptera > Torymidae > Torymus > Torymus aiolomorphi. The sequence continues at coordinate 238,742,444 of CM070874.1, read as the reverse complement.
GCAAACCTTCAACTAAATTATTTTTACTCAAAATATTCAAATATCGAAAATTAACATGCCCTAGCATTCTATGGAATTTTTCTTTCAAAGTCATGCCGTTATTTACATTTTCTGTTACGTAGGTCTGTTTATTCTCTAATACCGTGTTTATCTTATACACATTATTTACTTTATTTGCTACTGCTATTAATTCGTTTTCACGGTTATAAATTTATTTTCTGCTGCTCTCCCGAAACTCATTAAATTCCTATCCATTTCTTTTACAAAAAATACATCTTTTATTTCAATTTCTGTTTCATTATAATTTGTTATAAATTTAGCTTTAATATCTCCTATACTAGTTGCTTTTAAGGTACGATCATCTCCCACTTTTACGTTAATCGAGTTTTCTAATTTATTTACTCTAGCAAAGTATTTATCATCGTTAATAATATGATCGGAGCATCCGCTATCTAAAATCCATTCCAACTTACTTTCGCAACTATTTGCCTCTACATTATTATTTACGATACCCTCTGCTTCGGTTATGAAAGTCGTCTCGACTCGTGTTCTGTCGACCTTGCCGCTGTTGACTGCCTCGTCCTCGCTGACCTCTTCCTCGGCTGTGGTAGCTGCCGTTGCCTCTGCTGTGATAGCCGCCGTCTCGTTATTGCTGTTGAGAACGCGCGCCTCCTCGCGCTTGCTGCTGTCCTCCTCCTCGCGAGCCTCTCCAGGAATTCCTCCCGTTGCTCGTACATTCGTATTGGAAATGACCGGGTTTTCCGCATCGGTAACATGTACAGTCCTTTCTTTTTTCTACTTTAAACACATTTGAATCTCCATGTTTACTTCTTGAATTCTGATTTCCTTCTTTTTCACGGTTCTCGTACATTTTAATTTTTTCGATTACATAATCTACGGTTCTTTCTTGTTCTGGTAGCACATCAACTAAATCGCCAATATGGCATAATGAGCTTGGTAGTGTTCTTAATATATAATTTAACTTTTCCTTTTTATCTATTGTAGCGCCGGCATTTTTTAATTCTGTGATTAACTTTTCGAATTCATTATAGAATTCACTCACTTCTGTGTAGTCTCTTAATCTTAATCTGTCTAGTCTATTTCGAACACAAATTTGTAATGCGGTTGACTCATGCAAATACAACTTGACCAATTTCGTAATTATTTCAAAGCAGGTATTTTCATCATTTACCAACTCCATTTGTCTGTTCGACAAAGCGCTATATATGTAATTCATCGCTTTCAAGTCTTTCTCGTTCCACGTGGCTTCATTATCATTTTCTGCTCTCACTCTCTGTATCACTTCTTCACATTTCTTCATTTTCAGCAATACTGTAATTCTTTTCTTCCATGTGCTGTAGTCTTTCCCGTCGAAAATCGGTAGCGTCATTTTGAAATCGTCCGCCATGTCGATTCGTATCTCTTCTTATTTAAGTATTTCTATCACTTTTCTTGTCTTATTCAAGTTAATTATTTTCTTCACTATACTCACAAATCGTTTTAAATTTTTCTTTTCTTCAATTGGTACTTCGTTTTCATCCAGTATTTCTTCTTTTAAAAATTCTTCCTTAAGTTTCTCTTCAGAATCGCTGCCACGTGTTCCCATAACCTCGAAGTCTAATCTGCCCACATCGCTTTAATTTCATATAATATTTCCAAAACTTTTCACTGTGTTATATTCTTGATATATTTGTCCATATTTCCTCATCAATATTTTTTTGATTCCTCAATTAGTTTCACTTAATTTTTCACTGAAAACTTCCTTGCGCGACGTGGTTCTCCTCTACCTTCCCCGAAGATCTTGGTAGAGAAAAAAAATATATCAATCAACCAACCACCAAAACCTCGCTCTGCCACCATGTTAAAATAAAGGGATAGTCGTGGTTGGTGGTAAAATGATTATTTATTATAAGAGAAAGAAAGTACAACAAAGCGCCATGCGCTTGGGCACCGCGTGCCGCTTCGGACGAGAGCTGAGAGCCAAGAGAGAAGCCCGAGTCGGCCGCTGCCGCTTGACATACCTTCTAGCTCACAGACACACTAGGGAGGGGAGACTTACATGTGTGCATACGTGTGTCGCGCGCTGTAAGTTCCCTTCGCACGGAACCTGAAGCGATATATACAATATATATGTATCACATTTTCAACACATACAATTAATAAAATTAGAATCAGTAGTTATAGATCGTTCAGGAATATCAATATTATCAATGTTGTCATTTAAATCACCGTTTTCTACATCGAAAACAAATTTTGAAAATGTAATATCTTCATCTCTATCTCTCATATTAGTCTTTAACTTAAATTTATGCAACACATTCCACAAAATACTACTTTTGATAGATAAATTTATAACTTCACTTCGAATGCTTCGTGGTAATATAGGTAATAATTGTCTAAAATCTCCACCTAAAATGGCAATTTTACCACCAAACAATAAATCATTACTCATAATATCTTTTGAAGTCCTGTCCATGATTTCTAATGCGTATTGCGGAGCCATTGGGGCCTCATCTCAAGTAAACACATCTGTTTGCCTCAAAAATTGCCCTTCCTTTGATTGCACAGCGATATTAGATGAAGAATCTGATAATAAAGGTACAGGTAAACCTAGTACTTTGTGAACCGTCATTCCTTTAGGCATTCCTTTAGGTATATAACGTTGCAGCGATTCCAGTAAAAGCCATACAACGAACATTTTTGCTTTGACTTTTTAGTAAATTATATAATGTATATAAAAACGTTTTCCCAGATCCACCAGGGCCATCGATATAAAAACACCGAGAGCTGTTATAATCAATAACATTTGATACTCTTAAAATCTTATCAACAATTTCTTTTTGATCGATCCCTGTTTAAAATGGAATGCTGTCTATTTCCCATATCTGCCAAGTTACCACGCAATTCATTACTATCCTCAATATGGTTATTCACTACTAATTGAGGCATCGATGGAAAGTTCGCAATAACATTGCCTTCAGCTTTCAACATTTCACAAATATTGGAATAAGCTAAATTGTAAGCTCTGGTATGATCTCCATATAATCTTAGGAAGTCTTCTGATAAAACATCTTTAAAATTTTCCCAAAGTTCGTCCGAATGCACAGGTTGACAATGAATCAAAATACGTACAAATAACAGACGTATACTACCTGGCATCATCCAACTTACAACTTGCTGCATAGCTCGACTCCATTCCTCATCATCATCATCTATAAGACCTAACGCTAAGCAAGCTTCCGAAAACGTCATATACTGAACACCGTTTACATTTTTTAATTCATCAAAACTTTTTGCGCCTCTAGAATTTAATAAAAGTAATCTTAATCGAAATAACTCTACCTGACTTGGACTGACGGAATACATACGTCCGATATAATTATAATGTGATTTCCGTTTTGACCATCTAAAAACTTTCTGACCATTATCATTATGCTCTTTAAAAACATAGTGAGCTGGAATTTCAGCATAAGTATATTGTCTAGCTGAAAAATCTTGTTTATTCAAATCAAAATAAGCTAATAATGTAGTGGTTCGATTTAATGCAGCCTCCACAGCAACATCATCATCAATATCATCAATTATAATTGACTGTTGTTGAGGTAAATGAACTGCTAAGCGTATGATACTATGACTTTTACACTGTAATGGTTTACCTAAAATACGATAACATGCTTCAACTGGCCTAACATATCGCGTTTCTATAAAACTACGAACTTCATCGTGATTAATTACCCTCTCATTATTTAACTCTTCAACTATGATATTAGCTGCATCGTAACCTTTATAAACATATATATACAAATATTTCACGGACGTTACGCTGGACACTACTTCAACGTTTATATGACAATTGAATATGCGTAATAACCCAGGACAATATGGTACTACAAATCAATTGTCTACAGTGTTATTACGACGCATAATTTTTTTCCCATCATTTCTTCGTTTATAATACGGATATCCATCAGGCGACATTATAGTTTCCTCTCGAAATTCTCTTGGGTAATGTTCCGAACATTGACCGTCAATGATACATGTATTATCACATGGACCATGTATCATATTATTAACTACAGTGTTATACAATATTGGATCTGTCTCAGAATCAAGAATTTCACCAGAAATGTATTTATCAATATCATTCACGGTGGATAATTTAAAACCATTTTTTAAAGTAACTGAAATGTGTGCATGATGTAAACCTCGTTTCTGAAATTTTACAACATGTACGTGAGCTGAAACTTCGCCAAAATATTTCTTTTTTGTTATTAGCGAGATTAAATATTCTTTTTTTAAATCGAAAACACGAGCCACGATGTCAGGACGATCTGAAGCCTGTTGACCCGGTAAAAAATTATCTTTAATTTCACGCCAGTTAGGATTACACGTCATGGTTATAAACAGATCAGGTTTTGCTTTCATACGAACTATAGCCATTGCACCTTGATAATTTTGCATCATATATCTAGGAGAACCAACAAAAGTTGATGGCAATATAACTATTTTACCTACTTGACAATTCTTATCATTTGCAGTATTATTTAAATGCTCAACTAATCCTCGGTATGATTCCACACGCAATTGTTTTTGATTGCGCCGAATATATTCAATACGATCCCTCTCCATTTTAACGTAACTATCAACAATCCATTGTTGAAATAATCTACGGCCTAACAAAAATGCTTGGATATATCAGATCTTATGCCTATTCTATATTTAACATAAGATCCCCTAGTTACTCGACGATTACTTTGTTCACCTTGTGCATTATCATTATCTACTACGAATGTCCTATTATTTATTTTCGCTATATTTTCATGCCAACTTTGCGATCCATGAGGATAAAACAGTTGATATACCATAGGTTCTACGTTTGGATCCATCGAACTTACTGATTGCAATCCACGCATAGCCTTATTACGGATAGTCACATATGATTTAAGAATGTCACCATCGGCTGTAGTAACAAAAACCGCAGCAACCTCATTTGTTCTTTGTAAATTATACCTATTTCGATCATAGCCCGGTTTTAAACTAAAAATTAGTTGTAATTCACGTTCCATATCACTACCCAATAATTGACGTTGATGATCAATTTCTTCCTTCATCATTAGATATGACTTGGCAAATACATTATATTGTCTTATCATTTGCTCTAAACTATACATTATTTCTTTGTCAGTTCCTGCGTTAGCTGCAATTCTATAGTCGATATCTTCTTGCGGATCTACAATAAAAGCTGACCATATTTAGGATAATCATTTTGCGATGGATATCAAGCCTCATTTATTTGGTAATAAATTTTACGTTGTATTTTGAAACAATATGGAGCTCTACCTATTGTAGACATATCAACTACATTGGAATTAAAAGATGCAAATGAAAATGAACTATTATAATTTCGTATACGTTAAAAAAATGCTTTACTTTTTTGATGATTATTTTCAAATAATAAACGTAAATTATCTGGAAAATCTAGAATTTCTGCCAATTTAACAGTCCCATGACCACAACAATCATGAAATGAATTACCCTTGTTGAACACTTTCTCAGCAGTAAAATGTTTCGCGTAACAATGACTGCATAAAACATCCATTTTACCTAAATAGTATTCATCAACATTACTATTTTGTTCCAAAAATCTTCGATTCTCTACATTTCGTTCATGTCGACGGTTTTGGAATTCTCTTTCCTCCTCATTATTACTTTGTCTACTTCCTTTAGTTAAATTTACCTGATTATTATTAGGTTCCAATGTATTTGAATTATTATTGATATTATTATCGCACTGAACCCTGTATCGTCTTGCTCTTTCATTTCTTAAAATCCGTTGCCTTTCTCGGAACTCCCTTTCCTCCTCAGAAGTACTTCTGATTCTAGGTCTACAGCGACGACGATTTTCATCAATAACCTGCTCAACATTGTCATGCTCCATTTCATTATTATTAGGTTCCAATGTAATTGAATTATTATTGACATTGTTATCGCACTGAACCATGTATCGTCTTGCTCTTTCATTTCTTAAAACCCATTGCCTTTCTCGGAACTCCCTTTCCTCCTCAGAAGTACGTCTGATTCTAGGTCTACATCGACGACGATTTTCATCCATAACTTGATCAACATTGTCATGCTCTATTAAACTACTAATATTTAAATGCCGCTAATGATATTTCCAATGAAATATAATATAAATAATAATAAAAAACAATAAATAAAAAAAATTAATCAAGACTTTTTATTAAAGCTAATACAAATACTTGTAAAAGTTCCATAATAATCAAAATATAGTTTTTAATTTTGAATCAAAATGGCAAATGTTCAATAATTAAAGCCAAAGTTCAATAGCAAAAATCAGTTCTTATCACTTCTTTTCAGTTCTAATCAGTAACAATCAATACTCAGTAGTGATATCAAAAGTCAATAATCAATATTCAATGGTCAATATTCAATTCAATTCAATAGTCAATAATCAATAGATATTAATAAAGAGACAATAATCAACAACTCCTAATTATTATTTATCAGTTCATTTCAGTTCACATCAATTCATTTCAGTTGATATCACTTCATTTCAGTTCACTTCAGTTCACATCAATTCATTTCAGTTCATAACAGTTCATTTCAGTTCATCTCAGTTCATATCAGTTCATTTCAGTTCATTGCAGTTCATATAAATTCTTGTCAGTTCATTTCGATTCTTATCAGTTATTATCAATAACAGTCAATACTCAATAGAAATATCAAAAATAATAATAAATAATTAATAATTAATATTCAATAATCCATAATCAACATTTAATGGTCAATATTCAATAGCCAATAATCAATATTTAATGGTGGATATTCAATAAACAATAATCAATATTAAATAGACAATAATCAACAAATAATAAACAATAAAAAGTAGTCAAAAAAACACTAATCAATAGACAATAAGTAATATAATCAATGATCAAAACACAATAATCAATAACTCGTTTTTCTTTAATCTTTAGAGAAGATTCAAGTATACACCTATTAGATATATGTATACTTGCTTGTACACTTGAAAAGCATAATTCACAGCATTAATAATTATTTATATTATTTTATTATATAGTATATCCTTATATTATAAAAAATAAAGTTCCTTTCGTAACCATACGGCCAGCACTGCCTCTCTCCCGTGCCTCACACACACACACACACACACACACACGCACGCACACACGCACGCACACACATACACGCACGCACGCACGCACGCACACACGCACGCACCCACCCACCCACCCTCAGCTGAAGGCACCTTACCTCCTAGAGAGCCAGGCTACAACTGAGCCGCGGAACGCTGCGACCGGCCTTACATAGCCCCCGCAGGCTATGTAAGAATGCGCCTGCGCACCTCTCTTTCTCTCTCATACACGCACGCATGCACGCGCACGCACGCACACGCACACACACACACACACGCACGCACACACACACACATCTCAGCTGAAGGCACCTTACCTCCTGGAGAGTCAGGCTGCAACTGAGCCGTAGAGCGCTGCGGCCGGCCTTATATGACCCCTACAGGCTATGTAACAATGCGCATCTCTCTCTCTCTCGCCCCCCACCCCCTCCCTTTCTCTCTCTCTTTCTCTCTCTCTGTCTCTGTCTCTCTCTCGTTAGTAATACACATAATCTATATATCTATATCTATTTTTAGCGACGTACCGATTTTTAACGTTATTATATTGACGTTACGCTGACACGTCCATGGATATTAATATGTAGGGGGATCAGATTTCTTTTGATTTCCCTCTGTAAATTGCTATTTATTGATCTCTTCTCAATCCTTGTTTGCCGTTGACAAATCAATGACTGACATCAATCAATAAGTTTTACGTACAATAACAAACGTTGTTATTGTATCTATGCAAATAAGGAACAAAACACACTCATACATATATATATATATATATATATATATATATATATATATATATATATATATATATATATATATATATATATATATATATATATATATATATATATTTGTTTTAACAGATTTATGGAGCCCTTTTATATACATGAGCATATTTATGGAGCCCGTTTTCTTTTATGGAGCCCGGGTCCCATAAAATATTTTTCTCGGGCGTTTATGGAGCCCGATCTAGAGTCTATAACCCCAGGGTCCATTATTTCTTTAGTCACTTGCCATAGGGATCTCTGTGCTGTAGGTACTAATATACAGGGATGGGCTCCATAAACGGATGGGGGGATAATTATATATATATATATATATGTGTGTGTGTGTATATACGCTCTCTCAATAATTTCATTCTATTTTTGTATACATTATAAAATATACATTATAAAAAATGATTATTTCTATATTATAGTTATATTTAGTCATAAATTATCAATGGTAAAAACTAGATAAGAAATTTCTTTTTAAATTTTCAATACTAAAAATTAATATAATCAAATAAAATTTTATAAGTTAAATGACAATAAAAAATAATTATATATCATATTTTTACAAATAATATACTTAATACATTAAATAAAATATGTTTTCGAAGTTAAATACATAAATATCGTAGAATAAAGTTTTACATATTGTACCCGTTTCATACATTTGTAAAATCGTATTTCGCGTATCCGTAACATTAGATTCAATTTTCCAGCGCTAAGAAAAGGATGGTAAAGTAAATTTACTATATATCGCTATAAAAATACAATCATAAAATGCAAAGGTTATATTATAACACACCCTTTGCGTTAAAATTAATGGTTGATTAAAGCTACGACTTAAATTTATGTAATTTAGGATATGGTCTGCGCCATCATGCCGAGAAAACTGCTATTTTTGTATGACAGACATCAAGGGTTTCAATTTAACTAACAGAGCTAACATTTCTTACGCCAACGTATCTTCAGTCGCAAAACCGGAAAAAATAGCAGTCGTGAATGAAACAATCTCTATTTAACATATGGATGTAGACTATTCTTGGGGGGAAGAAGAAATGCAAATTAACAAGATCTCCGAGGAGGAATGTGAAAATGATAGCGAGGACGACGAATACTTACCAGCAGGTGAGGCGAATGTCCCTGAAACTTTCAACCCATCACTCCATTGATACAATACCAGTAACTCTACGAACAACTTACGGACATTCTTTTCTTGGAACTGTAACATACATGTCTCCCGAAGTGTTCATTTCATCGCAAACAGCAACAGAAAAGTCTGATGTTTGATCTTCAGCATTCACTGTAATTGAGATTTACAATGAAATGTATTTATATAGTACAGCAGCTCTAATAGATGGAGATACATTAACAAATATTTTCCCATACAATAATTTTCCTTGTAAACACAATCGAAGAACAATTTTAGATTATTTTTTTTATTTAGACCCAATGTACGACGAGATGCCGTTGACAGAGGGCTTGAAGAAGAAAAGTTTGATGAAGAATAGTTCTTCATCAGAGTTTGTATTTGTGATTGTTTTCCAATCCATACAAGAATTAAAATCACAAAAAAATAAATTACAGATGGAATAACAATGAACAGCCATGAAACAATTACAAGTTAATATTTTCCATAAAATTTTTCCAATTTTTTTCGTGAAACATTTAGTTTTTGAATTTTAATTTAATAAAAGTAATCAATAAATTATTTTGATGAAATTACGTGCCAATGAATTGGCAGCAGTTTTTAAAAAGCAATCTGAAACAAGGTTGTAATAAATATCCAGTTATTATTCAAAGTATTATTGGTGATTTACCGCCTTTCCACATATCGCGTTAAATATAACACATTCAATGTTCAACGTAACACGAAAAGAAAAAAAAATTATAATATATTTATATATTATTACATAGAAAATTTTTGATTTGGATTTTATAAATAAATGTTTCTATATAAATATTATTCATATGCTAGTTCAATATATTCATTTTATTTAATATTTTGCTGTCCGATTCTATCGAATCCATAGTCAGTGGTAGAAATGTATCCATTCTGCACCACTACCACTGAGTATGAAATTGGTAGATGTCGGACAACAAATTTCTTTTCGAGTTACGTTGAACATTGAACGTGTTATATTGAATGCGTTATGTGGAAAGGCTGTTATAATGTGAGGGGATGTATTTTAAAAAATTTGATAAAGACAGATTATTTTTTTCATTTTTCAATTTTTCAAGTTTTACATTTTTGTTAATAATAAAAAACCGTGATAACTAACAAATTTTTCTTTTTAGAACATATAAATATTTTAATTCTCTTTCAAATGCCACCCATCCCATTCAGATACACAGAGCCATCCTCAAGAAATATATTTTAAAAATGTCTAGAAAAATTTAAACCTCAAATATCTCTGAAATTTATGAACCAATCATTTTGCCAAAAGAACTCATCCGAGAACTATCAATAATATACCTCTACAATGAATTTTGAAGCGAATAAGACAATTTTACTCTTCTAATAGTTGAACATATAAAACTCATTCTTTATTTTTCAATTTTTACGTTTTTGTTAATAACAAAAGAACCGTGATAGCTAGAGAATTAATTTTTTTTAGAAAATATAGGTTATAACGGTGTACTTACGATTTATCCATGGTAGAGCGGCATGAAGACTTTTCGCCAACAATGATGAATATCAATATTAAATTAACCATGCAAATATATGAGTTCGTATTTTCAATGAGTGATAAACGCAAGGAGATGGACAAGTAAAGGTCTTTAAATCATCAGTCACTGCAAGTAACAGTAAAACTAGGACATTTATTGACATGAAAATAAGACAGAATATCAAAATTCTCTAGGTATAATTAATAGTAATGTTGAGCGCCAGCTGGGTCATTCCCAGCAATCTAACTAATCCTAAGTTTCGATACGTACGCAATGCGATGCGACGACTAACTGGTTTCGGTAGGGCGGGACGCAAATTCAAGAGCGAGCACGTGAGTGTTTTACAAAAGTTTCGGCACGTTTCGACGGTACACGGACGATACGAGAGAACTATGATTTTACCCGGCTCTAGGTGATGACTAGAGTCGGTGCGCGCGACGCGAGAGAGAGCCGAAAACACGTGGCCGCGGCCTAGTTAACTTACCAGCTCGAAGCTGGGGCGAAGGCGCAGTTGGCAGGCTCGTTGACGAAGAACGGCGGCAGGTGAGATACGCTGGATCGCAGCTAGCGTCGTCTCCGTCGCTGTCCCCTGAAGATGGCGTCGATCTTCTGAGTAGGCTGGCTGGAAGGCTGGCAGGCACACGTAAGCGGGTTTGGTTCAAGCACTTGCGAACAAGAGTATCGAGAAACTGCAGATGCTAGGCTACTTTTAAAATGCCAGCTAATGCACGCTACGGTCCACAATGGAGTGGCCGAGCGTCGCACAGAGATGAAGGAACGAGCCGGCAGGTCCCCGCGCGCCAGCGCCACCACTCGTTCGTTTTCGGGTACTAGACTCTCTCTCTCTCGCTTGCTCTCCCATGCTGTAAGCGATGGCCACGCGCAGCCTGTGTTTACGTGCGCGCATGCCCCCGGTGTTCTGCTCGACGGTGCCGACTACGTGATGTTACGACAGCGCCAGTACATCAAGGACGAAGAGACAGGTGAAGCCCTCACAAGGTATGCGGGACCTCCCGCAGATGTGCTCTTCACCTCGACAAACACCTGGTACATCCCTGGAGGAGGTTAGATTCTTCCACTTCTTCTGCTCAAGAGTGTCAGTGGATCTAGGTAGGATCAGTAGTTTACTCTTCTAGCTTATTGTTCTCCTACTTATTCTCCCTCTTGTCTTGTTTCTGCAGTGCAGCACCGCCTTTCTCTTGTATCTCAGCATCTATCCACATCTTCCCCGGTTATACAAGGTAAATTCTGTTCCTCCTTATCCGGTGTTATGCAAATACTACATTAGTTTTCTTTATTTGCAGGTGTGAGCAGCATAATCACAGAAGCAGAGTCTCCGGCGAGGTCAGATGCGCTCCTGCGCCACCTCCTGGAATATGGTGTTTTCTTTCTTACTAAGTTTTCTCTATACAAAATCTACCCCTACAAAGAATTTCAAAGTGATTAAGCTAATTTTACTATAGTTATTGAACGACAAAAAAAATCACTTTTTTTATAAATTATTTTTTTTCTCAAAAAATAATGAATAAAAAAACCTAAAAATTTAGTAAGTTGTTGTACCTAATATCCTTTATAACCAAAAAAATATTCATGTTAATATCTTTTTTTAATTTCGAAATATAACCTATTTACAAAAAATTACGTTTTCATCAATAATTTATGACGAAATATAGCTACCGACTTTTTTTTTTAAATTGTAGATAATTTTATCCTACATACAGAGAATTCATGATATATAAACAATATTTGTTCTAAATATTAAAAAAATCGAAAATAAAAATTTTGAAAATTAAAAAATGGCTATAAAAAAAAAAATTAAATTTTACAAAAATAGAATATTGACCCGAATTGTGGAAGCAAAATCTAAAAAAATGATCACTCTCCCATTAAAATCGGTCGAGTAGATCATGAGATATCAGCGTATACATACACACACACACACACACAGACACACACATCCATACGGACATTTTCTAAAAATAGTGGATTTCGATTCCAAATTTGCGAAATAACATTCCTAACACATTATCTTATAAACTTTTTTTTTTACTATTACAAAGCTTCCTCTAGGAGGAAGCAATAAGCAAAACGATTATTTAAACAATTTTTAAACCCAAGTAGGCGGGGGATATGAGGTGGTCCACGCATATAAGGGAGTCGTGTAGATATAAAAAAATAAACAAAGCGATTATTTAAATAATTTTTAAACCCAAGTAGCCGGGAGACACGAGGTCCACGCATATTAAGGAATTTCGTAGACGTGAAAAAATAAGCAAAACGATTATTTAAATAATTGTATACTCAAGTTGGCGGGGGATATTCTAATCTGCGTGGAACTCGCATCCTCTCGGATACTTGGGTTTAAAATTGTTTAAATAACTGTTTTGCTTATTGCTGCACGTTTACGTAATTTCCTAATATGCCGGAAATTCGTATCCACCGCCTACTTGAGTTTAAAAATTATTTACATAATCGTTTTGCTTATTGTTTCATGTCTTCATGACTCTCTTATATGTGTGGACCTCGCGTCCCCCGGCTACTCGGGTTTAAAAATGATTTTTTGAAACTCCGTGCGAGAAGTTCAATTTCTCGCACGCTGCGTTAAACGATGCGTGCAAAAATCTCACTTCTGGCACGCTGCGTTAAACGATGCGTGCAAAAATCTCACTTCTCGCACGTCGTGTCAAAAAATACGGTTCGACACTTGTGTGAGAAGTTGATTTTCTCCTCGTGTGACCTTTTCACCCTCGCTTCGCTCGGGTGCAAACAGTCACACGAGGGGAAAATCAAATCCTCGCACTAGTATCGAAATGTACTATTTTCACACAGCGTGCGCAAAACACGGCTTTTCGTGCTTGTTTTCCGTGCGCAAAGCACTAGATTTACACACTCTATGAGAAAGCGTGCGCAAAGCACTTGCTTTGCACACTGAATGCGCAAAACACTTGCTTTGCGCACTGAGTGCACAAAGCGTTTGCTTTGCACACGGTTTCACACACTGCCGCTTCAAAACAAATAACAAAACATAACAGTTCGTGTATACGTATTCCACGAAAATTAACCCGCTACATACTAAGCCTGATCAAAACAAACAATCTTACTAATTAAACTCAAAATGTGCTGAGCTCCATGCGGTTAGTCGAGCAACTGGCTCTTTTCAGTGCATTACATCAACGTGTAATAATAATTCACATTTAAGTTAAATAATACTTTTATTACCTTTTTTTTTACCTTTTTTATATTTACTTTCTCGTCTTTTTGTCGCCCGAGCGATAGCGAGGGCGATACAATCGACTCGCGCTTCGTTTCCTATTATTTAGTTTTATGTATTGTTATTTTAATAGGTTTGCCGTATTTTGCGCACTTCTGTGAAAAAATAGTATACGCAACACGTGCGCAAGGTGAGCCACGTACTCGTCTTTTTTGTCGCCCTCGCTGAGCTCGGGCGACAAACTCGACTCGTGCGTGAATCACCTGCTTTGCGTACTATTTGCGTAATATACTATAAATAATTGTTTTGATTATTGTTTTATGTCTGCATGACTCTCTTATATGCGTGGACCTCATATTCCCAGCCTATTTGCGTTTAAAATTGTTTAAATAATTGTCTTGCTTATTGTTGCACGTCTACGTAATTCCCTAGTATGCGTTGACCTCGAGTCCCTCGGCTTCTTGGGTTTAAAAATTATTCAAATAATAGTTTTGCTTATGGTTTCATGTCTTCGTAACTCCCTCATATTCGTAGACCTTGCGTCCCCCGGCTACTTGGATTTAAAAATTTTTTAAATATGTACTTTTTTTTATCAAGGTACGTTTTTTTTTGAAGGAAAAAAAATAAAGCACGTTATTTTTTTCTTGAAAAGGTGGCAACCTTAGCTGCATAGGTGTAGCCGTACTCGCTTTTTTGTCGTCCGAGCTTCTCTAGACTATGTTCGTGCGGGAGTCACTTACTTTGCGCACTTGTATCGTAATTTATTATTCAATTGCGTGGGGCGCTTTGGAAGTTGGGGCCGGGGGCTATGGCCTCTGCTGCCCCCCCCCCCCTTTAATCCGCCCCTGATATGCACATGCACATTCTGAAGACCAAATTCCATCGAGGCGTTAATTTTTTTTATGGTTTTTAGATTTTAATTTTGGTGCAATTGTATTTTAATTTAGAACAGATTAATAATAAAAATTAATATATTACAGATAAAAAAAAAAGGAAATTTGACTTTGTTATATTATTAATAAATTTTAATATTATTAACAAAGAATATTGATGAATGGATACGCTACAATATTTACAACAAATAACAGCTGAAAAAATACAAATAAAATTTTCGATCTAATGGGGATTCGAACCCTAGACGCTCATTTCGCATGCGAACACTCTAACCATTATACAATACGCTACACTACAGAACTCTAAATTGCAATAAGTTTGAATGAATTTTAATGCTCGTGAACTTTAATTTTTATCATTATGTTCATTAAATTTCATAAAGGAAACTTTAATTTAAATTTACTTAGGCGGGCTACTGATAAAATTTTCAATAAGATATTTTTTAAACCCAAATAGATGGAGGAAGCGAGGAAAATATTGCTCTGATACGATGTAGTTCATTATCGAATCTCCAACGTGTCAAAGCTATTTTCATCATAATTCAAAATTGAACGAAAAAAACAGGTCCCGCTATCGTCAGTAACGACCGGGGGGGGGGGGGGTCTCGCATCGGCTTAACATTATTTTTCTTAGTCTTTTATAGCAATATTTATGAGGAATTATATGGAGTGTAATGCATGGTATTGTAAATCTAATGTGCATTAGTTAAACCTTTTGTTTATTACGTGTAATGAAATTTTATATAAATCATATTAAATTCGATTTACCTTAACATTAATTTTCATGCTCCTGTGCTGCAATATTTAGAGTTATTTACATTAAGATTTATGAATAATGGGTTAATTTTAATTTACACTTGCAATTTAAATGAAATTATGTACGTTTATGTACTTGTACATCAAATTTCATTTGCCGATATATGAATATCAATGTAAATGCATTAAATTTAACTTAAAAATACCTCAACTTTCATATTTTGTAAAGAAATTTACTTTTGGTTACAAATTCATTAAACTTAATGCACGATTGTAACTTAAAAGTGCATTAAAATTATGGTCTTTTTTTACAGTGCAAGCTATTTTATGTCTAAAAAGAACAATTTTTGATAAAAATGGGGTCTCTTTTTTGGTTATTGCTTTTTAAATATTCTGGTCATCTAAATAGACTAAAAAGTTTATAAAAGAGAGGAAAAGAAGCTTTAATTTAAGCTGTGTTTTGTTAAAAAATGTCGATTTCTTAAAAGTTATAGGCTATCAAAAATAGAGTAAGAAGATAGCTTAAGGTGATGTGAAACAGTCGTGTAGATCCCTACCATACGGGCATCGCCATTTTATTTATTTTTTTTCATTAATTCAAAAAACTTTTCCGATAAAAGAAGATCGTCTTGCTCTCCGCAATGATGCAAGCAATGTCTCATTAAATTTTGAGGCAATTTCATTCACTACATTTTCTAAAAAACGTGTTTGAAAATTTTAAAAACAATTTCCGGAAATTAGAAGATTTCAAACACGTTTTTCGGAAAATGTAGTGAATGAAATTACCTCAAAATTTAATGAGATATTGCTTACATCATTGCGGAGGGCAAGACGATCCTCTTTTATCAAAAAAGTTTCTTGAATTATCGAAAAAAAAAAATAAAATGGCGATGCCGATATGATAGGAATCTACGCTACTGTTTTATATCACCTTAAAGTACCACCCGTTAAATGTTTGAAAAAATAAGATATTTGTAATCATTTTCTTACTCTATTTTTGATAGCCTATAACTTTTTAAGAAATCGCCGTTTTTTAACGAAACACAGCTTAAATTAAAGTTTTTATAGCACTGTGTGACCTAAATCCGCACTTAAGTCACGGCTAGCTGTGACTTAAGTAGCCCATTATTACTCTGTGAAATAATGAATTTACTTAAGTCACAGGCACGTAACTAACGCCAATTATCTACCAAAACTGTTCTGAAATGCGGTTTTACATATAAGAATAAACAGGAAAAGAAGTAAAACTTCGTTAATAGCTGACAAACCACAAAGAAAAAATAAAATTGATGATAATAAGGCTCTATATTATAGGTTAGTTTCATCTCCCACGGGATAGCAAACCACGCGCTTTTTAAATATTCAATTTTAAACTGTATGAATTTTAGTTTTATCATAGTTTGTGTTCAATGGTCGACACGGGTGCGGACGTACACTATTTATCTTATGTAATGTTTTTCACTCGAGCGAAACGAGAGTAAAAAGTCATATGAAGTAGATAATATACTCATGTACTAGACTCAGATGGTATTTTATACCACGAGCGCTGTAAAAGCATAGCAAAGCTGTGACATTGAGGTTAAAGTGATATAAAAGTCTTTCTCTTTGATGATATAAAGTATACGAATGTTTTACTTTCATAAATTTTAACATATTGTTAAATCAATTCAAATACAAATCAAATTCCCAAGAATCTAATTTTATGATTTTTTACGTGTTTCAATATTCCAGATTCAATAATAACCATATTCTATATGAGGTATTTTATTATTTAAATAACTTTTTATTAATTTTGTTAAAGGCGGGGGAGGCGCCGCCCTCCGCCCCCACTTCTCACCGCAACTTCCAACTATCATTAAATATGCACAAATAAATAAAATAAGAATATGGCGGATTTATGTCACACGAGCTATAAAATAGTATACGATACTCGTGACTTAAGTGGCTCATTATTTAGTGCCTTCGCTGCGTTCGGGCGCTATAACTTATCGCCGTGCAATAATGGGTCACTTAAGTCACACGTATCGTAATATACTATTGCTGCCTTCTTTTATAAACTCTTTATGTCCATTTACATGACCAGAATATTCAAGAAGCTATAACTAAAGAAAGAGACCCCATTTTTATGAAAAATTGTTCAGTTTAGATATAAAATAGCTTGGCTTTCGGAACAAAAGGCTCATACAGAAAAATCCCGAGACATATGTCTCATTATTTGTCATAAAGAAGTACCTCCTACAGTTTTAGCCAAATCCAGGATCCGCATCTCTGATGCTCTCGCTGTAAGTACATGTGACGAGTTACTGGTACCGATTTTTTTATGTCCAAGCATTGGTACTTTTACTTTTGCTTTTAAAAATGAAAATTTACTTACTAATAATAAGTACAGTAAAATTATCAATATAGTTTTGAAATGTCAGTAAGGTATACTTTTTAAATTAATATATATTAGTATTCTTCCTCGAACATTATTTGACACGTATTTTTTAATTTTTCAGATACATCAAAATTGCATACATTCAGCAATTACTTTGAAATTACTTTTTAGTGTCGTTTTCAAACTGCTACTGTTACAGCGGTGTTCAAAGTTTTCAAGCTTACACAATACGTAATTTCACCCACTTTTGAGTCCCCTTTCACAATTCATGTTTTAAAAAAAAATTAAAAAAATGCATAAGTTATGCAGTTTTTACTAAAAAATGCATTTTTTGGAAACTGCACTTTTTTTTTCAAAACCCCCAGTTTTTCGTTGAAAATTTATAGTTGTAAATACCTATTAAATCATGTATATTACATCTTCGTCTTTTTTCTTGGGAGAGAAAACAATAATAAAATAAAACGCTATATTTTTTCTATCTTACGGTAAATACAGTTAGCATATTGTCAATGAACAATAATAAAATTATAGCATTTCTTTACTATTATTTTTCCTAAGAAAAAACAGGAAATTTAACAGGTATTTACACTCTTTACTCCCTTGTAAATTTTCAACCAAGAAAATGGGGTTTTTGAGAAAACTGCATTTTTTAGTAAAAACTGTATAACTTATGCACTTTTTAATTTTTTTGAAAATAATAATGATCTTTCTCTATAGACTAAGAAACGGAATAATACAACTTTTGTTAATTCATTGAACACATACTATCCTTAAATTTAATTTATTTTTCATTTCGTGAATTATTAATGTCAAAAGTAAAGATTGTATAAATTGAAGCTGATGGCCAATACTACCAGGGTTTCTTAATAAATAACACAGAATTTTTTTTACGACGTTTCGGACATTTTTATAAGTCCCTCTTCAGGTTCTAAACACATACAAAATTATACAAAATTATATAAAAACTGTTTTTTTACAATTCACAAACTTACAAATTATACTCGCAACAATAATTAAAACTTACAATGAAACGTGTAGTCAATTAGTTCTAATGCGGAAAGTGTTCCGTGCGTCAATACTTACAGTTTTGAAAATTCATCCTTTTTATACAATAAAATTGCGCATATGTGTGTGTGTGTGATGTAAGGAAGACGCGTACAAATGGTGGGGATACGGTAGACAATTGAGAAGCGACACAGCGGGTGTGGTATCAGGACAGCACGTATTAGTAGAGGGGGGCACTCAAAACCAATGCTATAATGCTCTCGACTTCCTTCATACACCAAGGTGGGAGTGATATCTCTACATCGACATGCTCTCCTGGTCTCACTCGCTTGCTACCTTCGGTGATAATACTCATGTAGACACATGAATTGACAATTTTTTATTAGCGTAGTATATTCCTTAGATAAACTATTAATTTCAAATTGTTTATTCATATATTTTACTTGTGTGTGTATGAATACGGCTTCGGAAAGCAGTCTTTTTCCTCTATTAATTTCTGTATCAAGAATTTGTACATTATTAAAATCTATCATATGATTATTGGTTTTAGTATGTAAATATAATGAAGAATTGTCATCTTTCATGGTGTATTTTTTAGAATGTTCTTTGAGTCGCACATTTAATCGTCTACCTGGCTGGCCAACGTACGAAGCCTCACAATCTTTGCACTTAATTTTATAAACAACGTTAGCTTTATCACAGATTTTTGTCTTATTCTTACCTAATTTAATAATATTGTTAAGCTTATTCTTAGTACTATAGATAATATTTGTATTGTGTTGTTTGAACAAAATGTTCATAGATCTTTTTAATTCTTTCACATATGGGAGCGTAATAAACATTTTTTTGTTTTTATCATATATTGTTATTATTGCTTCTTAATTTTTTTTAAACGTTTTTTTATGTAAAATTCAGATAATTCAGGTGGATAATTATTATATCGTAATAGTTCTTTGATAAAAGTTATATTTTTGTTGTGAAAACTGTAATGTGATAATTTAAATGCTCTGTCAACTAAACTATAAATAATGGCTATTTTATTGCAATGGGGGTGTTGTGATAAATAATTTAGATATCTTCCGGAAAAGGTTTGTTTGTGGTGCCAATCTGTGATAATGCGTTGTTGATCATTAATAATTATTTTAATATCGAGGAAACTAATACAATTGTTTTGTGGCAGTTCCACCGTAAACTGATAAGATGATAATTCTTCATTATATTTACATACTAAAAACAATAATCATATGATAGATTTTAATAATGTACAAATTCTTGATACAGAAATTAATAGAGGAAAAAGACTCCTTTCCGAAGCCGTATTCATACACACACAAGTAAAAAATTTGAAATTAATAGTTCATCTAAGGAATATACTACGCTAATAAAAAATTGTCAATTCATGTGTCTACATGAGTATGATCACCGAAGGTAGCAAGCGAGTGAGACCAGGAGAGCATGTCGATGTAGAGATATCACTCCCACCTTGGTGTATGAAGGAAGTCGAGAGCATTATAGCATTGGTTTTGGGTGCCCCCCTCTACTAATACGTGCTGTCCTGATACCACACCCGCTGTGTCGCTTCTCAATTGTCTACCGTATCCCCACCATTTGTACGCGTCTTCCTTACATCACACACACACATATGCGCAATTTTATTGTATAAAAAGGATGAATTGTCAAAATTGTAAGTATTGACGCACGGAACACTTTCCGCATTAGAACTAATTGACTACACGTTTCATTGTAAGTTTTAATTATTGTTGCGAGTATAATTTGTAAGTTTGTGAATTGTAAAAAGACAGTTTTTATATAATTTTGTATAATTTTGTATGTGTTTAGAACCTGAAGAGGGACTTATAAAAATGTCCCAAACGTAAACAAAATTCTGTGTTATTTATTAAGAAACGCTGGTAGTATTGGCCATCAGCTTCAATTTATACAACTATAACTCAACCTACCATTCGCTACATTTAACGAATCAAAAGTAAAGAAACAAAACATTCAATTGCTGCGTAAAATTCCTAGTACTTACCAACTTTTTCGTACAATAATAGATGTAAAAGAAATTTTAGTTTCTAGGAATAATAGTGGTAAGATAGATACAACGCAACATTCTAGCTAATTAATTTGAAGGATGTTCAATTATAAAAAAAAATCGAATGTTCATTATCATAATATCAATTGTGCCACAATACAAAAATGAGACGAAGAGCGCGCGAAAATCACACTAATCTTGCTACTATTTTATAATTTGAATGATAATCGTGAGAATAACACAAAAAAATACACATTATTACTTGCAATGTTATTTCTACTCATATTTTTAATGGTTACTAAGCACGGTAGTTTGCAAAAAAAAACAGAAGAAAAAATCTGTATCGGGATTTGAACACCAAGCAAAAGGTTAACTGCGTACGCGGACATATTGCTGTACGTTCGTCATCTTGTGACACGCAGTCGTTTATGATCATCTCACCACTCCTTCGGGCTTTCATTTTAATATAACATTTATATAACTATATGTTGTGTTTTGGCTTTAGACTTGCCCTGATTTTCCATTAATAATATTTATTAACATATTATACTCTGTATGATGAAGAATTAATATTTTCGTCATACTCTGGCCGAAAGTCCCACTTTCGCTCCCGGCTCTAAAACGCGAATGTGGTATTCACAACAACTGTTGTGGCAATAACTATACATTCGAGTCAAATGTTTCCTTATTTAGTCGTTTAGTTTACATACAATGTTACTCACTGTATGATTGTTGACAATGTAGTTGTTACTACAATAGAAAAATATTTTTTTAATATGTTGTGGATATTATATTCCCTGAAGAGGCTGACAACATGGTTCAGCGAAACGTTGGAAGATAGAATTTGAAGTTTTTTTTTTTTTGAGGGTTGACGTTTCCTATCGTTCAATTTCTAATGTGATTTTTTAGTACAGCTTTTGCACCTAAAAAAAAGATGCATTCATGTTATAACATGGTAACTTGCATGAGATAATTACGCGAAAAATACAACTGATTTTTAGTTGAGGTATTTCCACGTTATATTCACTTAATTTTTCTCTCCGTGCAGGTAGTACATGCTCGAAGAACTAACGACACTCTAGATAAATAATTTTTTGTTCTCCTCCTCATAACATAGCTTCGATTCTCATATAATAATTTAATCTCAATTTCAAAAATAACAAATTTATGTATTAAAATATAAACATAAATAACATAAATACAAATAATATCTACTAAGAATAAAAGCACCCTCTTGAGTGAACCAATAATACTTAAGCTACCATAAAAGAGATAGCGATTATAAATTCTTCTCCTTCCTTCCGATTAATAATTTAACGATAAAATTTATATTCTTTGTCAAAGGAAACTTTCATTTAATCACATTATTGTTATAATGATTCAACGCAATAGAGTATAGTATAAATAATAAATAAATTAAACTCTATCAAATTTTCATTATTGCACGGAAATTTCTCTTTGTAATTTAATAAAATAAATAAATACGAATAATTCTTTTATTAAATCACTAACACTAGTTAAATAGTAATTAATTAATAATACGATTGATTATTTTTCAAATTACAATTTGTGCATCTAACTATTAAATTACTTAACCAATTTTACCAAGTCTATTACACTAAACCATCAGGTAAAGAATCACGATAATAACATTAACTAAATAATAAACTTAACAACTTATAAAGGTTAACAATTTATTATCATACATTACATAAGTAAGATAACAACAAAAGACTAAATAACCTTATACAAAATAATAAATAAATTCAAGTTTTTTTCAATTTTTTATTTTTATTCATTATCACCTAGTCAAAACAAGTGAACCTTTCCGTCAAACTACATTGAAAACCAATAATATTTACACTTTAGCAGTCTTATATATCGACACGTCTCATCAAGAAGTCGATTCAATTCTTATTTTAAGGCTAAATTTTTGCTTTTAAACAATTTTTTTTTTAATATAAATAAATCCCCTATTACGTAAATTTTATACGTAAAGACGAGATAACTAGAGGCACAACAGATCTCCATCTCCTTAGAGGGGAAGTTCTCCTTACAGAGGAAGTTCTCCAGACAAGAGAGTCCAAGATCAGGAAGGATTTCACCGCCAACGCCCATTTGTCCAACCAAGACCAACCTTCCAGGACAACCGCCAACCAAGGGAATCGTAAGGAAATTATAATAACTGTAGGCTGAGATACTTAGGACTCCAGCTATAATTACCAACCAAGATGGTCCGCGCCTACAGAGATGCAAATAGCATATCCGTACACACCCCAATGCCTTATAATTATTATCAATACCCTGGTCCACCTTTCTATGCATTACCGCCACCACCGCCGTTCTTCTATAATCAATCACGCCCCGCAATACTTGAAGCACTCAGGGAAAATTTAAAGTCCAGGGCCACTCGCCAGCAGGATACCCTGACGAGCGAATCAAAGAACGAGCGTCCAATAACAGTCAAATTTTCGTCAGCCAGAGATTTGATGAAGAACCCACAGGGCGAGGAATAACGCTAGTTATCACCCTAGACGCGCCGGAATTACGAGGTCCCATGCGCTTTTTAGTAGACACCAGAGCCGAAGTAAATTTGTTAAAAATTCAAGCACTATATCCCAGGACTGTGATAGCTACGCATGAGGCAATGACTATCACGGGGATAGCAAAAGACAGTTTTATCATCGCAGGATCAACGGAGGTGATCTTCTTTGATAAACCGATCGAAGTACAAGTGATCACGTCCGCCTTTTCTGCCAAGGTAGATGGCATATTAGGAGTAGATTTATTAAGCGCAGAGAGTGCTGAAATATCGTTTCATCACAACGCAGTGATCACCGCTTCACGCCCTCTTAAGCTCTTCACATTTACCAACCATGGCTACAGAGAGCCTAAGTCCTCCAAATTCATTTTGAGGGCTAGAATAAAAACTCCAGTATCTATAAATCTCCAAAATACAACGCTAAAAACAGGATATTTACCTAGGATTAAAACCCCCGATAACATCTTCATAAATTAAATTAAATCGGTGAAGCAGTAGTTAACAACTTAGACCAATAATGCTAAATAATGACCGCTAACTTACACGAAGAAGATGCCGAAGTCGAAATACCCCCAAAGGAGTTGCATCCTTTCGAACTTCTGAAAGAATCAAAAGACTTCTTTTAGAGTGACAAAAGTGACATCGAGATGGTACCTACAAAGGACCAGCTCCAACGAATAGAGGGTAGTCTACGCCTGGACCATCTAAACGAGCAAGATAAGGAGCACATGTTAGCCATGATTAAAGATTACACGTCCTTATTCCACTCACCTGGTGATTCTCTTGCTCCCATCGACGTACTGCAGCACTCGATACACACCACAGATGAGGTACCAGTATTTGTAAAATAATATCGGTATCCATCAGTCCGTAAAGACGAGACCAAGAGGCAAGTCAACAAACTCCTTAAAGATGGAATTATACAAGACTCCACCTCTCCATACAACTCCCCATTATGGATTGTTCCTAAGAAAAATGATTCCAAGTGTAACAAAAGATGGAAAATGGTAATAGATTATCGAGCACTGAACGAAAAAACAGTGGGCGATGCCCACCCGTTATCAAATATCACCGAAATTCTAGATCGATTGGGAGGAACAAAATATTTTTCTACCTTCGACTGAGCCAGCGGATTCCATCAGACAGAAATGGATCCCAAAGATAAACATAAGACAGCTTTCAGTACAGATAACGGACATAATCATTATATCCGAATACCATTCGGACTGAAAAATGCCCCTGCAACATTTCAGCGCCCCATGAACTTAGTACTCTTGGGTCTAAAAAATTCAGAACTGCTAGTCCACCTTGATGACGTAATCATCTTCGCATCAAGCTTAGAGGAACATGCAAAGAAAGTAAAGGGAGTTTTCGAGCGATTGCGGGCAGCAAAACTATCCCTTCAGCCAGACAAGTGCGAATTCCTCGCGACTAAAGTTGAATACTTAGGCCACATAATAGACGAGAGTGCAGTGCGGCTGGATTCTAAGAATATCGAAACAGTACGAAACTTTCCTAACCTAAAATTCAAATATATATAAGACAATTCTTGGGTTTAGCGGAGTACTATCGACGATTCATCGAAGGATTCTCATCAAGATCCAGGCCCCTCTCGGATCTACTGAAGAAGACCGTTTCTTTTGAGTAGACTGAGAAACATCAACAAAGTTTCAAGGATTTGAAAAGCGCTCTGTGCATAGCGCCAGTACTACAGCACCCTGATTTCGAGAAGCCTTTTATCATAACAGCAGATGCATCAGATTATGCAGTAGGTGCTTTTCTGAATCAAAGTAAAGTAGGAGAAAATCGACCAATCGCATATACGTCAAAGATGATGAAGCCAGCAGAAAGGAATTATGGTACTACTGAAAAGGAGTGCCTCGCCATCATTTATGCGATACTGCATTACCGACCATACCTATATGAACGCGAATTCACTCTTATTTCCATCCACGAACCATTGAAATGAATCGATTCTGTGAAACCCCTGGTACAAAGATTACTCCGAAGGGCTCGACTTCGTGAATATGAATATAAGTTTATTCACAAATCAGGGAGACTGAACATCAATGTTGACGCCCTATCTAGGAATCCGACTCTACCCGAAGCAGTAGCGTTACCTACATCTTCGTCTGCAAGGAAAGCCACTTCCAGCGGGAGAGGAAGACCTCCAGGTTCCAAAAATAAACCGCCAGCACCAAATTTATTTGCAACAAACACGGAATGTGAAACTATAGCAGAGCGACTCTTAGCTCGACGTACCAAACAGTGGGTCACAATAACTACTAAAGAACCGACTAAAATCGGCATTAAAACAACGGATGCCCCAAATCCAAAGAGAATAAGACCCTCAGATTATAGGAAAAAGGTAAACTTTCGTGAAGATTCAGGATCATCAACGGAAGAACCACCCGCACCAGGACAACAAAATAGCGGATTTCGCAACCTAATCTCCCAGGCACCCTCTATCCTCAGGAGACAGAACACTGAAGATAGCACGGCAGATCATTCCGCAATTCAAGCAGAACCTGCAAATAAAAACCTAAAAGAAATTACTCTGCCAGACACTTCTGACGAAGAATATTTATGGGACTGCAGGTCAGATGACTCCCGACTGCTCTCTACCTACCGCCCCGGTAGAACCAGAACTGCTAGAAATCTCTGAAACCGAGAACGAAGAAGATGACTTAGACTTACTTCTTCATAGGATAGAAGAAGAGGCTGCCGACGTATCCTCTACTGAAGTTGAAGAACACCTGGATAGACATATATCAACCAAGGCATCGAAAGCCATACCACCAGGTTATATTCTACCCAAGCTTCATGGGCAATCCCGAATCCAAGCTAAGGGTAAGGTTAATTAACGAAAACCTCACGGCCAAATATGAAAACATATTGTACTTCATGTCAACTGATTGCGAGTGCACAACTCCTGTATCAAAGTTCTTACTAGATCTTGGTAGAATCAATAGAAGACGATAATTAGAATCGAAACCTAAAAAGGGTCAAATAATAACTACCCGTCAGCAAATCTCTTTTTGGAAGACTTTCAGAAAGCGATGGACAAGAATATAATAAACAAATAAAAGAACTATTTAAGGGCCAAATAAACCTAGTCAAGATAGCAAACAAGCAAGCACATCTCGTGGAACACCAATTAGCACACATGAATACGGAGGTGAAAGCCACTCGTCTAACCATCAATAAAACTATGGAAAGTTTTGTATCAATCATGAAGGAATGGAACAAAATCCAAGGGATATAGCATCAAATGGCGGCAGTTCAAGCCATCACTGAAATCACCAATTCCATTGCCACCCTCATATTATATCAAGATATATTCAAAACTTTGACCCAAGCAGTCCATGCAGCAACCCTGGGACACCTTCATCCGTCACTCCTCTTTACTACAAGACTCCAACAAGTCATCAGGCAAATCACAGATTTACGGCCATCTTGTAAATTCCCTATTCCAATTGCACATGCAAGAGCACATAAATTAGCCGAAATAGTTTCGGTAAGATTAGGGTTCAAACAGAATAAATTCCCCATAGAAATTAGCATACCCTTATTAAATAAATTTCCGACAGAATTATACAAGATACATTCTGTACCAATCCTTCAATTTCACGATCAGCACACTGCATCAGCATGCAGAAAACCTGGAAGCTTGCGCACACACACCGTTCTACAGAATCTGTACCCATATACGAATCTGATGCAGGATCAGCCTGCGAGTATTTGCTGTTTAACCAACCCAGCACCGATAACTTAAAGAAATGCAACATACACTTCCTCCCAAAAGCTTCACCATATTGAATATATTTGGATTCCATAAATGGTTGGCTATACTCCGCAGCCCCTAATAAAACCCTACAAGTATTATGTCCTGGTGAGCAACATTTCCTAACAACCATATCCGGAGTAGGGCTGTAACAACTAAGACCCAAGTGTTCCTCCCGTCAAGATCGTGTGATGTTAGCAGCGACCCTAAGACAGTCCACAGGGTTTGTGTACCTTCTAAACGTACACCTAGACATCAAATTATTAGATAAAGAATTCTTCCCAAAACTAATAAAAATCAACGATTCCCTACTAACCTTTATATCTGTAAAAGACAAATACGAACA
The DNA here is from genome assembly GCA_036365515.1 of Torymus aiolomorphi. Classification (NCBI taxonomy): domain Eukaryota; kingdom Metazoa; phylum Arthropoda; class Insecta; order Hymenoptera; family Torymidae; genus Torymus; species Torymus aiolomorphi. Next base: position 238,714,884 of record CM070874.1, on the reverse strand, counting down.
TTTCATATTCGAAACCTCCGATAAAACCTTCCAGTCGTCCATGATTTATGAAGCAGTTGGCTCACATATTGAAATAATATTAGCCATAACTATATACGTAATGGTATGCTCACGCAACTTGAAATGCCCCTCATGGCCCAAGAAAACAGAGTTGGGCGCCGAACGCTTAGATAGCTTAGACTACAGTGTCTTACGGCCCATAAATGCAGTTCATCACCCGATAATACCCGTCGTCACTCAACCTATATAAACGAGGATGAAAATCAAAACAATGAAAATCGAAACGATTAATATTTTTTCTTTTTTTTCTCTTCACCCTATGATTTTTTTCCTAGAAAAAAAACATGGTTAAGGTATATATTTGATAATACTAAAAATATTTTAATAAAAACTTTTAACGTAAAAGGGAAGACATTTCTCTCACAACCATTGAAAGTTGCTTGCCAGAGCAATATCTCCTCCTGGGAAAGCTGTCGTAACGTGGCTTCTTACCCCCGATATTTTATAATATAAACCCAAACTCCCCACAGATATACCCATATCTTCTCCATGCATAACCAAAAGAGTGTCGTGTCGTCTATTTTATACTTATCGCAAATCCACAACCCTAAAAATTCCTCGCTTGCGACATTTTTTTTTCAATTCATAAGCTAATGGAATGTATCCCTTCTCTTTTCACAGATGCTCGGAACAATTGGATTATTGATAACGTTCGTAGTGGCAATCGAGTCCATAAATCCGATTACTCTTCTCCCAACAAATCCTGAAATCTATTACGAATATACAGGAAAAGTGCGATTCACAAACAAGTGGACCAGGTATCTCCTTCATCTGAACTTCTACAGGCTCGACCATAATACACACGGGCTGAATAAATGCATTAATGAAATAATCATGAAATGCCCTAGCAAGTTATCGGTATGCCAAAAGTACTTTATGTTCAAAACGAACGTAGGAAAATACCTTCATACCGCAGACCACTTGCTGAAAAAATTAAAAAGGCTAATACCAGAAGCAAATTTCATATCCATGCTGGCATCCCCTACTAACAACAATACTACCGAGGAAACTACCAAAATCGTGTAACTACCTAGAAGTAGAACTATAGGAAGGATCTCTGTATCAAGAGAGTGAATTATTCAGTCAATTATCTGTCCAGGTTAGTGTACTCAAATACCTCCGAGGAAATCCTCCAACAAGCTCAGCGCAATTTTTCCGAACAACCAAAGAATGGTTCAATATTAATAATGTAGGGTATATCGATAATGGTTCAATACCTTGAAAAGTATGCTCGCTCACCACATCGAAGCCTATAAGAGAGTAATAAGAATCATTGAATAAGCCGAAGCAGGAAAAATCCATCAGGCCCTTCTCTCTGTTTAGGAAATCAAGAGAATCATGGACGACTTGAACGAACAAAGCTTCAACGAAGAGATCCCAGAACTAGACACTTTCAGATATTAAGACATCCATATATTATCAATATCGAGATAGTATTCCCTCTTTTCTCAAAGGAAGAATACCTCCTTTTCAAAGTATATTCTGTCATGATCATACAAGAGGACAAAACTGGAAGCTTCATCATACCAGATAGCCCCTACATTTCCTAGGGTTCGACAACATATCGCATTATCTAATGACGAAATACGAGACAACCAACTGTGTCCTCCATGCTAACACTAGATATTGTCAACACCCGACACTAATACAAAAAAAAGGTTTCTGTATCAGTAAAATGTTATACCAACCAACTACAGAGGCATTATAATTATGTAACATCGAGAACAAGTCGTCCGACCAAGTTCAGTGGACCTACTTGACGCATAGCAGGGAATGGTTGATATCCACGCCCCGTCCACTTCAGATTGAATTGAACTGTAGTGATAAGAAAACCTTCCCGACTACCATAAAAGGAGCAAATGTCATCGGACCCATAGAAACGTGCAGTCTCCAAACCAATGAAACAGTGGATAGCAGTTATTTTCTGAAAACTGCTACACCAAACTACTTAACCTTCCACTACATGCCAACCACAAAACCACTATTGAAAAGACCATCAACAGAAAGGCAAATCTAAACCACTACTATCTCGAAAATCATATCAGTAAAGCAACAGAAAACTTCGAACACTTCGAGTGACTTGGCAGAACAACTTAACCACCTCAGAACAACCTGTTACGGACACCTTATATATTCTACCATAACTACACTTCTGATTGTCTCACTTCTCCTCGTCAAGATCTGCCGCCGCACAGTGGCCAATCTGAGCCCAAAAGTGATCAAAATTAATGTTTTAAGAGAATTTTTGAGATAGGAATTTTTTCTTTGCGGGGTTCGATAGGTGCAGTAATTACCTATGATTATTCGTTTCCGTTTAAACGATATACCTAAGTCCTTTTTTCTACAGACTTGAGATCACTATGCGGCAATTTCATCTCAAATATCCTTTATCGTGTTAAAAAATGATGTCCCTTCTATTGACTATCACATTGCAAGTATTTAAGATACGACAAAGAGGTAAAAAAATTATAAAAGTTGACAGTAAAAGCTAAAATTTAAGCTCTCATTTGTTAAAAAAAATTGATTTTTCAGGAAATTGTAAGCAATCAAACATAGCGTAAGAAAACCATTAAAATTAATTTTAGACACGTTTAAGCTGTGCATTTATTTTGCATTAATACCTTTATAATAAATATTATACATATAAGTATGTATGTATGTATAATTTAATATAATATATGATATAAAATAATAAATAATATATATCTTTTTCTGAAAATATAGCTTATTTGCTAAAAAAAGTGTATTTATTATTTGTTCTGTAAAATGCATAGTTTAGGAGGAAAATGAGGTAAAAAATTTACAAAAACTACAAAAATTCATAAGAACTGCTATTTTGATAATTTCCAGCTCTGAAACTTTATGTTGAAAACCGTAAAAAATTTGGAAGGTTTAAAAATATTCAGAAAAACATGAAAAAAATTTTGAGCAAAAAAAATTTTTTATCTTAAATTTATTAGAGAATAACCCATACATATATATACGCACACGCACACAGGTGGGCACGCGCGGGCATATATACTCACGCACACATGCTCACACACATATACACACACACACATATAGACATATATATTCAAGGGCAAGGAGTTAAAAATTTTTCGTCATTTCAAGCGATTGAATGGATTGTATTTTTAATTATTTTCTTACGCTATCTTCGATTGCTTACAATTTCCTGAAAAATCAATCTTTTTTTAACAAATGAGAGCTTAAATTTTAGCTTTCACTGTCAACCTTTATAATTTTTTTACCTCTCTGTCCTATCTTAAATACTTGCAATGTGACAGTCAATAGAAGGGACATCATTTTTTAACATAATAAAGGATATTTGAGATGAAATTGCCGCATAGTGATCTCAAGCCTGTAAAAAAAAAGGACTTAGGTATATCGTTTAAACGGAAACGGATAATCATAGGTAATTACTGCACCTATCGAACCCCGAAAAGAAAAAATCCCTATCACAAAAATTCTCTTAAAACATTAATTTTGATCACTTTTGGGCTCAGATTGGCCACTGTGCGCCGCCACGAACTAAATAACGACAAAAATCGCCAGCTGAAACAGAAAACCACGAAAATTTTCCGAAACCGAGTGGTGCTGACTCGCCACCTCCAACAATACCATCACCTATGTCAATCATCAAACTCAAAAAAGTAGATTTTAAACTCTCTCAAGCACGTATTAGGCAGAAAAACCATACTCATCTAGAATCCATAGTTTAAACTTTTGTTTTATTTTGCTTTAGAATATCATTCATTCTGTTTATCTCTTTTCCAGATGTTACCTACAGAAAATAGAGTAACCTTATTAAAGGTCTGCGGATTTCGGACAGCAGTTGCAACCTGCGACTACTCATCACCACCAGGCTCATTATACTGGAAATGCGGGAGGAGCTACCAGAATAGAGAGACTACGAAACTAATACCACGTAGTGGAGGAACTACAACGGCAGTCGGACCTGAAGTATACAAACTCCTCAGTGCTTTATTGCATCCGCAGGAAATGGAGACGTTGAAGGGATGCATCCGGCTGACAAATCATCCATCCCAATGACCGATGCGACCAACGGCTGTTGTAGGACCACTATCAAGACCCACATCAGCACAGCGGGCCACAACACACATTTCCATAGCCCGAAGATTGGAGCTGCTTCGCTCGTATCAACGGCGAAGAACGGAAACCACATGAACCATATTTTAATAATATTAAGGCAATTAAACGCGCACCGCAGTGTTCCCATTACTATGGTTACTCCGAGGATTGGTGCTTGATTACACCTCAAACTAACCATGGCAGAGTATTGCGATACTAGATTTATATTAGTTTTATATTAGATTTATATTTTATGCTAGATTTATATTAGCCTACATTAAATTAGTCTATTAGCTCTATATTATTTAGTTTCAATTATGGATGATTTATAAGGTAATTAAGAAACATAGTTCTATAGTTTTTCTTTAGAGAAAAAAAAACCATCTGTTGGTAGACGAAAGTGAGCACCTACGTATGCGTTCAAATAATCATTTATAGCCAAACACACTATTCATAGATTACATTCTTTTACTAAAAACTTTAGCTCGCGGACACGCATGTATAAAAATATTTTTCTTAAGTATAAATTTAAAATCAGGATTCATACTCGATCACTAGTAAGCGGGCTCCACGCAACCCAAAATGTGTCACGACTATATTTTGATAGATAAAAGAGCTGTGTCTCCCACCAACAGGTAACGAATCTCGGGCTGATTCAATACAAATCAGCTCGCGCAGACGACAGGTCACTACACCTCAGTTTACCAGGCTAACTATGTGTTAACCACAACACATATACTCTCCCTTTTGGTAACACAAGGGTAAGTTGCCTATCGAGACATCAGGACATCTGGCCTAAAGCATTTACCCTTCGCACCCGCCGCCTGAAAATTCTGAGTTGAGAGGTATCGCGACATGTCTTATATCATTTTTTTCTCTTTAATAAAGGAAATAGAATTACAAATAATGAGATCATGCGAATTCCTGCCAGGTGACGTGTCGCGGTTGTCAAAAGATCGAGACAACTTATAAAAAAACAAAGTTATAAAACTGGAAGCATCGGAGAACCACCGTCGGCGCAGAGTACAAAAGCGAGATACGTTATCAGCTCTAACACTAGCGATGATAGTGCATGAACGCGGGAGCGAATATGCCCATCATTTATGGCCCTGCATATACCGATATCGGGCTTCGAACTATAGGAGATCGATATCGGTACATAAGGTGGGCATTAGCATTAGACCGGACTAGATAATTACTTCCGTAGATACGAGCCCGGAAAAACTTCGAAAGTTCATTGTAAAGGGCAGCGGCCCTCAGTCTAGTTTTAATCACTAAGAAGTGCAGTCCGGTTTTTTGGAGCATAAAATCGTTTGATATAATAAAAAATTGTAAAAGAGAGTTATATTGTGAATAATGAGTGAATAGTAGTGATTGTAAAAGCATTATAAGGAGTGTAGGATCAAACGAGAGTTTCAACCAGCAAGAGTGGGAGATAAATTTGAACAATAGAACGAAAGAAGGAAAGAGAAAGAGAGTGAAAAAAAGATATATATTGTATACCAGCACATCCAAGGAGAACAAATAAATAACCATCGATAAACAGTAAGTAGTCTAGAAATTATTTATTTAAACAACACATTTTTCCTGTCATTAGACTCTCGAGCCTAGACGAAATCCAATCCACCCTCCTTGCCTTCTCACGCCACGCTCAAAGATTAAATCCACTTGCGCAAGCCGCTCGGCGCAAAGTGGAGGCTACGCGTTACCGAGTTAAAACAATCACTCTTTTTTTATTCATTTAATGAAAGTTGCTGTTCGGGACGTCGCACTTACATCGGAAATTCCAGAAAGAGCAGACAAATACGGATAGACATACTTCTAGAGAAAAGTACCCTATGTATGAAATTTCACAAAGAAAATCTAATTTGAAGTAAGGTTTATTTAGGAATTTTAAAAAGTTTTGACGATAATATTATAATCAATTCTTTTATTTATTTTTCACACATAATTTAAGAAGAAAATCGTACCTATTATTTTATTCATATTTTAATTATAATTATGTCATAAATTGTGTCAAAAATTATACATTTTGTTACTAAAATTAATTAAGGTGGTCTTACACCTAAAAATTTTGAAAAAACAACTTTTTTTTATTGAATTTTTTAATTATATGTTATTCTGAACCAAAAAAAATAGTTTGGATAAAAAATTAAAAAAATTAAAAATGATATGGTTAAAAGAGCTTACTATCTTCAAAATGACGAAAAAAATTGATTTTCCTTTTTTTTTTTTGCCTTTTCTATAGGTTTCTGATATATATAGGAACACATTTACTTGTATATGTTTTAAAATATCAAAAAACATTATTTGAGACTTATTAGTATAAGAATTATAAAAAAAATAATTAAATTTAAGTACGGGATTTATTATAAAAATAATATAAATCATATTCTGGAATTTGAAATCCAGTGGAATCCTCTTTTGAGTTGTGACAATTTTGCCTAGCTTCTATTCTAGTAAAGTGACCATTCCATCAACGAAATTTGACAGCAAATTAATATATTAATACCCCCTTTTTTATACGTATATACTTATAAAACTATAACCATAGTGTCAACACAGTTGCAGAGCAAACAGCTCAAAATCTCAAATAAACCAAGATACATAACCATGTTATTTCAACAGTTTGTTTTGCAGAGTTTTTGCTTTCAGATAGAGAAAGATTTTTTTCTTAGTGCTTGATTATTTGTATTCATAAGTGAATTTTGGACTAAAAATTTAATGTATCGTATATGTGAAGATATATGTCTGAAAAGTGTAATTATAATACAAGTGACAGTTTTGTTTAAATTTGGAAAGTAGTTTCAGTTCAAGATGAGAATGATATATGAAAATTAATACTGAAAAACATATGCATTGGCAAGATTGAATTAAGTATTTTAAAGAAGTGGCAGTGAAAATTTTTATCGCATAAAAATAAATACGGCCGAATCCATCTCAAATCAGGTGGTCCGCGTATGCCTAGTCACCGATCATTTTGAAGTGAAACTATTCATGTTCTTCTCCAAAAATTATTTGACACGTATTTTCTTATTTTTTTGTTTTATCAAAATTTCATGCGTTCAGCGATACCGAAAAATTCCGAAAAAATCCTTACTTAGAAAAAAAATTTTTCAATGTAATTTTCAAACGGCTACTGTTTCACGAGTTTTTTATGCTTTTAAGCGTGTAACACATAATTTTACTCAGTTTTGAGCCCTCTTTCACGTTCTCTATGTTATTTTCAACAAAAATAAAAAATGCATGAGTTACGCACTTTTTACTGAAAAATGCACTTTTTAGAAAAATGCATTTTTCTCGAAAATCCCAATTTTTTTTTGCACAATTTTCTTATGTCGTAATAGAGGACCTAAATACCTATCTAGATGTATTTATGAGATTCAGAACATTTGCGCTGGGATAGCGATCACTAATAAGATAACACAGAAACAAATTTTTCACGCTTAACGCTTATATATAGCCAATGATATTACAGTCAATATAGAGATGTTTATCTTTGTGCGTACATATACATGAACGTGCGCCTACTTGTATGAGTTTATGTACTAGTACATTTGCCCGCTAGATGGATATGGTTTGACTTAACATTAACAAAGAAAAGTTCGGTTTCTGCTATATATTACACATCTCGTCTTATTTAAAACCATCATCTTTTCGAAAACTATTACATATTTGCACCTTATCAACTCAACTACGATGTCTCAATATTGCTCAACGGAGAGAATCAAATGTGCAAACTTTTTACACAAGCACAAAAAAATCTGTTACAAATCTAGTTCCGTACGTTTCAAACAACTTGAAGATCTTGCTCATCCATTGAAGCACCTCTATCCTAATTTACCTTTGTCACCATCTTCATATATGTGTCAACATTGTTACAATCGTGCTCTAAAATTGGTGAGTAGCACTGACAATGAATTTATAACGGATAATGAAGTTACCGACAACGTAGTTGACAGAGATAAAGCTTTCTTACCAAGTACTCCAGAACGCATCGAAGAATTTAATAACGAAATAAGTACATCTTTCTTAGGTTCTATGTCGCCTTTTAAGAGAAAAAATCTTATACGTGAAAAATCACTTGAAAATTACGTAAAAAAGAAGAAAAAAATATACTTTCAACATTGTCTAATACCCTTGATGTGAAGTTGAACAATGTTTATGTCGTTTCTATAACAGCAAACGAATCAACTGTATGCCGTTGTACAGAATGGATACAAAACCTTGGTTTAGCCTTGCAAAAGTGTTCTACGGTATCAGGAAAAATAAAAAGTCTGACTTTGCTACCCTCATCCTTAACGAAAAATGAAATTTCATCCTTACTTCCAGACATAACAATGTACATGATAGAAAGAGCGAAAAATCTTGCACAAGAAAAGGGAGTTTATTCCGAACCAGAAGCATACACAGGCCATCCAATTGATGAAAGGACCGAAAAAATTGTTATGGAATATTATATAAATGACGATTTTAATTGTTCAAGACAGTGTCCCAATAAGAGTGACGTTATTATCGTTAAAATAAATGATAAGAAAGAGAAGAAAGTTAATCGTTTTCTTACTCGAAGTCTGAAAGCAACATATAAAGCATTTAAAAATGATTATCCCCAATTGAGAATTGGTAAATCGAAGTTTTATAGTATGCGATCAAAATATGTCTTACTTTCCTCCATCAAAGAAGTTTGTCTCTCTATCTATTGCGCAAATTATGATTTATTTCTTACGAGCTTAATTAATTTCAGAGGGTGTAACGTTACCGAGTTGAATGAAATTCGGTCACAAATAATAAACGCAACAATATATTCTGAGCCATCTGATTTATGACATTTACAAGAATGTAAAATTTGTCCAGACAGTAACGGAATTACTATTCATGTTTTAAAACTCCAAGATATAGAAGGCACAGAAGAAATTACATATGTTTTGTGGGATAATGGAAACTTGATTAAAAAAACACTGTCAATTTCTGCTTTTAAAGATGAACTTTCGGTTTGGACCTTGAAGGTCAGTACTCACATGTATGTAAAAAATATACAACGCAAAGCTATAAAAGCAGAAAGAGAAAATGCTAAAAAAGACCCACATCATTTAGTTCTTCAAATAGACTTCGCTGAAAACTAGGCTGTGATTCATAATAAAGCTGTTCAAGGAAATCATTGGGTTAATGAACAAATTTCTATTTTCACAGCAGTGTCTTATCAAGGGGATTCGACACAAAGTTTCGCAGTCATAAGTGATGACCGAAAACATGATTCAGCGTATACTTTGCTAGCAGTACAAAAAATTATAAAATTCTTGTAAGAAAATTGTTGTGATTCAATTAAAAAAATTACCATCGTATCCGACGGCGCCGCTAGTCACTTTAAAAATCGCTTTCAATTAGATGAATTAAAATGAGCACCGTATGATATAAAATGGTTGTTCTCTGCTACTGGGCACGACAAAGGAGCTGTAGATGGTGTGGGTGGATTTATAGAGCATTATGCTACTTCGCATAATCTTCGAGAGCCCCTTGAAGAAGCTGTTCAAAACGCAAATGATTTTGTAATCCATGTTCAAAAATATACTGATGCTATTAAAATAATACATTTACGAGATGTTGAAACAGAACAATTCAAAAAAGAAAGAAATATTGATTGGCTTACAACTCCAAAGTATCCTGGAATTCAAGAAACTCATATATGGGTTAAAAAATCATGTGATGATAAAGTACATTGTTTGACAGCAAAGACCGCTGATCGTCCGCTTACTGAATCAAGAACAATGAAGCAGAAAAAGAAAGGTAGTAAAATAGGTATAAAAATAAAAAAAAGGTATAAAAATAAAAAATCTAAAAGACGCAAATAAAAAATAAATACATACTTATGTGTACCTGTATATTACATACGCACAAAGATAAATATCTTTATATTGACTCCAATATCATTGACTATATATAAGTTGTGACGGGATTATAGATTTCGGAGAAACAGAAAAAAATAGGCGATGGCATCGGGATTTGAACCCCTTAACTGGTACGACTTTTACAACGGTCCGTGCCAAAACTGGTAGCCGTAAATAATAATTATGATGTCAGATTCAGATTCAGCGACCTCAAAAACAGTTATATACCAAATTTTGTCCAAATCCATTGAGAATTGCAAATGTTATTTAAATATGTGCATATGAGGCGTTTCACGTCAACTGTCCCAGCGCGGCGCGCGAGCGCCAAATCGTGCTATATCCAGCTTATGTTTACGATACTAAAATGTACTTGAAAAAATTTATGGTAAGCATTTCTAACGTATTTTTTCCTCAGCTTTCCAATAGTGTAGGAAGTTTTCCCGAAATTTTCAATTTTCACCTTCAAAAAGTACAAAACGTCTTTCTTTGTCTTCATAATTTTTAGAAACATTTGATGCACTACACATGACATGATCTACTTATCCTTGCTAACATTCAATACGAAGCTTATCTTAATTTTATCTATAGTTCATTCTGTTGTTTTCCGTCTACCTCCTGAGTGGCATGGAAAAGATAGATAACTATTATATTACTGTTTATATTATATCTACATTATGAAATCGATAGTGTGGCATTGTTTTTGGTGTGCGCATATAGAGATGAATTTTCTTCCTCCGAAGCATATTTTTTATTATGTTCTTTGATTCGAACATTAAGTCATCTGCCTGTCTGCCCCACATACGAAGCATCGCAATCCTTACAATTAATTTTGTATACAATGTTTACGTTATCACAGATTTTGTTTTTGTCTTTGCCTAATTTTATGATGTTGTTAAGTTTATTTTTTGTATTATATATGACATTCGTGTTGTGTTTTTAAAAAAATGTATTTATGAAACTTTCTAATTCTTCTACATATGGTAGGGTAATAAATCTCTTTTTGTTGTTATTGTTTCGTGCATTGTTATTTGTACTTCTTAATTTTTTTAGACGTTTTTTAATATATAATTCTATTACTTCTAATGGGTAATTATTGTATAATAATACTTCTTTGATAAACGCTATATTTTTACTATGAAAACTGTTATGTGATAATTTAAATGCTCGATCGACTAGACTATAAATGATGGCTATTTTGTTGCATTGAGGATGTTGTGGAAAGTACTTTAAGTATCTTCCAGAGAACGTTTGTTTATGGTAGCAATCTGTGATAACCAACGAATTGGTTCAAACCAACGAGAATGGATTCAAATTTTTACAGATTATAGGTATTTATATTCTACATTATCATGATTTTTCTTAAAAAAATTGGCCGTTTAGTTTGAGAATTATAAACTTTTTTAAAAAAACACGTTTTCGTTAATAACAAAAGAACCGTGATAGCTAAAAAATTTTTTTTTAAATATAGGTATTTTAATTCTTTTTCGAATTCTTCCCATGCGATTCAAATATCTCAATGTTAAATATTATTTAACATTAAATTTAAGTTAAATATTAAAAAAAAATGAAAATTATTTTTTCAAAAAGTGAAAAATCGATATAAAAAAAAATTATCCAAAAAACTACATAATATTATTATTTTCCAAAAATCTTGAAAAAAAAATAAAAATTTTAAGGACTGTCCGAAAACGATTGGATAAAAATTAAAAAGTTACAGCGTTACACACACACACACACATACACACACACACACACACACACACACACACACACACACACACACACACAATCACACATACATACATACGAACATTTTTTAAAAATAGGATAGTTTGACTCCAAATGACTCATGTTGAGGATATGGGGATGGTGGAAGCAGGAAACGAAGATGTTGGATAAATACGCACACACGGAGTAATAATATAATATAGACGATATCCCATTTTAAACAGACCACGCAAAAATCTCGAAAAGTAAGGGAGATGGAAAAGACTTTGTATACAAAAGTTGTAGGGTTCGGAGGGGGCCAACTGACGGTGATCTTGACCATGACCTTGAGGTCAAGGATGAAGGTCATTTGAAGGTCAAATCGATTTTGTAAAACGGGAACTCCCAATTTTGACCTCATAAATGGAAAGAGCGAAAAATTTTACGTTCAAATATGACCTTGGATCAAGGTCATCGTCAACGTCATGGTGAAGATCTAGATCAATCAATGCATCCGTACATTCCGAAAACTTTGCAAACTAGAAAAAAACATTAAATACAACATTTTTATGGTTTGGAGGGGGCCAACTGATGGAGACCTTGATCATGACCTTGATCCAAGGTCACATCTGAATGTAAAATTTTCCACTCTTTCCATTTACGAGGTCAAAAGTGGGAGTTCCCATTTGAAAAAATCGATTTGACCTTCAAATGACCTTCATCCTTGAACTCAAGGTCATGATCAAGGTTACTATCAGTTGGCCCTCTCTAAACCATACAAATTTTGTATTTAATGTTTTTTTCTAGTTTGCAAAGTTTTCGGAATGTACGGATGCATTGATTGATTTAGATCTTCACCATGACGTTGACCATGACCTTGACCCAAGGTCATATTTGAACGTAAAATTTTCCACTCTTTCCATTTACGAGGTCAAAAGTGGGAGTTTCCATTTGAAAAAATCGATTTGACATTCAAATGACCTTCATCCTTGACCTCAAGGTGATGGTCAAGATCACTATCAGTTGGCTCCCTTCGAACCCTACAACTTTTGTATACAAAGTTTTTTCCATCTTTCTTACTTTCCCAGATATTTGCGTGGTCTGTTTAAAATGGGACACCGTGTACAAGTCGTTTATTATAACTCAGATCACAACGCTCTTATATTAATAATAATAACACTCGAAAGCGCTGTCACTCGCTGCAGCTCTCGTAGAGCACTGACTGTCTCTCCGCACAGAGCCGTACTCCGTATCTAAAGGGGGCGCTCGAGTCGAGGTAAGATGGGAAGTACGGCAGCGGCTTAAGAGAGCCCGTAATCTTAACACTCCCTCCCGGGTACATTAAGCGACCATATATATGGGAGCGTCCAGCAGAAATGGGCCACTGAGCGCGCGCGGTGCCTTTTTCGCGTAAAAGGCGCTCTGTTTAACTCGCTCATAATCGTATGCTGCGTCTTTGAAAAAAAAACCAAGGACCTATATCGATAGATTTTTTTCTGCTCTTTCCAATTGCGCCATTGTTTTTATTGCAAAATGCGTTCTTCCGGACAAAAACTCGAGTTGAATATTGAAAGCCATTTTTCTCAAAGTATATCATGTTTTTTTTTCAAAATAAACTACACCATTGGAAAGTACAACTCTTAAGCTTCAAAACCCTATCTTAGAGAAGTTAGAGAAATAAAGGGTTTAAAAGTAACAACATGAAAAAGACAGCGCCGAGGGTCCGCGCGAGCCCCTCGCGCCCGTGCGTACGGCACGTTTAAGAGCACGCTCTATTCAATTCGCTAATAATCGTGTACCAAGTCTCTGAAAAAAGAACTAAGGACATATATCGATAGATTTTTTCCTGCTCTTTCCAATGGTGCTATTATTTTTATTATATATATATATATGAGCTATTCTTTGATAGAAGAGACACCCCCTGAGTCCAAAACTGTATGGCAATTAAAAAATCGTAATTAGGCTTAAAAGTTTATTAGTACTATATATTTTTTTTTGCCGTGTGGCTTTTTTAGAATTGCAATATTGCGGCTCCAAAATGGCGGCTCAAACTTGTAGTGTATGTGAAATTATCCCCGAATTTGAAAATTTTCTCGGAATTTAAAAATGTTTTCAACTGAAATAAGTATATTTCTTATGTATTTTGATGCGCTGAATCCGAATCTAAAGTTGGTTTAACTCAAGCGCCCTTAAAATTTTGACTAAATCGCAAAAACTGCTCAAAAACGTGAAAAATCGTGAATATCACAATATTAAGCATGAAAAAAACTTAGAAAAAATTTGTTTGACCTACAATAAACATGTTTCTTATATATTTTGATGCGCTGAATCAAAATTTTAAGGGCGCTTGAGTTAAACCAACTTTAGATTCGGATTCAGCGCATCAAAATACATAAGAAATATACTTATTTCAGTTGAAAACATTTTTAAATTCCGGGAAAATTTTCAAATTCCGGGATAATTTCACGTACACTACAAGTTTGAGCCGCCATTTTGGAGCCGCAATATTGCAATTCTAAAAAAGTCACACGGCAAAAAAATATATAGTACTAATAAACTTTTAAGCCTAATTACGATTTTTTAATTGCCATACAGTTTTGGACTCAGGGGGTGGCTCTTCTATCAAAGAATAGCTCATATATATATACTTATCTCAAAGGTAACTTATGCGGACGCATCCTTAATGGGAACGGTACTTATGCGGACTTTCATCGACTTGTGCAGACATTTTTGAGTGTCTACATAGAGAGGGAGTTATTTCTTTAGCCAAACGTATATATATATATATAGATATATATATATATATATTATTTAAAATCATTTGTTATTATTATTTAACCTCATTTATTCCATTATCTAATTAATAATATATATGGTTTTATTTATACTTACGAATATTATCTTTCCTATATTTTTTCTATTAACATTTCCCTAATTCCACTAATAAATTAACAATTAAGTTTAAGTATTATACTAAACCCTACCGCGGTAAGTAAGAGTTCCCTCATGCAGTAAGTAGCTGGGTCGATTCATTGTAGCATGAATCGGCAAAACTACCGAAGATTGAGATGTACGATCCGCCCAGATCTAGATTACTAACTTATACTCCGATCAACGTGAAGAGCAGGAATTACGAGGACAGAAAGAAAAGGAGAACTTGGCCCTCGTATTAGTCCTTGTTAGATTTTATCCCTGGTTTAGTTTCCCGGAATTACGGCGAGTAGGAATTTAAAGGAAAAGGAATGATGGATGTCCTGGGCGATGTCCAAAAGAAATTTATAGTTCTGTGAGAATATTTTATTTATACTTCTTACGTGCGAGAATCCTAACCTCTCACGTAACAACAACCCATATCTAATCGTGTCGACAAAAATATAGAAGATAGGTAATTTCAAAACTTTTTAGAAAATGGGCCTACTTCCAAAGAACACCCAAATCCCCATAGCCAAAAAAATGATTTTCGATTTTTCCATATTTTTACTTTTTTTACAGACTTAATAAAATCCGGCCGAGACAACAAAAATATGGTAGATAGGAAATTACAAGACCTTTCAGAAAATGGGTCAAATTTCCAACCAATATCCAAACACTCAGAGCCACAAAAAATTATTTTCCATTTTTCCATATTTATCTTTATTTTTTTTAACTGACTTAATAATATCCGATCGGGCCAAAAAAAAATATGGCTAGATGGAAAGGCAGCAGGATAAGATGGTCAAAATTGCACTCACCTGGATTTTTTTTTGGGATTGACCATTCGAAAGTACATTATTGAAAACCTCTGTAGCCAAATTTTCAGCTCCCTAGGTGATGATTTGAGTCTCCTAACCTAAAAAACGTATTTTTTCGAAAAAATTTTTTTCCGCTCGACCTTTTCTTTAAAAAAATCTGAAAAAATTCACGGACGTGTGTTTTTGAGCAAGAAAACATCCTGATTTTTTTTTAGATTTTTAGAAAAAAATTGAGCACAGGAAAAATTTTTTAATTTTTCAATGATTTTTTAGGTTATGTAGGTAATTTTTGGCTAACTTGTAAATAATGATTTTTTGTGTATTTTTTGCCGTTCTTTCAAATGGCGGTGTCCGAATTTGCATTTTCGAGCCGGAACATACTCAAAATTCGAAAAAATGATTTTTAAGCATTTTTCCCATGTTTTTGGCACATAACCTCAAAACCAATAGCTAAATAAGTGTTTATGAACAATTTTTTTTTCAATTTCTTTCTATATCTTCGAATTCCACTGTCAGAACTACGATTTTTGCATCAAATAATGCTATAAAATCAAATTATAAACATTTTTTTCGTGTTTTTACCATGTTTTTGGAACATAACCTCAAAGAAGATCGTTCAATACGTGTTAGGGCGTACAAAAATAGTCTAAAAATTTTTCAAATCGAGTATTACTTCGTCGGTAGCTACCAAGGGCCTGATATAGCCTTTTAATTAATTATTTTTATTCAAATTCATTTGTAGATAAATAAAAATGAGTAAATATTTCTAATAGAAATTAATTATTATAAATATGTTATGAATATTTTTGTGCTTTTATTAAAACAATAAAATAAGTATGTACCATTTCATATTTGACCTCTATTATTAAGAGAATTGCTTTTAGAATCTCTATTTGACAAAATTACATGAGTAATAATTTTTAATATTGAATTATAATAATATTTTCAATCCTCGTGACTATCTTCGTCTATTACAGGACCAATATCTGAAGTAGTAAATAATTCGGAAAGAACTTTCGCTGATCTAATAATTTTTGACTTATATCTTGCATTACTGAGATAATATATGACTGCAGCAATGTGAGAACAGGATCCTACAGTTCGTAATCCATTGGCACAGTCACACGCATGGCGTAGGATACCGCTGTATCCAATTGAGTTAGGTTTGTATTCGATGTAGAATTTGTAAGTCTTACTGTTAATATGCCTGGACCTTATTAATACTTTAATGATATTTGGTTTGATCTTAATATATTCCAAATTGATATTGTTACTAGCATCCATTAACTCAGCCAAATAACATACGGCTTGACCTAATTGATAGGTACCTGAAAAAAATATTTTGAGATCTCTTTCAGTCATCTCCGGAAAGTCAATGATTTCTTGGGATGTTAGCTTGATTGTAGTACTGGGCCGTCTAGACCATCTGGTTGTCTCAGCTTCGAAAAATGTCAAATTCTCATCAAAGTGAAAATACATTAGCATTAGAAGCTGATTATACCTTGTAAGCCACCGTCATCTTTATCGCTATTCAAACGCTTACCAAAAAGGTTGTTGAGAAAACATGCAATTCTACAATATGCACCAGCTTTTAGTAAAAGTTTATTATCTAATTGCTGGTGAAGAAGCTTATACTTTTTACCAAGAATACCATGAACAGCCTCTACAACCCATCTCAATTTCGTAACGTAACGAGATTCATTCGATTCAGTCGTACTCAAGTTGGGTCTATTTCCCTTTAAGGCAGGCATGAGAATCTTAAGCCAAGACTTTTTAAATAAGGTATCACATCCCTAAAACCTCTATCTACAACGCAAACATCACCTTCTCTCATGATAGTTCTTATACCACCTGGATCATCCATTACTTTCTTCATGATGCTTGCATCATTTTCTGTGGCTAAAAACGGACCAAGGACATCAACAACGAATCCGTCTGTGGTGCAAATAGTGAATGGCTTGGCCAAAGGATATTTCTTCTGACCTGAATATGACTTCCTTTGGTATTCATTATTTTTATTTTTTTGGTGACGTAAGTAAGTTCCATCAAAAACCAAAACAAGCTCGTTCTCTAATTTAAACAATTTTTTTGCATAAATGGAAGTGTGATCACGTATAAGATCCTCCCTTTTACTACTTTTTACTCCAAAATATTTCGGTAGGACATCTTTTTCAAATGAATTAATTACTGATTCACAAAAATCTGAAACTTTTATTTCATTTTCTATTGCGAAAATAGACGAAATAAAATTATTCGACGATCCAGTTCGTAATTTAAATAAACATATAACCAGGGCTTGTATAACGTCTCCAGAATCCGATGATCTCATGGAAACTAATAATTTTCTCAGTTCTTGCAATTGATCAGTCGAAAGACTAGTAAAAGAGAATAATTGTTTTTCGCTAAGCTCTAATGATTTTATTTTATCTAAAAATGTTTCCGAGGCTAAATCTGAAATTTTTTTTTAAAATAAACATATTTCATCTGCAGTTAAAAAACTCGTGTTACTGTATATCTGTGTTAGTTTCAGATCATCATCAAAAATCGTTTTTTTATTAAATGCTCGGTACAAACTCGATTGCCATTTGGAATAAAGATTTGCATTTCTTTGAAACATTGCAGTCTTGCAGTCAATGGTACACATGTCAAGTTATTTTTGTTTCTACAAACGCAACATGCTGTATGAGAAGTCATAGTTCTTTTGAGGGGCAACTCGGTGGAAGGTTTTTTTTCTACAGTTGGTTTTAATACTACCTCAACAACGCTCCCTGAACTCTGAGAGCTGGGTATTTCCGAGCTTGACTGCGAACTCATTGGCTGACTTCGATCACTGGTTGAAGGTTCTACTTTTCGTGTCCCAAAAAAAAACAAGTCTTCTACATTTATCGCAAAGTTTAAACCCAATGTCAACATTATCTTCATTTAACTGCTCACAAACTGCGTCGACTTCACTAGCTGAATTAATGATCTTAATCTGAGCTGATATTTTACTGAGATTTCGCTTGAAGCAGTTGCAACATTGATCAGTATCATCAAATTCATCCATGTTCAATGTAAAAACTAAAATGGAGAATATTTAAGATATATTATGGGATCACGAATATAATTACAAAAAATATCGGTGATCTTTAAACAGTTACTTGTGTAATAATCAATCTTTTTTAAAGCTAAGCCATTATGTAATTATCACAAAATTAATGAATTTGATTGTTATTTTATATTAAAATGATTTTTTTCACCAAGAAATATAATGCACTTAAAACTATTTTGATAATAATTAACGAATGGTAAAAAATTAAATATTTCTTGAAATGTAGACTGTATTCTGTTTTTTGTTAGGTATTGTCGGAAATTGAGATGACGATCTATTCTAATTGACTCGAAAGTACAAGTATAGACATAGATAATTTAGGCAAAACGAAACCTTTATAAAGAGAGGGTTCTCTATTAAGAGAGAGCTTTTAAATACACTTCTTTTAACGCACACCTTTGTAAGAATGAGATTATCTATATATAAAACTTTTTTGGCAACTTGCTTACGGAAAGCTAAGCAACATCTAGTGATTACAATCCCATACAATCACTAAAAAAGAGAGATATGTTCTTAATTATTTATAATATTGTTTAAAACCTGGACCATCATTATTATCAATTTCCTTTAATATTAACTACTATTAAAATACTATTATAATACTAATAACATGTTGTGAAATTATATAGTGCAATATTTCATTATATGTAGGCTAGGCTTAAAACTGTGCATGACAATGCTTGATAGCAAGTTCTTATAAATAAAATATATGTTTTCAATGAAAAGATTTGATCTTTTTTTATTAGTTAATAAAAAATTCATTGGATTTGCAACATATTCCAAGAAACTAAAAGTTAATTAAATCTATACAATATTGTACTTAATCATCAATTAAGTTACCAAATATGTTGCACAATGAGTGCATTTCTCAATTTAATAAAAACCTCTACTCATTGGAAAAACCCATTTTATTTATGAGAAGATGATATTAAGTATAGTGATACGAATTCTTAAATCCCACATCTAATATTTTTAAAAACTTTCCAGACAAAGAAAGCTCGATTTATGACTGCATTACACAATGTTATTTCACAACGCATTCAAGAAAATTAGGAAACTGTTCAAGATTTGTTTAGGTTATACAACATGATAAATGAGATAAAATTAAAAAAAAAATTTTGATCGCTTTATCTAGAAAGCATGAAAAGTTTACAGAAATGAAATATTTAATAAACTTGATGCTAGTAGATTTCATATATTTTGATAATCACCAATTTCTATCAATAGTATGTTCGTGTACTTATCAAATTCAGTTTTGCAATAAACAGTGGTTTACAGAGTGGTTTTCCAAAACATACTTTAAAAATGTATAACCTGGCAATTAAATATTTAGTTTGTGTAATGGTGCAAAATAACCGATACTTTCCTTTGATAAAACTTACAACATACAAAACAGATGCAAAAACTAGCTGGCTTTGCAACAAAAGTTGTACTTAAATATTTGAGAAAAAATTAATAAGTTTTCGACTATCCTTTTAAATAGACTTGCAACTAGCAAGAAATTGTGATGTACTTTTTTAGTAGCAAGAATTTAAAAAAGTATTGTTCTTCATTTTAGATAAACAATATACTCACTCAAACTCATTTCAATAGGCCCGTTACACTCAAAAAAATATAAGGACCAAATACGGAAATACCATGGGTTAGTATATCTATATATATGAGAAACAGTGCTTATTCCCGCTGTTCCTCGTATATGTAGATATACTAACCCATGTTATTTCTGTTCGTTTCACAAGTGAAGAGACCATTCCGGTCGTTTCTCCTGTATAATTAACAAAATAAATTAGTTAAAATAGACAATTTGAGTTAAATAGAATGAAGAAAAGTAAAATTTTTTTATTTTATTTTATTATATTTTAACTCAATTTGTCTATTTCAACTCTTTTTTTTTATAACTAGACAGCAGAATCAACCGAAATAGTCGGTTCACTAGCGAAACGACCAATAAAAAAAACGCACCCCACATGTTGATATTCAATTACTGAACTATTTCAATCGCTTGTTACTTTAAAGCATATTTTTATCATTATAATTATGCAGATCGGTAGTTGAAGTACAGATGAATATATACTCCATGCGGCACTTGACTATCTGCATATCAACTCATAATAATTAATATTGATGCATAGTTACAAATACATACATGTTCATATATTTCACGAATAATTCTGTAATATGCAGTTTCCCTGCGCCTGAAAAAGGCTATATCAGGCCCTTTGTAGCTACCGGAGAAGTAATACTCAATTCTAAAAAATTTTTTTCATTAAAAAAATTTTTAGATTATTTTTGTAAGTCCTAACACGTATTGAACGATCTTCTTTGTGGTTATGTTCCAAAAACATGGTAACAAAACACGAAAAAAATGTTTATAATTTAATTTTATAGCATTATTTGATGCAAAAATGGTAGTTCTGACAGTGGAATTTGAAGATATAGAAAGAAATTGAAAAAAAATTGTTCATAAACACTTATTTAGCTATTGGTTTTGAGGTTATGTACCAAAAACATGGGAAAAATGCTTAAAAAATCGGCTTTTTCGAATTTTAAATATGTTCCAGCTCAAAAATGCAAATTCGGACACCGCCATTTGAAAGAACGGGGAAAAATACACATAAAATCATTATTTTCAAGTTAGCCAAAAATTACCTACATAACCTAAAAAATCATTGAAAAATTAAAAATTTTTTTCTCAGCTCAATTTTTTTCTTTAAAATCTGAAAAAAATCAGGCTGTTTTCTTACTCAAAAACACATGTCTGTGAATTTTTTCAGATTTTTTTAAAGAAAGGGTCGAGCGGAAAAAAATGTTTCCGAAAAAACACGTTTTTTAGGTTAGGAGACTCAAATCATCACCTAGGGAGCTGAAAATTTGGCTAGAGAGGTTTTTAATAATGTACTTTCGAATGGTCAATCCCAAAAAAAATCCAGGTGAGTGCAATTTTGACCATCTTATCCCGCTATAGCCTTTCAAGACCTTCAGAAAATAGGCCTACTTCCGGCCGACATCCAAACCCAGAGCCCAGAGCCACAAAAAATGTTTTTCGATTTTTTTATATTTTTCTTTATTTTTTTTTAATCGGCTTAATGATATCTAACCGTGTCGACAAAAATATAGTAGATAGGTAATTTCAATACCTTTTAGATAATGGGCCTATTTCCAACCTACATCCAAACCCAGAGCCAAAAAAAATGATTTTCGATTTTTCCATATTTTTCTTTTTTTTTTACCGACTTAATAATATCCGATCTGGCCAAAAAAATGTGGGTAGATAGGAAATTTCAAGACCTTCAGAAAATGGGCCTACTTCCGGCCGACATCCAAACCCAGAGCCCAGGGCCGCAAAAAATGATTTTCGATTTTTTCATATTTTTCATTATTTTTTTTAATCGGCTTAATAATATCCGATTGGGCAAAAAAAAATGGGTAGATATGAAATTTCAAGACCTTCAGAAAATGGGCCTACTTTCGGCCGACATCCAAACCCAGAGCCCAGAGCCGCAAAAAATGATTTTAGATTTTTTCATATTTTTCTTTATTTTTTTTAATCGGCTTAATAATATCCGATGGGGCAAAAAAAATATGGTGTAACGACCAGCGCGTGTACGGGCGCTGGTATGCATGTATCGGTGTGCGCGAACGACACATGAGGCGAGTCTCGGCACACCGCGTCGGCACGCACTAATACCGGAAAAGGAAACTTAATATTCATTGGTTTATTTTGCTCGAAAGTGTTTTTGAAAACTAGTTTAAGTAGTTTGTTTTGAATATTTTGTAGCAAATGTTGATTGTTTTTATATACACCCCCCAGGCAATTATCCCATAGTTAATTACACTGTGAAAAAACGCATAGTGAATAACCTTTAAAGTACTTATTTGCATACATTTATTAATTTTATAGAAGATGAAATTTAAATAAATTGGTTTTTTGATTAGGTAGTTAATATGTTCATCCCACTTTAGATTGTAATCAAAATTAACTCCTAAATATTTACACGAATCCACTCGCTTTAATTTTTCTTTGTCAATATAAATATCTAGATTTTTTGGTACACTGTCACAGTTATTCCCGAAAGTTATGTACACAGTTTTACTTATGTTTAATGTCAGTTTATTGAATGCGAGCCATATTGCTACTTTTTCAAGATATTTATTCATTCCCTTTTAACTTCTTTCCAGGTTTTACCTGACGATATGACTGCTGTGTCATCAGCATATGATAAAATTGAGTTTTCTGGCATTTTTATCAGTAAATCATTGATATATAATACAAAAAGTAGAGGCTCAAGGATTGTTCTTTGGGGCACTCCCATTGTTATTGTTATCGGTTCACTTTCACTTTGGTCAATTCTTACTTTCTGCTTTCTATTTTTTAAGTAGCTTTGCATTAATTTATAAGCATTGCCTCTTATCCCGTACGCTTGCAACTTATGAAGAAGTATATTATGATTAACTGTATCAAAGGCTTTTGCTAGATCTAGAAATGTGACTATAATGGCTTATTCTTGTCTAAATTCTCATAGATCCTTCTTGTAATATAGCTTAGAGCATCTCTGGTTCCTTTGTTTTTAGTAAAGCCAAAATGTTTTTCGCTTAGTATTTTATGCTTGTTGATAAAATCAAAAATTCTTTTGTAGATTACCTTTTCGAAGATTTTTGCAATATTCGATAATAATGATATCGGTCTATAGTTATTAACAATTAATTTTTTCCCTAATTTGTAAATTGGTACCACTTCAGCAGCTTTTAGCGCATCCGGCCATATTGACTTTGCAATACATTTATTGATGATATGTGCCAAAGGATCTGCTATAAGATCAGATATTGTTTTGAGTGTCTTAGCATTTATTTTATCAACTCCGCCATTCTTGATTTTCAAATTTTCAATTATTTTTTTAATTTCAATTTCAATTGTCGGATTTAGGAATATTGAATTTAAGTTGCTAGGTAGCAGTTGAATAAAATTGTTACTTGGAGCAGTAATTTTGTCGCTCATTTCTTTGCCCATATTACCGTAATAGTCATGCATGATATTTGCAATTTTAGATTGGTCTTTTACTATCTCCATGTTTTCATAATATATTTCACTTATATTATTATCTTTTTTAACTTTGTTACCAAGTTTGGAATTTATAATTTTCCATAGTTGCCTTGGATTACCCGAGTTTTTCTCTATAAGATCCTTATCGTATTTAATTTTGGCATCTTTTATAACTTTGTTTAGACATTTAACATAGTTTTTAAATTGACTTTGTAAACTTTGATTCATTGGATCTTCTTTAAGTTGTTTATATAATTTGTCCTTTTTTTTACAAGATTTTAGTAATGCAGTTGCAATCCATTCATTTCTAGGTACATTATCGTCTTTAACCGGGTTCCTTTTTTATTTTTCTTGACATTGTATTATTCCATCTATAAAGAGGTTTATTGCTTCGTTTGGATCCTCAATTTGTTTGTATTCAGTCCAATATTTTTGACTTGCTATAATAGCTATTTTTTTTGTAATGTAATGAATAATTAGTTTTCTTTTTTTTCATGTCTGTATTCACTAGTGGTTTTCTAATGTGTATAAATAGCGGATAGTGATCAGTAATAAGTGTCCTTAATTTGAAAGTTTTTGCATTGATTGAGCTAGTTTTTATAAAAATATTGTCTATGCATGTTCACTACCAGCAGTTATATTATATGGTCTAGTCGTATCTGTAAAGCCAGGGTAATAGCCATTTTCAAGGAAATTGTATCGAAAATTCTGACTAATATTGTTTTGTAGCATTATATTTATATTAAAGTCACCTATTATCAAATGGTTTTAAACGTTTCTCTTAAGTTGCAAATATTGATTTACTTTTAAAATAAACTCTGTATTATGCAAATCATGTAATCTGTACATAGATGAGATTTCGAAATGACTATTGTTTTGAAGGTTTATAATTGTATTTAGTATTTTTAGCCTACCCAGTTCTATAACATTAGTTGTCTGCGTTACGTCTTTTTTTACATATACGACTACACCATCTGATCTGTTTATGTGACTATGGTTATAATATATATATATATAAAGACCTATACACGTTATTTCTGGTAATCTACAGGGTCCTATAGTTTATCTCTTCAGAGTTCCCTATATAAGCGCGTGACTAAAGAAATAATATCCCTGGGGTGTGGGACTAATACCACGTCCCGGAAATAACAGTTGCAGACACAGATTTTCCGGGACGTCCCGGAAAAAACAGCGCGTCCCGGAAATAACAGCGATGTACAGTGTAAACGTCCCGGAACGAACCGTTGCAGATAAATATAAATATATATATATATATATATATATATATATATATATATATATATATATATATATATATATACATAATATATATATATATCATTAGTTTAGTATTTTACGAATAAATTATCGATAGTTTTTCTTTTTTTTTGCAGCATCATGAATCTAAAGCTTCTGCTGTTTTTTGTGCGGGGATAGAAAACGTTTTTTCGGAGGAGGTTACAAACAATAACAAAATCGAAATCGATATGAGTTTCCAACATGGCGCCGGGAGGCAAGGAGCCGCCCGATACCATCCTCACTAAATTCTACAAATGCCACGCAACATTAAAAGTAGGAGCGGTATTGTGTTTATTGTGTGAAAATTTTTATCACACTAATGAAATAGTGACAAAGTATAATGCAGGATGTCCAGTGAAACTCATTAGTAATTCACTAATGATTTGCCAGGACCATCCCAACGTGGCTTCCAAACCCAGAGCAAACAAAAATTATTTTAGATTTTTCCATATTGATCTATATTTTTTTTAACCAACATAATAATATCCGGTCGTGCCGAAAAAACTATGGGTAGATAGAAAATTAAAAGACGTTCCAGAAAATGGGTCTACTTCCAACCAATATCGAAACTCTCAAAGCCAGAAAAAATTATTTTCGTTTTTTCCAGATTTTTCTTTATTCTTTTTATCCGACTTAATAATATCTGATGCGGTCGAAGAAAATATGGGTAGATAGGAAATTTCAAGGCCGTTCAGTAACTGGACCTACTTCCAACCAACATCCAAACACCCAGATCCACCAAAAAATATTTTCGATTTTTCCATATGTTTCTTTATTTTATCCGACTTAATAATATCTGATGTGACCGAAAAAATATGGGTAGATAGGAAATGTCAAGGCCTTTCAGAAAATAGGCCTACTTCGGACTGATATCCAAACCTGGAGCAAAAAAAATTATTTTCGATATTTCCATATTTATCTTTATTGTTTTTAACCGACTTAATAATATCCGATCGAGCCGACAATAATATAGTAGATAGATTACACCGGCACACAAAAAAAAGTGTTCTGTACTTTTGACCAGAACCACCTATCTTCATGTATTTTTTCACGGTGAATCCGAATCTGGAGTCCGTTTAAGCCCTATACCTCGAGATTTTGAGTAAATTGCAAAAAACAGCTGAAAATTGCGAAAAATCGCGAACAGGGGCCAAAAATCACTTTGGCGAGTACGAGAAAATTCTGAAGAAATTTTTTTTTACCTGGACTAAGGGTGTTTCTTGTTTCCTTTTCGCGCTGAATCCGAATCTGAAGTCCATTTAAGCCCTACACCTCTAGTTTTGGAGTAAATTGCAAAAAAACAGCTAAAAATTGCGAAAAATCGCAAGAAATTAATTTAATACGAGCGAGAAAATTCTGAAAAATTTTTCTGACCGGGATTAAAGGTGCTTCTTGTATATTTTGATGGGCTGAATTCGTTTTTGAAGTTTTTTAAATTCAATCACTTACCGATATTGCCAAAACCGTGAAAAGTAACTAAAAAAGCGAAAAATCGAGAAAATTTGTAACATTTGGAAAACAAAAAACTAGAAATCATGAATAGCACAAAATCTGGAACTAATTTTGTTCTTATATTTTTTTTCTCTTGTAGCGAACTCTTTTCTCTTCAAATGATCTATGCAACGGATTTGTTTTTCTCTTTTTTTTATTCTGATTCGTTTCTCTCTTGAGTGTCCAACAGAAATCTGCCATCATGTTAACATCCCATCTTCCTTGGTATAGTTTTTCCATTTCGCAAGATGAGAGTGCAGAGTGCAGTTTGAAATTCATCAAGCAATCTAACTCTTTAGCATTTTTCAACAAGTCTTCAACCAAATTCTGATAGTCATCACTCTTCTCATTTCCTAAGAACTTCTGAGAGACATTTTTGAAACTTTGCCATGCCGCTTTTTCGGTGTCATTCATGTGCTTCATGAAATTTTTGTCTTGAAAAAGAGTTTGCGGGCCATCGAAAACATCTTCTTTTAATTTTGAATCACTTATCGCTGGAAACTTCTCCCCTAAATATTTGAAATAATTACCATCTTTGTTTAGAGCTTTGACAAATTGCTTCATAAGACCAAGCTTGACATGAAGAGGTGGTAGCAGAATATTTGAAGGATCAACCAACGGGCTGTGGTTGCTGTTCCTCGTCGCTGGATGAAACTCCGTTCCCTTTGGCCATTCTTTCTGTTTGTAGTGATATTTTCTGTCTCTGCTATCCCACAGACATAAGAAACAAGGATTTTTTGTAAAATCTGATTACTAGCCTAAAATTCTCGAAAGTCTCTTTGAGTTTCGTTGAGTGAGCTATCGGAATAGGGGCATATGTGTTCCCGTTATGAAGTATCACAGCTTTGAGACTTCGTTTTGAAGAATCAATGAAAAGTCTCCAATCTTCATCCTTATAAGTGTTCGGTTTTAATTCATCAGCTAACCCTTTTACGTCCGAACAAAAAACTAATGAATTCTCATCATCTTTCGTGAAAAATTTGCAAAACTTCTTTTCTCTATCACGATAAACGTAAGCTTAGGTTCCTTTTGACAAGAAATGTTTGGGTAGACCCAAATCTCGTATGAGATCGTTCAACTCCTGTTGGTTGAAAGTTTCAGGGACATTCGTCTCACCTGCTGGTAAGTATTCGTCGTTCTCGATATCATTTTCACATTCCTCCTCGGAGATCTTGTTAATTTGCATTTCTTCTTCCCCCCAAGAATAGTCTACATCCATATGTTAAATAGAGATTGTTTCATTCACGACTGCTATTTTTTCCGGTTTTGCGACTGAAGATACGTTGGCGTAAGAAATGTTAGCTCTGTTAGTTAAATTGAAACCCTTGATGTCTGTCATACAAAAATAGTAGTTTTCTCGGCATGATGGCGCAGACCATATCCTAAATTACATAAATTTAAGTCGTAGCTTTAATCAACCATTAATTTTAACGCAAAGGGTGTTTTATAATATAACCTTTGCATTTTATGATTGTATTTTTATAGCGATATGTAGTAAATTTACTTTACAATCCTTTTTTTAGCGCTGAAAAATTGAATCTAATGTTACGGATACGCGAAATACGATTTTACAAATGTATGAAACGGGTACAATGTGTAAAACTTTATTCTACGATATTTATGTATTTAACTTCGAAAACATATTTTATTTAATGTATTATGTATATTATTTGTAAAAATATGAAATATAATTATTTTTTATTGTCATTTAACTTATAAAATTTTATTTGATTATATTAATTTTTAGTATTGAAAATTTAAAAAGAAATTTCTTATCTAGTTTTTACCATTGATAATTTATGACTAAATATAACTATAATATAGAAATAATCATTTTTTATAATGTATATTTTATAATGTATACAAAAATAGAATGAAATTATTGAGAGAGCGTATACACACACACACACACACACACACACATATATATATATATATATATATATATATATATATATATATATATATATATATATATATATATATATATATATATATATATATATATATATATATATATATATAAATTTGTATAACGTTAGTTCCCAGGACCCCATGTTACTGTATACCTATACGTGACTAAAGAAATAATGTCTCTTATGGGGGCCAATGTCCTCAAAACTGACGTTAAACATATGTAGATTCAGGAACTGTCCCCAAAACTAACAAATGTCCCCGAAACCAACGTTAAACATTTGAAATGTCGTGGAAACTAACATAAAACATATATATATATATATGTATGAGTGTGTTTTGTTCCTTATTTGCATAGATACAATAACAACATTTGTTATTGTACGTAACACTTATTGATTGATGTCAGTCATTGATTTGTCAGCGGCATACATAAACAAGGATTGAGAAGAGATCAATAAATAGCAATTTACAGAGGGAAATCAAAAGAAATCTGATCCCCCTACATATTAATATCCATGGACGTGTCAGCGTAACGTCAATATAATAACGTTAAAAATCGGTACGACGCTAAAAATAGATATAGATATATAGATTATGTGTATTACTAACGAGAGAGAGACAGAGACAGAGAGAGAGAGAGG